>JAWWEV010000167.1:38089151-38128664 GCA_035583235.1 Hafferia zeledoni
AAACAACATTTGAAAAAGTAAGTTACAAAATTAGAGCATGTAAGGAGGAGGGGGAGAGAGATGGGGAATTACAGGAACAGGTTACAGAGATAGATGGGATATTGTGGTTACCAGTAACCCCAAGCCTCTGATGCGTGTCACACACGCCACGTGGTCCAAGGAAATACAGGAACAGGAGCGCCATTTGTAAAAGAAAGGGAAACAAGCAGATTGAGCTGAACAATGTCCGGGTTTGGAACAGACCCTGCACGAACAAAAGCTCATGTTTAGGATTAGAAAAAGGTCTTTCTACTGTACCACGTTTCATTGTGGGATGCGCGCGTTGGAGAGAACAAGAGGCTGAAAGCGCTGGAGTTTTCTGAAGCGAAGCCCAGTGCCACAGCCCCATCTAGTGCCAGCTATGGAAAGCACAGGAGGAGACAGGCATTGCCCAAGCGGCCCCGAGAGCTGTGCTCTCTTAAGCCAGACCCTGCTGAAGAGTGAGCTTTTAGACCATTTTAAACATGGGAGTTCGCGACAGCGAGATGGGCCAAGGAAAATTCTTCCATCATATGTACTGCACTTTACTAAATTCACAGGTGTGCCAAATAATGCAATCTACTGGAGCTATAGGCAGCGTTAGAGAACAGCATATGAGAAGAAAATTGGCTTTCATACAGGGCTTCAGTATTGACAGCTGATTGCTGTATTTCACTTAACTGAAACAAAACCTGCAGAGAAGCATATTGACTGGTCTATGCACAGAAATCATTGCATAGCTACTAAGTTGAAAAATGCAGACTTGTCCTGACAGCAAAATTCTGCTGTCCCTTAAGAGTGCTGGGGCTCAAGGAGATGACACTTTAGTTACTGAAATTTTTTTCTCCTAGAAAGTATCTTCATTTTCTTGTGAGTAGCAGAATAAGGGATGCTGAACAACCTAGAAGTGTATTCATTCCCCTCTTACAGAGCATCTTTCCAATATGGCTTCTATCTCTGCAGACCTTGGGCACCATAATAGTAAAAAAAATACCATTAATTAATCAATATTAATTAAAAAAACAAACCCAAATATAATAATAACCAGCAACCAGGAAAAATGCCAGTTGCTCTTTTTCCATAGGTGAGATAAATTAACAGGAGTGAAAAGCATCAGTTCTCTTTACTGTTTATCTTTGGTGGTAAGAGTAAAGAAATATAACACAAAAACAAGGGAAAAATCTAATGCGGAACTAATGCAAAATTTACCCCTTATCATCTGATTATTGTCCTTACATGATATTTCAATTTCTCTAATCTTTAATCTTCTTGTATGTAGATTGAAAGACCTTCAGGGCAAGACTCTTTCTACATGTCTGTGTAGCATCTAACACAGTGAAAACCTGATCCTCCCTCTGGCCTCCAGAAATTATACAAGTGATAAGGATCTCCCAGCTTGACTCGCCAAAGAATTTGGGCAATACAGTACTTAGTTTCTCAGCACTCCTAGCTACTTTGCTAGCTTGCAGAATGGAGAGCCCTAAATCAGGTGCCCAGGTTCTGCTGACCTGGGCAGGAGCAATTGCAGCTTGGATGGTGGACCATTGCCACCATACAACCAGGAATATGTTAGTCAGGAACTGGATGATCTTGAAGGTCTCTTCGAATTCTATGATTCTGTGAAGCCTAAATGGGACCCTGCAGATCTCCTCACCTCCCTGGCAAATCTGCAGCTACTTTAGGTGTCTGACAACAGACTCCACAGAGCTGTGAGCATGCATGTTACTCCAATACACGCACGATCACAGATTTGCCCTGTGGTTTATGTTGGCTCAAAGCGTTCTGTCACTAAATGTCAAATTGTGTCTAAAAAGGAGGTGCTGAGACCAGGTGGTGCCCAAGTGGAGTAGTGCTGTTCCACAGCCCTGCAACTCTGCCTTGCTCAGGGCACAGACCTGCAAGCAGGTGTCTTGAGTGGGGAAATGCAAAAGAGAATTGCATGGGTTAAACCAGAGAGACCTGCCATAAGAAGCACTCCTCCTCTCTGGTCTGGATGCCCAGCCTTCAACTGTTCCAAGTTAAGGAACTAACCAAGCCCTTCCTTGGGCCATGGACCCCCATGGCCACTATTCTCACCTACCACGGGAGAGATTTTGGTACAGCTTGCCTCACGTCCCTTGAGAATTCAAACTGATGCCTCACATCACAGGTGTGTGGCATATAGGGCCAGGATGGTGTAGATACCACCAAATTGAAGCTGTTCTGTTTTTCAAGGAATACTTAAATATTCCTTGGGCCACAAGAAGGAAGGAAACTCCAGCTACATCCTTAAAGCTTCAGCTCAAGAGAGAGGAACAAATCCTTCTTCTAATGAATACTTAGATGTTTGATTGTAGGGATTCACTAATCTAAATTATCTTTTTAAAGCCAACTACAAGATCTTAAAAGCCTTTCTGAATAGTCCTTCCTCTCATAAGAAAAAAGCTACTGACATGAAAATGTTGGTAGCCATCAAAAGGACAGATGAACTGAGGAAATACAGGTACAAGATCTCTACAAAATAATTAGTCTTTTCAAACAATTTATGTTCCAGGAAAATTTCAGAAATTTATTCTAGAATGATTAAATACTCAGTTGGTGCAAGATGTTCTCCATATGCATAGTAGAGACAGAGTTTAAGCCATGTTCAAACCAGACATAAGAGCACAGCTTTCTTTTTAAGTTTCTAGAATATCTTGCACTTCTTTGAGGGCACCATATTGCCACTGCCGTGTCTTATGAGTATACCAACATATCACTTTCATGCAGGAATTGAAATTTGCTTTTTTCATCCATTAGTATGTGGTTGCAAGAAGACATCCAATAGAGCAGACCACTCTAATGAAAAAGTAATAATTAAAAAAAACAACAAAACTGACAACAATGCAGTGAGGTGATTTCTGCTACTCAGTCAGTTACAAAAACTGTAGAAGCCAGAAAGGTATGAACATCACCTGTGGAGGACTCCTACCTACTGTGCTCCCATCAGTTCTACAGTGGAGAATGAAACCCTGCAAGCCCACAGCAAGTAAGTTGGCAAAAGACAAAGTGGACTCCAGATTAAGAAGGTATCAGCCAAATAAATCAATGCATAGGTCCAGTGTTCCTGATTGCCTAGTAGTCCTTCATAACAGCCACACAAACTCATTCCGGTAGGGCAGGACAACTCATTACTCAGGACAGGCTTTTGCACTAGCATTATAATTCCAATAGAGATAGTACAGTGATCTTCCTAGATTTGCAATAACAGGTTTGGATACATGTTTTAACTGCTTCCATCTTATAGCAAGAATCAATCATTGCTTCTAAAACCCAGGTAACCCACAGAAAGGAGGGTATCACAGGACACTGAAAACTCCACAGGACAGGGATCAAGGCAGCACATTGCTGTGACAAACCCTACTTCAGCTGCAGATGAGGAACATAAACACTTTCCCACATCGGATTTTTTTGATTCCGCAAAGATCTCTCAGAGCCAGTTCATGCTGAACAGTTACTTAAATACCTCAGAAGCATTTGCAGCATTCAGGCTAAACATAGCAAAAATGTATGTTTGAAGAAGCAGAGCAACAGTTACCACCAGGTGGTCCAGCAAATTGGATAATTTAAACTCAGGAACCATCTACTCCAGACTGACAGGTCTCCTTCCTTGGGGCTTCTGAGCAGTGGGGAACACCAGCTAAAGGACTCTGTTGAACTGAGACAGTGCAAAATATTGACTGAATGTCAAAGAAGATATTATTTTAGAGGTCATAGTCCACTTCAGAAACTCCCAAGGAAGGTACACCAGTAACAAAGATAATGAAATTGAAAAAAATTAGATTTTCCTTGAAGAGCAGTCAGTAAGAGGTTGTGCAGAAGAGCTGATGGCAGAAAGGAATTCATAGTGAAAGATGGTCAGGAATACCAAGGCTGGTAGGAAGGCAAAGCATAAGGAAACAGCATGATAACATTACATTAGTCTGGAAGGTGTTTGGGCTTTTTAAAAAAAAGAAAATATAAACTCAAGTATATGGACATACCAGCAACATTTTAACTGGATTATAAATCATTACTCATAGTTTGCTAATGTCAAGAAACAAAACTAGTAATAGTACTAGACTGGATAATCAAAGTCAATAGTTAGTTAAGGTAATATTAATTATATTTGACTGATGAGAAGGGGCGGGAGAGTGAATAACTGGCAGAGGGAAAATGTAAAATTTGATGCCTGCTAAATGAAGCATGATGAATAATGGTTTTTTCCTGTCAAAACCACTGCTAGATTCCCCGTGAGCTGCAAGCGGATATTCAGGAACACGTGTCTGGTTTTAACCAGTGGTCTGATCCACCTCCTAATAAAAGCAAGAAAAATTATGATAACTGATGCAAATAGGAGCTGAAAAAGACCAAGATAATGTCCTACAGCCACAAGCTGAAATTCTGTCTTATTTTACAAAACATACATCCAAAGCGAGTTAAAAACAATCCAGGGCGGATACCTATTATCTTGCATGAACAGACAGCAGTTGTTGACAGGAGTTAATAGCATTTCCTATGGAACTGGGAGTAATCTGTTTTTTGTTGAAACCTATTTCTTTCCATGTATTTATTAACAGTAAGTAGAATTTCTGACAAGATACTCTCTAAACAAAGCGTTAAAAGTGGGTCTCAGCTAAATGAAATAATACAACAGAAACATAAGCAATTCAGATCTTAGGATAAGGTTATTCAGAGAGTTAATATCAGTGTTTTGTGTTTATCTTACTTGTAACATCTTTCCAGAAATTGCTCAGCTGTTAGCCTGCTCTATTTATGTAAGCAGTTGTTCTGTTGCAATGTGCATGAGGCTGAATTGCACTTTTTTGTGGAGAAAAGCAGTAAAAATTACATCTGTTTGGTGCAGTCTGATATAGTCTAAAACTGCTCTCAGTTCTTGTTTAATTTTAGAGAATCAGGACATTTCCTATTATCATTATAATAAACCGAAATTGTGGTAGAGCAACTAATAAGTAATTATTCTCTTTAGTTTTCTTGTTATGCAGAAGACAATACTGTCCAATTATTGGGACAGGAGCCCCGGGGGTTATGCACATAGACACTTACTCCACATAACAAACCAATAAAGATGCTGAAAGTCATATGCAGAACAGAGATGCGCAATAAAAGCAACAATGCCTGAGATTCATTCCCTCTAAACTACCTTTCAGATATTTTTTCTGTATTGTTTCTGAAGGAAGCTGATGCTAGATGTTTAACAGCAAGCTGCAGAAATAATTTAGGCACAAAACAAGCAAGTATGTCCTGGGGAAGGGACTGCTGAGTGACCAGAGCCACAGTTCCATCAAGGTCCCACTGAATTCAATGGAAAAAGCACTGAGCAGAAAGGGCTGGGTAGTCATAATTGTGTAGGGAAGCCAGGTGGTTTCCACATCCAAACTTCTAAAAAAAAAGGTCAAAAAGGATCTCAGCCAGACACTCCATTGCCTAGTTTCTTGTATCTTGTCCAAAGCATCTATTACTGGCCACATTGAAGGACTGTGAAACAAACAGAGGCAGTCACTGCATGACTGCTGTGGGCCAGGCACACAAAAGGAAAATCAGTTTTGAAAGATACAGAATCAAGACTCCTAGCCCAGTAAATCATGGGACTGGAAATGAGAGCCCATCACCAGAGTTCAGGCCTAAATTCAATCTTGCCCCAAATTTAGAGGGACTAAAAACCCAAGTTCTAATTTAGGTCCATCTTTGGCTGGAGTTAAGATTAACTCACAAACTCAAGGGTCTGCAAAGCCTGTTTATGAACCATTCTAGTGACAAGTGTACATTGCCACTGAGACCAGTGAGGAGGCCTGAAGACCTTACAGAGCCCTTCCAACCCCTGCAGGCAAGACACACAAGTAGAGGTCAGGCTGGAAAGCAGAAGGGACTTGAATGCATAGCAGGACTTAAATCCAGCATCCACCTGCAATGTAAAATTGAAGGTGCCACCAATTATATGTAAGTACTAACTAACTGATGCCAGGGAACCTTAAGTTTGACAGCTTACCCTTTGCTGTCTTTGCAGGCCTATAGGCATCCACATTGTTCTAGTCCAAGAGCTCTGCTACACTGCTGGAGTACTCAGGGAACCTCTGCCAGGTTCTTCTCACTGCAGAGGTGGCTCCAAGCTGCCTCTGCAAAGGTTTTGTGACCACAACTCCCTTCTCAGACACAAACATGTCTTTGTGACACACACCTACAGCCACAAGCACTATCTAACACTTGATCTTCTCCCTCCCTCAGACACAGCCTCATAGCACCTACAGAGATGCTCCAGCATTTATCCCACTACTAGGAAAAGCAGCACCAGCAGTTTGCAGGTGACCTATACTGGAAGAGGTGGCTGATGGAGCTCTAGCCTGGGTGTGTTCCAGAGCAGGAGTCTGGCTTTCTGGGCAGTGCTTGAGCGACAGAACAGGCAGAAGAGTGCATGGGTGTCAAGCACTCCTGCAGGCTGCTGCTCAGACCACAATGTCATGCATCATTCAGAGAGAAGACACTACATGCTATTACAGCCTTCAACACAACAAAGCCCATGATGAGGAAAGTACATACCTATTATATAGGTAGTAATTAATTTGAGGATTTGATATCCCCTTTAATTGAGGTTTTTGTGTTGTGACAGTATTTTTTTTTAATTGTAGTGCTTGTGAAAGTAAAAATACTGTCACCTGAGTGACAAAAAAGAACTCCACTTAAATGTGTAAGCAGATTCCTACAAATACTTCTTCAGCCCAGCCTGAAATACCCCTGCTGATCCTATGCAAAACCTGCCAGTTTCCACAACTGCCTGCTGTTGATGTGACCTTTCAAAGATGTCAAGTTGAAGTGAATTACAGAAGAGCTCAGTATGCCTCAAACAGGCACTGGGATGAAAGTACAGTTGTGCGTGTTGTTCAGGAAAGAGGAAAGCACTATTATGTATGTGCCTGGCTGGAAACCAGCCCTTCATTTCACTCTAACAACAGGGTCTCCCATTCTGTGCTCAGTTCTGCAACGAGTGGACTTTGGTTGGTTTAATAACATGATTGTAAGCAACAAACCAACCAAGAGAACTTTCACTCCTTTTTGATTTTGCCCTCTCCCCCAGCCTGGCATTTATGAGATTTGTTTTTTCCCCCTCTGTCACTTTAAATTGATTTTAGCAATATGCCTCTTATACAAAGAGTTGCTGAGGCTGATGGAGACCCTTTGCAGGTCATCTAGTCCACCCCCTGCTCTTCTGCAGATTTCTGATCTCTGTATTACAATCACACAAAAGCAGAACATGGGCAGAAGGTATTCATCCATGTACTTTTCAAAGGACTCAAAAGCCTTCTAGCCTACTAGTTTATCCATACATCATATTCTTTTATTTTTTCCACCAGATTAAAAAAAGGCATCCTCATATGGCACCATGAGAAACAAGGAATGGGCCGTTGCAGCAAATTCCCATAAACAGACAGTGGGGTTTGCCCCTCGACAGTGACCATGCAGAGGCAAATGAAGCCTTTGTAAACCCAGGTATCTATTAGCACAGTCTCTTGTCAATGGCAAAGCTATTGCGAAGGTCATACTTCCATTAGGTGTCATCTGCCAGAAACTGCAACAATTGAAGTAACTTTACCTGTAAATGGAAATACACCATTTGCAGCTCCAACTCTTTCCCCTGAGAGGTGTTCTGATAGAGACTGTAAAAACAGTCCCCATGAAAGTGATGTCCTTTACCTGTGTTCACACAGGCATGGGCTGAGGCTCTCCTTGTGCAGGTTCCGGGTGGGGTGAAGCCAGGGCAATGCCTATCCGTGAAATTTTGGAAAGAACTCATGGAGTTTGTTTGTTTGTTTTCAAGCCAAGCAAATAATTTTGTAGCATTGAGCTTATATGCAAACACTATATACCAGTCTGAGGTAAAGAAAGAAAAGTAGGTGGGCAGCATCAGTACAAATTTTGTCTGAAAATGGGGCTCATGCAGATCGACTGAGGTCAGGCTGTGAGGCTTCCCACTTGCTCACAGCAGAGGGCTGTGTTGGGCTGAACAGAGCCGAGACTGACAGCCAGGAAACTTATTCAGTTGCATTAAAAACACAAGTCTTAAGCAGAAGGAAATCCTCAGGTCATTCGCTGTAGGATGGGGAAGAATCAGGAAGAACCAGCATAACCTCCTTCCTCAGAACACTGGAGAACCTGCCACCACCTCTGCTCCAGCCCAGTAACTTGCAGTACAATGTGAACTTTGGGCCATGCAGCCCATCCTTACTTGAAATAAGCTTACTTCTCATAATTTCAATGCCAAACATTAATTTATTTTGTTATGCACATTTATTCCAGGAGTAAGTGGCTCCTTTGTTGCCATTGTATAAAATGATTGTTCATTCTTTGCCAGAGAAGCACATGGTTCTGCTCACTGCATTACAAAAGGGGTATGTCACAATGGGAGTATTTCTGGGACAAATGTTATGGATGATTAGAAACCCAGGAAGTATACAGCAAGTGCAAGGAAATGGAGCTGTTATCTAAGAAAGGAGATGAGTGCTGGAATTTATCCTTTAAAACACCAAAGATACTGTGTATGAGATAGGATGCAAAATATTTTATTTCAGTGATATAAGGTGGGATAGCCTGAGATATACAGTACTCACTGTTGCAATAACATGCCAGGAGTGCTACCCTCATAGCATTAAAACCAGAGATATTTGCAATGGAGCTTGTTTCATAAGCAGAGAAGACTAGAAGGCTGTAATAAGCAGAAGCCTAAGGTCAGATCAAATACTTTTACTTTGAGGGGAGGAGGGGGAAATAAAGAACTGCAGGATCTGAACAACAGAAAAATAGCATTAGGTGATTGCAATGACCACTCAGCCTAAGCAAATTCCTATCACCAGTGCTGTTTAACCATAACAGATTCAGTTTCACTGTCACAACAAAAAGAGGTCCATGTCAACACAAGGAAGAGCTCTGTTTCACCTCTCGTGTGACTACGCATACGAGACCAACTTCCTGACTAAGAGTGCTCATTCAAGGACAAGCTCTTCTTCTCCTGGCATACCTTTGGAAGGATGAGTTGTTCTCATTTCGCTCACTGTGATGTGTCAATACTCTGGAGAAATGACAAGTATTGCAGTCTAGACAAATCTATTGACAGGCATTTGCCTCTCCTGTATTTTTGAGAAGTAATAGTTTTGGTGTCTCCTGGAGTTTTATCAAGGGAGCTCTTTCCTAGCAATAACATGAGACAGCAGAGTCTTTATGGCACTTCCTGTTGAGCAGGCTTGGTACCCCATTGCTATTTTCATTGTTTGAGTCACCACAGCACCAAGGCACTTCTCACAGGAACAATTTGTATAGCAACTATTTTGAGGAGAATAAGGTTCACTCTCGGAGATACAGTGATTGCACATCATCAGGCAACTCAGCCTGTTTTCAAAGAAGTTACAAGAATCTCCTCATCAGGGTAAGTGGCAAGATACACTGGCCATGAGTCACAGCTGTCATTCTCCATTTTAAAAGGTCTGAATCCTTATGAACTGTCAGTGTGACTGAGACAGAAGCATGATGATGCTTGAAATACTGGAATTAAGCATTTCCATCATCATTGACATGGGTCTGTCCTGCAGCACTATTTCAGGTGACTGAATTAGCAGCTGGACAAGAATGGAGACAATTTATAAATAGGAAAGAGCAAGAACTGTCAGAAACTTGGCATCTCACCTAGGCAATATATTTCAAATCTCAAGTGTTAGATGAGATAAATCCATTTAAAGGTTGTGGCCTACTGGCTCCCTTTTAGTTTTCCAGTACATCCAGTACAACGTAGAGACAGGGATTAGTCTGAATATAAACAATCTTACCAAAGTAAAAATTAGGCAGTGAGCACTGTGTGAGAAATTGCCACGAAGGTTATACATATTTTTCAACCATCTTGAAAAAATGGTGAGTCTCATTCAAGAGGCACAAATCAACAACCAAAGATAAATTTAAGAAAGTGCTGCTTGTTTTTCAGACAAAACTGTTCCATTCATGTCTAATAAACACAGTGATGTACTAATGCAAACAACTAATCCCACTGTCACATAGTTTGCAGTTTTTAATCATTTGCAGCTAAATTCATTGTTACTTTACAATGAAGCTTAATTGGTTGCAGATTATCACACTGTATTTTATACACCTGGCTTTGTTGCAATTTCAATTAACATTGCCGACATTGTAACCCATTATTGTTATTATGCTGACAAGGGACAACTCTGCAGATGTTGCCTATCTACCTCCAGGATATAAGCTTCATGACATGCTGCAAGGTTCATCATTACTGAGCTATACTGTCCCTCAATATTAAGTTCAGAGAGCAGTAAACATCTAAAATCATGGGCCAGCAGAGTCAACCTCCTCTTTGCAGCTAAGAGCTAACTGCGTAGGGTGAATGCTGGGAGCACCACCATCAGGCCACCTGCATCTAACCCTAAGCCATTCCTGGGCACTGCAGGATGCACTTAGAAGGGGAAGCACTGCCCAGGCACAGCACCACCCACGTCTGCTTCCCTTCTCCATGTCCATCACAAAATCCAAGAAGAGGCCCCAGTGGAATCACTAAGGTTATTCCCTATTAACGACCTGTAAATTTAACATATGCACATTCCCCTAAGCAGCGGGATAGACTGGACAGAGATCTTAGGAGTTCACCTGCACTGATAATCTCTCAGGTTAGACAGGCATCAGTCTAGCTCATAAAAGCCGCTGCTACTGATGCTGCTGACCTGCACAGTTGGTCCTGCCCTTGGGTGGGGCATTAGCAAGGCAATGTCCAGCATAATTCTTTCAGTGGATCTCAGATTTTGCTATCCTAACATAGCCTTGACTCTTTTTTCTCTTTGTCTATTCATCAAAACAAACATCTTATTGACTTAAAAACACACAAAGAAATTAGGGTTGTCTTCCCCTTACACCAGACTAACTGGTTTTGACCATCAGTAAGCTGATCTTTACACTGTGTGAAGAAATAAGTAAAGGGGACTGCATCAGCCAGTCTGCTCAAAGTTCACCTCACCACCGAAAATGCCCCACAGGGTGGAACAGTAGCACATATCAGTCCCATATGCAATAAATAACGTGGATGTATTGCCCAAGAGCAGCTGAAACACTTAAGATCAAGCAGTCAGGTAAAATACCTTCTAGATTAGACATAAAACCACAGTGCAATTAGAGGTGTGGTAGGAGCATACTCAAGCCAGACCTGCACTGCTGGAGTGAGCTCAGGGAAAAGAAAGAGAACAGACACAGCACAGCCTTACCTGGGTGCTGCCGTCACCATACTCTGCATACCAGCTATGACAGCAAAAACTGAACCTACAAGAGACCTCCCTCGTGGAAGAGGATGAGTCTCAGCTGTACAAGTCATTTGCTCTTTGTATTTTAAAGAGGAGCACTGTTGGTGGCCAACAACAGTAAAACCAAACACTTCTGCCAAGTTTCTCAATGGAGCTAAGATTTATATGGACTTTTGAAAACTACAAAAGCAAGTATTTATTCCTTTCCCACACCAAACACTCCTGATAAAAATAGTATTAACCTGGTGATACAAACCTTCCCTGACAATGAGGGGAAACCTCTACTAATATCCAAAAGCTCTGGGCTGGAGCAGGCAGTAAGTACTAATCAGGAGTAATTTTATGGCAGACCAAGCCAGAACAACATATGGACTCTGGCTCACCAGCAGAGCTCCTAGATAATCTGTAACTAGCACTCCACACTTTCCTAACCAAAATATTTACAGCTACTGTATGAAAACAACTTCAGCAAATAAATACAATGTAAGTATAAATCTAGAGGCTGAGAGAGCTAAAAGAGTCCTGGGTAGGCAGATATCTATAGGATATGCTAAAAATCAGACCAAATAAAATCAGAACAGTAGGGTAATAAATATGGAATGTCCTTGCCTCAATAGCCTTAAAACAAGGAAAAGGAGAACCAACTAAAGATTCAGGAAATGGGATGAACCAGGAAACAGACTTTCAGGACAATCAGAAAGAGCATAAATGTAAAACATTATGGAAACTGAAAGTGAACAGTGTGAGCAAAGAGGGAAAAGAGGGCCAACAGCAGAAGAAGAGCAGAAGGACAACAGAAAAGAGCAATCTTGCATCTTTCATCTTCATAAAAATAAGGATGCTGCCTTAAAAACATCATTAAATTAAAAATAAAACAACAACAACAAAAAAAACCTGCATGATTTCAAGACTGAAAGGACTTCTCCCCCCTTCTTTGTCTTTTTTTTTTTTAATAAAGAATGTGCTTAACCCCATTTTGTTTATTAAAGATTTTGACTGTGTGCAGAGCCTGCACTTGGGTGTGCCTTGTTTGGCACTGAGTTGCAATATAAACAAATTCCAGCTGTGATGCATGAAAAGCCTAGGAGCAGCAGAGAGCTTAATGTCTCTAATTATTGTCTGTTTGGACCTAAAATGAGGCATTGGAGACTCCAGATAAACTTTGGCATGTAATACATTTCAAAGAGGAATTAGGAACTGGATAAATAAGAGTTTGTCACTGCTGTGCTCTAGATATATTTGCAAAATGGAGATGGTGATGAGATCAGAGTATTTTCTTTTGTGCCTAGGCATAGCCATCCTCATGTCTCCCTCTTACTGCATGGCAGGTCAAGAAGAGGAGAGAGATGTGAAAGAATGCCATGTTTAACTTACCTTCAGATCTATCCTTTAAGCACTGCATCTATGGCCAGATTTGAATTGAAATATAAATCACTGTATGGGTTTGCGCCTCTCTAACATGGATTTTTCAATGCAGATACTCTTTTCCAACCAAAAATGACTGAAAGTCAGCTTTAAATGGAGATAAACAAGACTGGGTTTATCAAAGCTTTTACTAAAACCACAAGCCATAAAATAATCATAACCTTTCTACTCTCTGTGCATCACAGGAAGAAAACACACAGGGAGGATGCTCCTGCAACTGCTCAAAAGCTGAGTGCACTTGTGGGCACAAGCCATCCCCACTCAGCCTGACCATCCTCAGAGCATAGACCTTCACCTGGCTCCATATTCTCCTGCTGAGGTTTCACTGGCTGAGATAAAAGCACAACTAAAGACAGCGTACAAACACCGTATGCCTGAACTCACAGGCCAGAAGCCAATATATTTACTCTTCACCTTAGTATTCCTCCGTACCAGGCAATGTTATGTACTTCCATGCTGTTGTATCATTACTTAGGCTCTCATTAGTGCCTAGTTGCCCAGGCTTGACCACAAATACTTAGCTCCTTAATAAAAAGACACCTAACTCGCCCATTCTGTTATGCAGCACACCTCCCACCCTTCACAAGTGTCAGGAAAATGAGGCCACCAGTTTGGAGCTGCAGTGCTGGCACAGACACCAACCCCACTCTTTCCAGTCTCCAAAGGTCCTCTGAAGCCAGGTCCAGCCAACAAAACAGGAGTTGAGGCTGGCTGGGGACAGCAAGGTGGTGGTGGCTAACTAAGAATTAAGGTCCTATAAAAAAAGGATTATTTCAGTTTCTCGTGCATAAGAAGAGACCTAAGACATCTAGAATGTGGCAGTAAATGTGAGTATGATAAGATATATCATAGGAATAGTATGCTTACAGAGTACAAAAACTAATTACAGTAAAAAACAGCAAAGAAAGAGACACAGATCCTGGGATAAGTCAATATAGAACAGAAAGTCAGTTCCCTCTGTTCCCAAAGCAAATCATAATACTGTGGACATCCATAAACCCTCTAGCACAAACTACCCAGCACAGGACTGACTCTCTCTCGGCACCCAGTTAACTGATTTCCTCAGCTGCCCATTTTCCAGCCAGGGCAGGGCCTTCAGAAGGAGCTTCCAGCAAACCGGAGTCAGTAATGCCTTGTGGAAGGCTTAATCTCCCTTCAGAAACACTTCGTGAACAGGAACTTTCTTTAATCCAGTTTCCTGTTGTCTTCAGGCACAGATGATCATTGCAATTATCAATCTAGTTGCTCATAATGAAAACAGTAATTAATAATCAAAATTTTGAAACAGAGATTTCTAGCATTACTGTCGCAATTATGAGCTTCCACTGAGGAAGACGTAAGCATTCAGTACCCCGCAATCCCCTCTTTCAGGTTATCACCAGTTTTTCAATACTGTATTACATAAAAAGGCCCATACTTAAAGTCAGGATTGAATCATCCTATCATCCTACCTAAAGAAGGGAAAATCAAGAGGTATGGATGTTTACCAACAACAACTACTCACCAACTACAATTCTGAAAATTTTGCTTCTGTGTTGAAGGCATTAGGAACATGCATTTCTGTTTTTAAGAAATTCTTGGGGTTTTATAGGCCAGTAAAAAAAAAAGCTAAGAAGTCCATATGAAAGATATGTTATCACAAAGTATCAAAAAATTAACATCGTTTAGACACGCCTTTGCTTATTTGAGGAAAGTTTTGAATACTCCTCAGCTCAAAGTCCTACTTTAACCACAGCTGGAACCAGATAATAATAGCAGAAGGAAAAAATATATGAAACTAACTTGATCGGATTTCTCAATTTTTGGCCCTTCTTTATGCCAAAAGAAATTGTGTTTAGCACTGCTATACGTCTGCAGGAATTTAAAATCTGGTCTCTTTCCTTCTCAGTTATCTCTGGTTACCTTCCACTTCATCAGTTGTCGCCACTCGCTATGCTAAAACTAGTGGAAATCAATCTGCAGAAAATGAGCAGTGGGAAAATTTGTCCCTAATTTCTCTCTGGTCTCGCCCATCACATTTGCGTGAGATCACATTCGTTGAGAGATTGGAAATGGTATCATAACGCCTATGGAAGTCCTACTTTAACATCTCATGAGGGAAGGCAGAAAGCCTTTTCTATCCAACTCCCTAAGCACACTCTAAAGTGCAGTTTAAATTGTGAGAAGCTTTTTAGGCAGTTTGCCAGAGATATACTCATTATTAAGTACAGCAAATGGACTCTGATCAGAAAACATATTCTAATTTTATTCTTCACTCAAGTTCAATGTACCTAACTGCTCTAAATAGGAAGAAAAGCAAAAACATTTCATGAAGCTGCTCTGTGCTGTGACAGACTGAACAATATCCCATACTGTAGTCAGCTCAGGCTATCGGCAGTTCCCAGCCCCGTGCAGAGCTGAACTGTTCAGCCAAGGATTTTGCATCAAAGTTCCCTGTTGATTTGCCCTGAGGATAGAGATCTCCAGCTTCAAAGCCTTCAAAGGGGCACACTTCATCAGTGCTACATTCACTTTACAGAAGCATTTACACTAGGTGCAAGGAAAACACAAGTGTTCATGGTTTGAGAAGAGACTTTCACTTATTTTTCACAAACATTCTATCTTCACTTCAATGGATTTAGCTGGCTTAAGGTTTGAATTTTAAGTAACAACTTACAGAGGGAGAATAAATACGCTGTACTCAGCACATAATACAGCAAGGTAGCATGATCTCTCCAAACAACTGAGACACACTGAGATGAAATCCAGGCACTTGGCACATCAGTGACACCAATCCCACTGACTTGAATGGGTCTGGGATTCCTCAGCATTTTGGCCAAGCTAACGACTAATCTAACAGCAAAGTTACCTAATCCCTGCTCTATCTGGACAACTACGAAACTGAGCACCAAAACAAGAGGCTCAAGACAACCAGAGGCCTGTCCTCTACTTGCAGCTTGTTGTTGTGCCATCACCATTAAGTCATGGGGCTGACAGAGGTCCAAAGCATGGGGCCCTCACCACAGCACAGCTGAGCCTGCAGCCAAGGCACCACACCTGCCACACCTGTACCCCAAGCAGGGAGACAAATGTGTCAAGTGGAGGCAATGGGCTCCATCCTTTCTCAGAAGCACCCAAAGTGATAGGCTGTAGCCCTACTGGCTTCAGCAAAGTTTCAAAACAAGCTAGGACACATTTTCCTCAGAAAGAATATAAACAAAAATCTAATGAAAAAGAAGTGTCACAAAATTACTGTTTGTTGATATGATCTGTATATCCTACACTACTGTTTTTCTGTCCCTATTAAGTTTCCTGTAAGTCACTAAGAAGGGGATTTTTACCAGTGAGCATCTCTCTGGAATTTGTTGGCTTTTCAAGTTCTGATGACAATCTGACAATTTTACCAGCCTCAATATGCAAAGCTCTGCCTTCCCCTTCAGAGACCAGCCCTATCAACATTCTGTGCCCCTCATCTCCCTTCAGCTTCATTACCTGTGTCAGGTAGCCTTGGATACACATGCTTGCATTAAGTAACTGCCTCATTTACTCAGGTCGAGATGAGTGCTAGAGAGAATGTGCTTAGCTCAGGATTTCTCACCAGCACTCACCTCTCACCTGCTGCCCCCACTGCAGCCAGACCGCCTTTATATTCCTGCCACCACTTGACATCTCCAGTTTTCCTCTGCTCCACAAAGAACACATCCAGCCTCTGAAGATCTCAGACTTGGCTCTCCCACTGGCTTCCTCAGCTCAAGTTAATATTGCACATTTCTTAATGGCTGCCAGGAAGGACAACATTTGGAGGAAGAAAAGGGGAGCAATTTCCTTGGAGGGGGGAGTGGGTTGTATGTTCGTTTTCTCTTCTCAAACATACTTCGTAGTCACTCAAACTTCCATTTTGAAAAGTGCTGACTTAATTCAGGGCTCCTTTCATTCTTTCTTTCATGACTGCCATGTTGCATCTCCCTTTGAAAGGAGAGTGAAGTGGCACAGGAAGCATCATACCTCTGAAGATCTCCCTTTCTGTAACAATGCAGGGAGTTTACTAGTTCTGCATGCAATTTGCAAAATTTTTTTAGAGTTACATTATTTTTCTTCAGAATTGAATTCAAGGTGTTTGCTAACATGTTTAAGCAGCGTCCCATGGTGGGAAAAAGGATGCTAGTCGGTATTTCACACCTCAGTGGCTGCAGTGCTGAGAGCCAGACAAGCTTTGTAATTGAGTAGGTCACATGATCTAGTTGCTACATATTCAGCAGTCTTGCAACACATATCCTCTCCTCCTTATAACTGATATGCACCTCTTCCCCGTTTAGTACTCCTCCCATCATCTGGTATGGACCAACATTGCTTGCAAGAGCTGCACATGGCACCACAAGAGCATGGAATGGACTGCATGGCATTTAGGGAGAGGTACTGGTCCCTAGCCCATATGCGTTGCTCTATCACATATACATGAACAAGCAGTTTTTTCTGCAAGGACAAGTAAGCTAAAAAGAAAAGTTGCTGTCTTTTGAGACTGCTGTGAGGCCTGGACCACATCAGGTGTCAAATCTGCCCCATGTTGACAGTTGCAACTGAAGAGGAAGAGACATGAAGATGTCATAGCGAGGACTGATGAAGGGGACATGGACAAGGCTCCTCATTAACACCCTTTACTCAGCAATGTCACACAGAATGCAGCAGCGGCAGGAAACTACCACCCCAGAATGCTTTTGGGAGGGAAGCACAGCAGGACATAGCCCTGAGGATGGTGCTAACAAGAATTATTTCTGGCACAGAAGGTACAGCAACACGAGGAAGTCTTGCTAGATTTGGTACTAAATGTAAGGAGGGATCAGCTGCAAAAGCAAAGGTGACAGCAACCAAGAAATGATAGACTGAGTGATCCTTTGGAAGACTGAGTAAAAGCAATTAAGAATATTACATTCAATACAAGGTAAATTAAAAAAAACATGCCTGTTATGAACTCTTATTCTGTATTAAGGAAAATTAAAAAATTAAAGGAGGAATTAGGTTGCTAGTTCCTTGAAGAAATTACACAAAAGCTCTTTATGGATCTCAGATAAAACCAGGGAACTATCCAGAAAAAATCTAGGTCTTACTAATGAGTGTAAAACAATAGCAAGAGTGCCTAGGGACAAAATCAGCAATGGCAAGACTGAGATGCAAGCAAGAAACATTAACACAAATACTTCAGCAGTCAGAACAAGAGGAATTCAGAAAAGAAGAAAAATATAAAAAAATTGAACAAGTCCACAATATTTAATGTCAAAAACCCAAAAAACCCCAAACAAACAAAAAAATCATTGAATAAATCATACCTTCTTGTAAACTCACAAAAGGCACTAAAGCAGATGAATGGCAGGAAACAAAGCATAGCAAACCAATTTCCTTCCACAACAGACTAACAGGCCTTGTGGGCAGGGAAGAAGAACTCAACGTCAAAACTGAATTTTAGTAAAGGCCTTTGACGTTACCCAATATGACAATCTTCTAAGTAAGCTGCAGAAGCAAAGATTGAACCATAGGATGGCTGCAAAAGTCATCAGACACTATTCCTAATGGGCAATTATCCATGGTACCCTCTCAAAAAAGAAAGATGCCTTGAGGTGGGTATTTCATGGATATGTTCACCATTTCCAGTCTCATTCAGTGCTTTCACTAATAATTTGACAACTGAATAAACAACCTTATAAAATCTGCACATGAAAAGTAGGAAGAACTGCAAGTATACTGGATGGCAGACAGAATTCAAAATAAACAAAATGAAAAGCAGTCAGGAAAAGAAAAAAGGAGGCAAACCAAGAAGGAACTTATGTCAAGCACTGCATTTTCATTAATGAATTTGAGGCAGAAAATTTGGGGCAAGATAACCACTCTTAAGAAGATGGGAAGGCAACAGACGCTAAGCAAAAGCCAAGTCAACATAACGCCACTGTGAAAAGGGAAACATCAGACAGGGATGCATGAAAAGGATTATTTCATGTGTCTTTCAGGATACAATTTTTCTACTTTAGTTAGCACTGATAAGGCCTCTGAAGAAAAAAATATTTGAGGCAATTTGTTAATTCCCTGCCTTGTCGAAGAGAGAGAGAGAGAGAGAGAGAGAGAGAGAGATCCATCTATGTATATTGTTGCAAAGGAACAACTACTCATCTTTGCACATGGCAGACAGGACAGATACCAATAGGCTTAGATGGAAGTAGGATTATGGTTAGAAATAAGGAAAATCTTTATAATTTCACGGGTAGAAGTCCCACCCCACAACAGATTACCCAATTTGTTCCTTTTATTTGTACAAGCATATGATCCATATAGAAAGTATGCTAAAAGACACATAAGGCAAGAACAATTGGACCCTGTTCTGGTTCCCAAAACTGCTGATCACGAAAATAGACTCTCTTCTCTTCAAAACCATGCACTGTTTTTTGCTGTACTAGCAGTCCCCAAAATTAATCTCTAATTGGAACGGAGCTCTGTAAAAGCACACAGCTGGGAACAGCTGGAGGATCAGCCACTTGCAGACAGTAAGTGCCATTTCCTCTTCACTAGTGTAAACTCCCTTGCTCACTGACAGCATCCTTGTTAAAGGGTAATTCTTGGGGTGTTGTCGATTGCTGTTGGCTTTCGGAGAAGGTTGGTTTGACCAGAAACCTTAAACTTACAGCTCATTTAGAAGCACAGCAGTTGTTTGATAATTGTAATCCACTTGACACCTGGCTTGTTATACCAGTAAATCGAGCAGGTATGACGAACAGGCTAATTAAATGGAGAGCAGGGACTATTCTCATAAGCTTCACTCACACCGTAGGGGTGAGCTCTTAACTCCTTGACTGCTGTCATTCAAAACAAGTCACTGTATTTCAGGTTGTTTCCAGGGGAATTGCAGGGATCAGGTGCAGGTTCCCTGACATTATCTATCCCATTCCCAGAGTGAAATCTTCAATCAGGTATAAAGAAAATCTGGAAGTTAATGTACTTGAGGCCAAACACACAGTGTGGTTGAGGGATACCTAGACTGGCCACATGCTAAGAAGGATGTCACAGTCTCTCTGATACTCTCCTAAATTCATTTGGATGTCAAAACAAGGACTGGAAGCTGGGTTCCCCTGAGGTGAGTGACCATACTACTGCTTTTTAGGTACATAAGTAAAGCTGGTATGAACTTCAGCTAGAAAGGGTAACCACATCCCATACCCATTAAACAGGACATAGTGACAAGAGGAATTCAAGTTACATGGATCCTTGGTTTTGCCGAGATCTCAGAGACCTATAGTCCAAATTGACTCCAGCAAGAGAAGTTCCCTCCCTTTTCAACTACTGCAAAAAGATACAAAATAAACATTTAGTCTTTGACTGCAGGCACCTCCGTGGCATTTAAGTGTTTTGACCTCTACAAAAAGAAAGTTCTTTACAAAGTGCTTTTTTTTTCTTCTTGGTGAAGATCCAGTGCCTTTTTAACAATTCTTCTCAACCACGTATCATTCAGGAATTCATAACATCAACAGCAATTTTATAATAACCAAAAGAAAAAATTACTCCATAAATACTGACTGCAAAAACAGGCTTGTCTTCTCTGGTTTGTAGTTTTGAGCCTTTCATGAAAAGAACCAGCTCCCATAAATAAGCTATTCCACAGGGAACAGCCTCAAACTGAATTAGCGGAAATTAGATTCTTCTTTTTGTTTTCTTCCAGAAACAACAGAAAATTGAGAGGAGATATTTTGATTTTTTAACAGCAGAGTCATTCAAGGCTATGACATGTTAAGTCCCAAGTACAAAAGTCCCCACATGTGAATAAATATGAATCAATGTTAAAGCCCAGAAGACAACTCAAGACATGTATTCCAAGCAAAAAACAACAACAAAGTACAGGGCAAGTCCATGAGACCTACTCTGAAGACAGAGCTTATGAGACGGTAAATAATTCTGCTCAGCTTGCAGGCTTTTCAGTTTTATGGGAAACATACTTGTAAATTATTGCAGCAGATGCCTCTCTATTCCTTCTCTCATTTCAAGCTCAGAAAATAATGCTTTATGTTCTGTTGATTTTGGTCTTATTAGCTATAATGTTTAATTGACTAACAATAGCATTGAGGAAAATACAATGTTTCTGTAAAGATTATCTTGAGACCATGTCACCACTGTCAAATCACCACCTTCCCTGTACTTTCAGTCTGTCACCCTATGCATTTCTAACACTTTGGATTCTGGGTAATTCTCCTAAAACCTATTGCTTCCATTGCTGTCATGATCCATGTAAATTTTTTTTATCACTCCTTCACCCAACTTCTTCCTTAGCCCTTAAAGAACAACAAAAGCTGGTTCTAAGGTGCTTCCAGAGGTCACCTAGTCCAACCCCCCACTGAAAGCAGGACTAATGTCAGCATTAGTTCCAATTCAGTTAGTGATAGCTTTGTCTGGAGGAGTCTTGAAAACCTTCAAGGACAGAGCTTTCACAACCACCCCAGGAAACATTTTCCTAACTCCCAACCTTCTTTATAGCCTCTTCTCAATACTTTCTCACCATCCTTCTGGAACCAATATGCCCAAAATCAGACACGGTATTGCAGCAGCTGCCTCAGCAGAGGATGAGGATAATAATTTCCCTCAATTTGGGGCCACATTCTCCCACTGTAGCCCCGTATGTAGGCTGCCATATTTATGTTGTGAACTCACAGTTGGCTCATGCTCAGCACACATCATTAATTCCCTGGATCTCTCTCAGCAAAGACTGCTTCTTGCAGCAGGTAAAGACATCCATGACACATGACACTGGTATATCATGGGATGCATAAATGTTGGCTTTAAAAGGAACAAATACTACCATCATCTACCAAATTAGAGATTACCAATCTCTAAGTGTAGCATCCATTTACCAGATTGCAGTCACCAGCCAGAGGAGGAACAAAGGACTTGAACTACTCTTGCTATTCACCTGAACAAGCTTTGATTTTTCAAAAGGCACAAGACAGAATATTTGTGCTCACATGTGCACATGACATTGAGCAGAAGCAGTACTTAAACCCGAGATGTCATGCAGATATCTAGAGGCTGTCTGGCTTCCACCACACAGCATACAAAACAGAGACCAGAGCCAACGTCTCTGTGTGCTCTATTTCAACTTGGTCAGGATTGCTCACAAACACTTGCAATCTTTCCAATGTATGCACGGCTTAATATAACTGTTTGCCCAACAAAATGCAGAGAAGTGGCACAAGTCCTTCTCCAGGGTACTTCTGATCTCAGTGTCAGGAACCATCATGTTGTGCAGGCAGACCCTGCAGCTGTGTCCTGACCCAGAAAGTCTCACATCCGCAGTTGTCATCTTCTGTTCTCTGGGTACAGAGGAGCCCCTTGATCTCTTTCCAGTGGAGTCCAGCTTTCCATTTGATCAGACACCACGAGTTCAGCAGTCCCTGTTTGTGGTCTAAGACAAACAGACCGTACATTTTATCCGCAGTCCCTCTGCGCTGAGCACTGCATTTTTGTCCAGCCTAGTGAAACACTCTAAAACAACACAAAAGGTGTTTTGAAAATGTTTTTCAAAACAAGAGTAACACCAAAAAATATCCCAGTTCATATAATCACCCACTAATTCAATCCTAGGGTTGTTAAATGCTATCCTGACACCCAATCCCATCTGATCTCGTAAGCTGAGCAGGGTCAGCCCAGGTTACTACTTGGGAGACCTCCTGGCAATACCGGGGGCTGTAGGTTCTAGTCCCAAGGACTTCACTGTCACCATCCAAGCTCGCTCGGCCGTGGCAGATGAACCTCAGCAGTTAAAGGGTGGGGCCAGTTCTGCACAGGCTGTGCCTCACCTAAAAAACCCACTGCACAGGCTGGAAGGGCACACCCACGTGGGGAGAGCCCTTCCTAACTCTGTTTGCGAAGCTGAGCCATAATGACGATGATGAATTTCAGTCCCATCTGCTAATTCTGATTAAAATTCAAAGTACTACCAAAGCATATAAACTTCTCAGGGCCTCAGATGCAGCACTGGAGGCTTTCTCTCAAAAATGTTTTGAGCTGGTAATATAACATAAGCAAAATAATAAGCTGTCAATAGTCTAGGACACGTAACTAGATACTCAAAGTCAGACCATGATTGTGTAACCATGTGAATATTAGCAAAGTGTTGATCACCTATTATTTTCAACTATGAAATAGATCAAGGAGCTTGTACAGGATCCTTCACGCTTAGGAAGTCATATCCAAGAACTATCAGTTTATGGTAATTTTGGCCTTAGTTTTAGCTAGGCCTAGATTAGGCCTTAATTTTAGTAGGCCCAGATAGTATTACATCGATTAGAGGGGACAAGCACCACCTGACTTAAGCAACCAAAAAGATATTTCATATAATCTGACATCAAAGCAAGTATAAAAACAGGTGGTGCCTGGGGCTGAGGAGACATGCTATCACTGTGCTGAGAGTGTTAGGCCTTGCCACCACTTCACAGCTATTTGGTTTGGGAAGTAAACATTTTTTTTACTGTTGTCTTTTCCTCCTCTTTCTGGGTGTCTCTTGGGAGGTGTCTTTTGGGGTGTTTTATGGCTGGGGTGGTGGAATCTGGGGATGGAGTTATTGTTTTCTTTACAATATAACACATATATATACAGGTGTAAATTTTGTTTTTAATTTACCCTTTTCTGTGTAAACATAAAAAACCTTGCCATTTTTAGATTTCAGGTTTTTTCCCCTCCCTCCCTTTCCCTTGGGGGCACACTGACTCTGCATTGGGTACTTGGCATTTTGCCAGCTCAACAAAAACAGTTAATGACAAAGCAACCAGCTACAACTATAAATTGAAACTTGGGTTTCTTCCTGAAACATCTCATTATGTGGATAACATCTTTAACAGGTAAATACTACATTTTTTGTTTGGTTGGGGGTTTTTTTTGGTGGGATGATAGGAGTAAACAGTTTATTAATCATATTCATTTCCAAACCTCAAACAGTAAAGAATAAGAGACACCTACAAAATCAGTCAACTTCTCACCACTAAAACACCTTCAACACAATCCAGGCTAGTAGTAAGATTGATTCTGTATACAGGACACACCCTTCAAGTCTAAGAAAGAGCAACAGAAGACCAACAAAAGAGTCTTCTGTTAACCTATAAAAGCACATTTCAGCCAGAGTGACAGAAAATCACCACCACGATCGCCAACACAGAGGGCAGTTGTTCCCTGCATAGATACACTAGCCTATTCCATGACTCTTAATGTTTGGTTTGTAGCTGGAAATGGCACGTCCTGTATCCAATTTAGTGATTACTGCTCCATGATTATGTCTGCAATTGGCATGTCCTATATCCAATTTAGTGATTACTGCTCCACAATTATCTGTCTAGCTTGTGACAGGTGTTCAGGCTGCAGGTTTCTCCATGAATTTATTTAATCAAAACTTCTGTTGATGTAACACAAGATCTAACAGTAAAGCCTTCAGAATGATTATTCAGTCTTTAACACCACTACTTCAAACCTGTCACTAAATAAATCAGAGTCACATCCTACTGGTGCTGGCAAGTGCCTTTATGACACGAAGGATCTCTAACCCAGGTGAATCGATAGGTCCTACACATTCCAACCACAGTCTAAACATGTGGTACCATCACCCTTAAACCAACTCTTCTGTAATGTAAGGTAGCTCCTAGCTTGGTAACTGCTATATTTACATAAAATATTTACTATCTGTCTAATAGTTTGGGGGTTTAGCACAGGTCAGATTTGAAAACAAGGCTACAACGTCTATTTAGGGAAACAACTCCTACATTTTTCAAGACATCAGGAAAAAATATTTCACATAGGTTTAAGTTTCACAAAAACCAGAGGTTTTGCAAAAGAATTTTCATCCCTCAGTTTGTCCTGTCACTGTTAAAACCACAATTTTAATTTTCAGTCTCTCTTATTCCATATCAATATTCCATTGTATGAACCTTCCCTTTGATTTCACATCGTGAAGCAATTTTAGATTAGAATCATTGTAACTCTTGTGAAAATTCTTCCAGAATTAAGAATGCCATTAACCAAGGGTCTTCTCCACACAGGAAAGTAGAATCTCTTTAACAGATTCCAAAATGTCAAGGAGTTACATGCTGCTGGGGCCATAAACCTCTGCAGGAGCAAAACACAGGGAACTGTTCTAAGTGTAAATCCAGAGTTTCTGTTATTTGATAGGGCTGTTTCCAAGATTAAGCACACTTCTGGAAATTCATATTATAAAATTAACTATTTCATTCACAATCAGGTGCAGCTTATAAATCATACATACATAGTGTCATCTTTTTTCTCTAATAAGCAGTACTACCAACTAAATAAAGTCCAAGACAGTGTCTTAGTTTGTTTTGGGGGTTGATTTTTCTGATTCTTTTGTTTTTAATGAGAAGCCCACTCATGAATAAGATAGTCTGTTAAGCATATGTGCTGGATAGCTCAGACTCCACAAGAGCACTGCAAAAGGTGCAGCAGCACAGTCTGACTTTCAGCCAAGGCCACCTCCCAGCTTCTGAACATGGTGTTACACATTTAGTGATAAGGTATTGCATAACACAGTACTCCATTTTACTTAACTGCAAGTACTTGTAACATTTGAGATAGACACCAGCTGCCAACGCAAAATTATTGTCAAGAAAAAGCTCAACTTTACAGAAGAAATTGTATCAGTGTTTGAATCAGGTTTATATCCAGGCCTATTCAACTCTTACCCAGCTAAACTCTCTCAGGGAGAGTGGATATTCATAACTTCTTAGTATTCCATCAGGCAATGATAGTTAAGACAGATTGAGGATCTTGTGGTGATGTACTGAAGGTTTCTGCCAAAACCTTCAGGTTCCTGCCAAAATCCCACACTGGGGTCTAGGTAAGACCTAGAGTTTCCTTTCCCCATTACAAGGAGAGGAGGGTGGCTCCAGCTCTGGACTGTGATGCCAGATTTCCTTAAACCATCACTACACAAACAAAAGGCAGAAAAGACAGCAGCTATTGTGCTCAGCAATGACTGTTTAGGGCAGACCTGGCAGATCAGAGAAACAACACATGAAATTTTCAGTTTGCTTTTGTCTGTTAAAAAAAAAAAAAAAAAAAAAAAAAGCACTGCACTAGTATCAGGATAGCATGTATAGCATGTCAACAAGAGGGGAAAAAACTGTTTTCCTACAATAGTAGTTGTAGAAAACATGGGCAAATAAGCAGGTGAAAGGGACTTCAGACACTGCAAACCTTTACTGGAGTCCCAATTCCAGAGTATGCTGCTCTGTATTTTAGAGGATGGCTGCTCTCTCCACAGCACTGTGCACAGCCCACTGATCCCTTAGTACCCAATCTCTTCAAGTTGTGCCTCTTCACCTCAATATAACCTTTATTTGTTGTTAGCCAACAGCAGGTACCTTCTTCAGCTTTTATAATGTACACTTCATTACTACACCTGAATGGAACTGGGCAACACTTCACAACATACCAATTGCACCAATTTGCAATTGTAATGCCCACCCTATCACACAAGATTCACCTTTACAGCACTGTGCTCCTTTCATATCTATTTAATATTGATGGCTATACAAATGGAATTCTTGCTAAATTTTGTCAAGAAAGTCTCACTTTAGTATTCTCTAGTGTTTTCCTTCACAGGGTAAATAAAACAAAAATCTGACAGCCTCTGTCTCCAAACTAATTGCTAAGTAATAATTTTTTACAAGAAATAAAAGAGTTATAAACCAGTGTGTGCACATACATGTATAGAAAAAGATATAACTGATTCAAACCGTATACACACATATCCTGAATCTGTTTCAGGCTCCAGCCTGACTTCCTGCACTACTCGGCCCATTTAGGTTACGGCAGCTCCTTCTGCGAAGGTTTTTCATGAGTAATTCTCGCGCTGGAGGCAGCCGAGGAGCCTGTGCAGAGCCGGCCCTGGGAGCCCCCGGGGCACAGGGCGAGTCACCCTGTGCGGGCAGGCAGCGTGCCCGGCTCTGAGCCTGCCTGCCCCGGGCAGGGCTGGCCCGTGGAGCTGCAATCACCGGTCCTGATACCACAGTTAAGCTTATTCCTAATGACTCAATCTAAATCCCGAGAGCTGTCACTATTAAAAGTCTAACATAAAGCCACTTGCAGGTTTCTCAGGTGATTATTTTCTTATTTCTCACAATTGTTTTTTTCCAACTTTATCTAAATTACTAATGGCTCAATTGTTATCAACACCTTTAAAGAAAAGCATAATTGATCAGCTGCCTCCAAATGGTATTTAAACTGCCTTCGACCTCCAGCTTGCACAGAAAAAGCCCATGGTTCTACCACATTAGATTCCCCAGCTAACATGACAATAAAGCAGACTGCAGTGGGAAAACAACTTGTTAGTTTTATGATTCATTTATTATTCAAATGTAATGATTAATTAAATCCCTACCAATATCCCTTACTCTAAAAAAGAAAATTTACTCTGCTTCATAATTATCACCATTTGAACAATATCTTCACTAGATCAACCTTAAGGACACAGTGCAGAAACTTTCTCTTAGAAATTCAAACTCTAGTAACACATCATATTTTATTCATGAAATTATTCCATTAACAAAGTATCTGGAATCTAAAAAGAACATTCCAGGACTATGACATTCTTGATTTATACTAAAAGAAATTATGAAAAAGACTGTACTCTAATTAGCAAATTCAATTAAAGTACGATATCGCTCAAGCCAACATAACACAAATAATTGGAAATTAATGATTACTCTTTTTCCCAACAAAAAGCAGATAGCTAATAAAAGTCAGTATATCAAAGCCCTTTTACAAAACCCCTAACAATTAAAAATCATGCTTAATATTCCTAATGCCACCATACAGAAGGGCTTTTTCTCCATCACACAAATAACACATCTAATGCTGAGAAAGGGGCTATCAATCATGGTAGTAGTTTGCAAAGAAACATCACAGAATCAATTGAATCCATGGAGAGCTCAGATTTATGCTGTGTTACTTTAAAAACAGTATGTTAACTTATCGTTAACTCCATATATGCTTAAAATGCTACATACAACTCTGGATACACTTAAATAAAACCACGAAAAAGCACCACAAACAATAACAAAATCACCCCAAAAACCAACCCAAGTTTTGATAGCCAGCTATTAATAACCAAAAGCACTAATTTAGAGGGAGACTCCTATCAACTTCAGTAAAACTCAGGTGCACCTAATAAGTTTAAGGCTGTTTACATCTTCCAAAACAACAGGATTTTTAATCAAATAAACATGAAGTTTTAAAATACAGAGGGAAAAAACACTCTTTTCTCATAAGAAAAATGTTGAGAAAATTAAATAAACCTAAAAGGCAGTATTTCGATAGATACTGTACATCTATAATTTCTGATTTCAACAGAAGTTGCATAACAGATGTAACAGTACATATTATTACTGGGCCATTAAAATCACAGTTCTTTGGTCAAGTACCACTGTTCAGCTTTTGGAAAGTTCTAAGAAAAGCAAACAGTATTCAGAAACATAGGAACTTCTCCAAGAAAGTTTTGCATCAAAGCTTTGCTTTTAAACTTTTATTTTTTAAACAACAACAAAAAAATTGTCCACTTAGGAAAGTTAAGTTGTGACCATCTTACATTTTAGAATACAAAACTGAAAAAAAATCCCTATTAAAAAAACCAGGACTTCAGCCAAGTATTCAGCTACTTATTGCTGTAGTTGTAACTCAAGTCCATTGAAACCCCTATGTTTTGGTCGTTTGTAGCGAAAACACGTTTGGAACACCAGCAGCAATAGAAAACCCCTTTAAAACCTAGACATAGTAACACTGGAGTGAAAATCGGCAGAAACCATAAACATTGGAACATAAGAAAGCTTCCTGTAAAATTACAATTGAACTGGTAGCTAGAAAAGCAGGGCTGATTTAAAATGCTATCCCAAAGCCTTATGTGGGCCTATCCCAGTAAAGAAAACTCCATTTCTTCCCAGTAGATAAAGCCCAAAACTACAGCACTACTTCAAATATAATGAATGCAGTCTTCACTCCACTTCAATGCCTCATCTCCTCCAACCTCCTTCAACAGGTAGAATACAGAAAACTGAAAGAATTGCTAATTCCAAATTTGGGTGATATGCACAAATATACTGTGGAACAAAGTTTGGACAGCAAACAGTACACCTGAGTTCAGTCATACAAACAGAATTTTGTAAATAGCATTAGACGAATATATCTATGTCTCTAATATGAATCTAGATGTATTTTCTTACAAAATGCATTAATAGAAATATCCAGGCAAATACATACCATACAATAGCAAAAGCTTTAAGCCCCATTTAATAAGATGACTTTCAGATTAAAAATAGAAGGCAATTAAGATTTACTCAAAATTACAATTAAGAAAAGCTTTCACAGTGCAATATTGAAACTATCACAAAGTTAAGAAAATACTGATATCAAAGTACAATCACAATGTTAAAGTAGACAAAACTACTATACAAGGGCTTGTAAAACTAAAAGGAATGAACACAACATAGGGGACATCTCACATCTGCTCTACATATCTCGTTCCCTAGTCTTCAGAGTGATAATTGTGTCTTTTGGACATTGGTAGAAATCTTGTCAAAACTAAGAGGTTCATTCTTCTTTGTAGACCAGATTTCAAAGCCCAGTTACTTCTTGAAGTACTTCTTCATCACTGCACAATTTCGAAGTAGTGCAATATTGCCATGATGTGCTGAGGCATGAACACATAGCCTGTGTACAGTGCCATTCCAACAATGGAAACTAGCATGGAATCTGAGCTACGGTTGAGGAAAAGAGCATTAGAAATGAAAAGTGCACGAGACATCACAAATTGTAGCATTGAAACTTTACCGATTACCTCTTATAACATTATGCTTTTAAATCAGACAAGGTCAACCGTATTCAGCAACTACAGCTACAGAAAGAACCTACTGAAGGTCAGCAACCAGAACACCGGTGGAATCAATCAGCTGAACTGCAAAGGATGCCCTGCAAGTTACCTGCTGCCTTGTCACACACACAAGACAGGCCAGGCCATGGGAAGTGTGATGGAGAACAGAAAATGGGCACTGAGAAAACACACGTTTTTACATGCATCTTCCTAGGTGTTGAGCAACTCCTGCAGAAGCCAACCCCACTCAGTCAAGCAGAAAAGTCAACCATCACAAAAATCCAAAACAAAACCACACTACGATAATATGAGTAGCTGTACTGAATAAGAATACTATTGTTCTTACTTGTGGATGACCTCATTTTTAAGAAGACAGTGTCAGACACTGATTTCAACTTCTTGGAATAGAATTACCTAAGAAATTCAATTTACGATGCACAAAACACATCTGGTATGAAAGTTGTGCTGTTAGCACCATGCTCAGGAAACCTCACATCCATTTCAAGCTGCAGATGTCCTCTAGTCTCTAAACCACTGCAATATTTGATTCGTCTCTCCATCTGCAGGTCATGCTCTGAATTTTTGCTCCTAGGCAAGAGGCTCAATTTATGTATTGTTTGACAGCACTTAGGAAAAATAAACTGCAGGGGGAGTGGAAAGTATGAGTAACATTGGGACATGCACCTTTCTGTTTCGCTCACAAAGCCTCAGAGTATCAGCACAGCCTCCAGTGGTGTACTTAAATAAACATACACTCATTAGTACTTTACTATAGCAGATCACACTGCAAAACAAACTTCATCTGAAGCTATCAGCTAAAACATCTTAAGATGACCACTTTATTAGCTGAACACCTGACAGGGAACTTTTGTAAAACTTATATAGAGAAGTGAGATAACAGCTTATAAAGTATATGTACAACTGGACTTTTGTCAAGCTCTAGGGCTCTTGAAGCTTCATCTAAAGAAACTGTGGCATCAGATTACTGAAAGATTGTCTAATTGAAAACATAAGGTTTCAGAAACTCGAAGTACTGGAAATTAATAAAAATCTGTTGATTTCATTCAACTACCTGCAGAGATTCAGTAAACTTAGACTGAAACACTATAAAACACAATGGAGATTAACAAGCATGATAACACCAGAGAGCAGTACTTGGTTTCCGCAGGTGAAACCAGAGGAGCTGTGCACGCTCTGCATCTTCTGGTCAGCACAGCACAAGCGTAACAAACACTCTATGACTGTCCCATGGCAGAGCAGAGCTACCAGCTGTGCTTATTAGAGTATACTAGCTGCTTTGTGTATTTATAGTCCCAGAAGACTATACAGTAAGAGATACTAAAATGAAGGTCAACACATAAATCCCCATTTCCGTATCAGCGCTCTCCTCTGATGCTGGGGCACAGCAGCAGCGTGACACGCAGCACAGCCACGCACCATTAGCTCCCAAGGCCACTCTGTCTGTGCTGCACCCACACAGCACCTGCAGACACAGCCCACCTACAGGCAAAGTGCTTGGTTTGAGGACAAGAAACATCTTCGCTGATCTGAGATCACAAGCGATACTTGTGCCACTCATTACATTTGCAAGCCATGCAGCACTTACAGTATGAGCATTTTATGAAAGTGAACATTCACACACACACTTTCATTTACTTAAATATTTTGCACAAATTAAAAAGGAAAAAAATACTCATGATTAACATAATTGCAGGGAAAACAAACATTAAGTTTCCTCAGTGATACAGACGTGGCATAAAAGGAGGAAGGTATGTTAGCAAGGAACACATTTTGAAGGTAAGAACCCCTACCTAAAGAATTGTGCATGGTAAGTCTATAAAAACTTACTACTTCTCTTTTCTAGTAATCTCCATTTCTACTGACTGGATACAGGAAAAAAGAAGTCTGATCACACCACTGTAACTTGGGCAAGTGCTTTTACATAAAAAATGCGAGTTTCTTTACAAAACTGAGCAGTATGTCAGTAAAAGCACCTTCTTGCTACTACTGACACCCTTCTCTTTGTTAATGTTTTGAGTAATTTCTCTCTTTGCCTCTCAACATTAACTGGAGGTGGCTCATGGTCATTCATACAGAGATACAATTTTAAGATCAAAACAGCCACACTTCAAAGAAAATACTTGTGATGCCATAACAATACTCGAGAAAATATACTGCTGCTATGAAAGGGCTGGGTAAAGAAGAAAACCTGTAAATAGTGTAAATAATCTTTATACAGATGCCTTTACATGAGCATCTACCAGGTTCTTCCATTTGAAAAGAGACAGGCAAACTCACCAGCTCGAGGATTAAGTACCTATGTAACAAAAGCCATGTGACAAAGCACCATGAAGACCTAGGATTATGAGGTTTTGCAGCGTGCACATTTACTTTTCTCTAGGGAAAAATACAAAGAAGAACATTAAAAACACCCATCCCTAACAGAAGGATCGGGATTTCCGTATAAAAGGCAGAACTGCCGTAACTCCAGAAATATAAACTTGTGCTGGAGGAGAAACGGACTAGGTCTCCAGACGCCCGGACAACAGGATGCGAAACAGCGGAATGCGCATTACTCCCAGCTCAGGCAGCATGTTAGTTTGGGAGGGTGAGGAGCTGAGCCCCTTCCTGCGAGGCGGGGACAAGCCCCGGCCGCGGGCGGGCGCTGCCGCTCCTCTGCCCTCAGGCCGCGGGCCCCTGCACGGCCCGGCCCGGCCCGGCCCGACTCTCCTCCGCCCCAGCGAGCCGCGGCAGCGCCCTCAGCATGACCACGGCCCAGGCGCTGCCCCGGCACCGCGCCCACCGGGAGCGGCGGCAGGGCCAGCAGGGCCGCCACATCCGCCCCGGGGCCTCGGGACAGCGCCGGAGCCAACGCCGGGCAGAGTTCGGCAGGGACGGGGGCAGCCCCCGGCGCCGCGCACACATACACACACACACACCCACACACACACACCCGCCCCGCCAGGCCCGGCCGACAGAAGGATACTGAAGACGGTGCGCTCCCAGGGCTCCAGCATGTAGAGCGCGGTGACCAGCAGGTACTGGTAGTACAGCCACGACATCTGCTTCAGCGCCGACACCAGCGCCATGGCGCTCCCGCCCGGCCGCGCCGCCGCGCCGGGGCCAGGCCGAGCGCAGCCGGGGCAGTGCAGCCGGGCCGGGCCCGCCCCTCCCTGGGCCGGACCCGCCCTCCCCCGGGCCGGGCCGGGCCCGCCCCTCCCTGGGCCCTCCCTGGGCCCTGCCCCCGGCCCCCCCGCCCCGGAACGCGGCGCTCCCGGCGCTCCCCCAGCCCGGCGGGGCTGTGGCACCCCCGGGCGGCCCCCTGAATCGCGACATCGAGCCCGAGCTCATTACATTACGCCCCTGACCCGGGACCTCGTGGCCTGCCGCGGGCATGGTGCTGCATCCTGCTTTCTCGTCCTATTTATATTGAATCTGGCAACCACGGAAAACCCGAAGCCTCTGCTCGGCTGCCCGCACAGGGAGGCACGTTAAAAATTGTCTCTACAAGCCTTCAGCTGCGTTGTCAGAGGGTAAAGCCCACCCAAAAAACGTGAGTCAGTTGAAGACCACCTTAAGATCGGCCAACTGTAACGAGATTAAACCATATGAATAGAAAAAGAGGTGACTGTTTACTGTGACTAACTTTGCACTTGGGCACTTTGAGCCGGAAAGCAGAGGGTGTAGGACACCCCTCCCTGACTGCTAATTGGCCTAAGAGAAAAAGAAAATCCCTGAGACTGTTGTGGGACTGCGCGATTGCAAAGGCCCCTGGCAGTTTATACTGGCACTCCAGTTGAAAGCTGGAAAGGGATGTCCACCAGGCACCTTAACCAAGCAGAACATGCATTTGAAGCACCAGGCACCAGGTCCAGGGCAGCAGCCATGACCTCACTTGCCAGGCGGGCACACAGCAGATTAGTACTGGAACTGACCCACTGTACTCAATCTGCTTAGTAAATGAATTTGTGATTATGTCATTCTGTTCTTGCAGCTACCCCAGCCCTACCTTCACCTGAGCTATTTGTACAATGAAAAACAAGGAAATACAACCACAGGAGGATGCACATATGAGTTATTTACATAACTGTAAAATACAACAGGACCAGGAGATAACTAAGAAGAAAAGCCAGCTGGCAAACAGAACTTGACCATACTATTTCATGTGGCAGTAATCTGAAAAGGGATTTAATTCACCACAAAGACATTTAGACATACTTTATCTGTGCAGATTTATTGAAACACAAGTAGAATGAGAGCACTTGTACAGTTAATACCCTCACACAACTGCCTACAGGAGCTCTTGTCCCTGCCCAGGACTGCTGTTGCTTGTTGCAATTGCTGCTGGAGGAGTCCTGTGCTGCTGCTGCTGCTTGAAAACGGTGGGTAATCATGAAATGTGCCTTTCTGTATAAATATGTCTGAAGTTCAAGGACAAGTGGGGTATTCAGTGCAAGTAAAGCATTACTCCCATTCAAAGTTGCAAGAGCATTATCAACATGGAGCAAACAAATCCCAGTCCTGTCTGCTCGTATGATTCCTAACAAGCTCTGCAATTCAAGTGGTAAGACAAGCAAAATACAGCAAAAAGTAATGTCCAGAGGCATGCAATCTTCAAAATCCCCCACTACATCTGCCCTAACCTATCAACCTGGCCACGCAGTTGTGCATCACTTACTTTCTCTCTCCCTCTCCTATCATCATCATATATGATGACACGTGATAATATGATGTTATATATAATATTTTGGTTCAGTTATTAAATTGTTCCTATCTCAACACATGAGGCTTACCTTTTTTTTCCAAATTCTCCTCCCCACTGGGGGTGGGGGTGGGAGGAGTGAGCAAGCAGTTGCCTGGCTTAGTTGCCAGCTGGGGTTGGACCACAACACAAACCTACCTGTGTGCAAATCTGCCCAGAACTCCAGCCTAAGGACATCCAACATCCTGACTGAGAGTTGTTTATCCCATGCCATAAACATGACCAATAAAGCTGTGGAGAGCCAATTACTATACAGTATTTATTCCACAGAGCAGTTCTAATACATACTGAGATAATGGATAGTATATTTACAGGGAATTATAATAATATACAGACCTTACATGGTATTTACAACATTTTAAATCCCCAATGATGCAACCGCCTAACAGTGGAAAAGAATATTGCTCTCAAATGCACACAATTAACTGCATTTCTGTCAAAGAAGTCCCACCATTATAAAGTTCTCTGATGAAAACGTACATTTACAAGACCATATTTTAAAAAGGCTAACATGCCTGCATTTCTGACACTTCCCACACTCTTAAAACAGTGAGGTATTTTTTTCCACTGCATTTGCACATTAGGAGTGGCTGGCTAAAACATTGAAGAAGTGAAAAACTTCATCTTTATCCATTACTGCCACTTCAGTTTCACATTCAGTACATAATACTGGATGATATACTTCCTCCTCTTCTTGATTTGATTGTATAGAGCTAGTTTCTTCACTGTGCTTCATTTTCTTGCTTTTTCTCTTTACCTTCTTTTTGTATTTCAGTATTTCCTCTTTGTTAACAACACAGTTCATCACAAACATTGCTCTGTACTGTGTTTTGTAAGATTCATGTCTGTGGAGAAGGGGAGAAAATGGAAGTCAGACCATTTATACAACTCTGCTTCCAAGAAATCTGTTACCATCTCTGAAAATGAGATTAAAAATATGAAGTACTATGCCAAAGGGCTGAAAGCCAAATAAAATACAAAGTTCTATAAACAGAAGTCACAACTACAAAAATAATAAAATCACAGAGTTGCAGTCATCTGTTACATTTTTAGGCATTAAAAAACCCCACTGGCTGTTGCTGAAATAACCACCCTGGAGCACAATGGTATTGGCACTGCAGAATTATGCATTGCTACATATAGCCAGTGACAGGCAAAGATCAGAAGTGCAAATGACTCAGCCAGTGGCACTGACATCCTAAAACTCCTTGCAAGCCTGAAACTCCTTATTTATAAATACCAAACATTAACACATCCCACTAGAAAAGGCATGTCTATAGTAAGACATAAAACGTATTTTCAGCTGTCAGCAGTCTTAACAATTGTATACATGGAGTATATAGCAAAATTCAGGGCTTTTGTTCAATTTAACATGATGTCCCTTGGCTGCAGTTTTACAGCAGCCTAGACGAACATAACAGTGGCTGCAGAAGTCCAGTCTTGACTTCTGCTGGCTTTACTGCTTGTATAATGCTGTGCTGAGCTATTTCAGTTGAATGAACTCAGGAAAGACCCATCTGGCAATAAAAACTGAGAGTTTTCTGTCAACTTAGCAAACTGAAATACCTATGTATAGAACAGGGTCAAGCAGTACCAGCACCAGCAAAGCAAAGACAGGGAAAAACAATACCCAGTACACTGAGATGACTTCAGGCTGCTGTGGAGTTTCACCCTCAATCAACAAAAATAGTCAGTAAATGACATGTAGTTTATTCCTCATTTGACAAGATTTCTTTCTCCTTTTACTCCCAGTTCAAGAGTCCTCTCCCCAGTACAGGTTAGCAGCACTAACTAGATCTGCATCTCCATGTTGCAGGTTAAACTGATCATCATTCTTACAAACCAGCATCCAACCCTAAACCTGACTCACACCTACCTGCCTTCTCTTTATTTGCGCCACCTCGCAAGACAAAATTGGTAAAATCAATTGATCAAACTGAATACACCAAAAAATACCACTGACTGAAAAAAGACATTACAGAAGGATCCCCTATTGTTTACCTCTGGCAGTCCAGGCATAATGTTGTCATGCAAGCAGGGCAATTCAAAACAGCATCGCTGTTTGGAACAGCTGCAGGTTTTGCCTGCTGCTGCTGTGGTGCTCTTCTCTGGTTACGGTACCTGTCAACCCAGGAAACAAGGAAGGAGAGACAAACAGTGAATTATATGCCCTTACCCTTGGTCATATCAATTCAACTGCCAAACCTTTTTTATATTAAAAATACACAAATTAATATTTGGCTCCTTCTGGACACCTTTTTCAAGAACATAAATAAATAAAGCACACACGAGTATCTTTTCATTTACTTTGTACAGAGAATTTTCATTTGGTGAGACAAATACATCTGGCATGACAATTTGTACCTAATAACCCTCTGCTCTGATAAGGGAGGTATCTCAAGTGCAATCTCTGCAGGCAACAGCCATTAATATTAACTTATTCAACAGATTTACATTGAGAATTTTATTCAGCTGCAACAAAAACCCCTCAGTAAAGCAGCCAACCTTATGCTGTTCCTGTTTTATCTGAACATTGTGTGGCTTGCTAAATCCAAAGTTTTCCAAAACTAGAAATACAGTATTTAGAAGGAAGAGATAATTAATTAACAATCAAATTATCTTGCAATTTTTCATTCACAGCATGGTTCTTCAGATGAGATTTACAGACAAAACTGGCTGACAGAAATCATAAATAGTGATTTTAAAAATTCCAAGTTTTGTGAGCTTTGAAGACTAAACTTCCATTCCACACAGATAAAACATCTCACAGGCTTTTAAGTTTCATATGCTGTAAGTTATAAATACAAAAACAGTTTCACTGAATGGACTTGACAGGACTGGCTTTTTCTCTACATTCACCATTTTCATTTAGAATTCTCAGTTGAAATTAAGCATCCTACGCTTCAAATATTTATAGTCTCTTACCCTCTCCTCTGTGAGTCTACCCACTCTTGGTCCCTACTGTCTTCTTCTGGGTCATACAGCAGTTCATCATTGGAAGGAATCCGACGTTGTTGATGTTTCCTGTTTTTGCGGACACCCTGTGTATCTGGAAAGATTTGTGCGAATGTATTGCATCCATCAAGCATGTGATGATTCTCTACTTAAAGTATCAAAATATCAATTTTTCAATTTTCCTTTTCCTTCCTTGCAATAAATCTAAACTGAAACTTAAGGGTCTAGCTTTACTCTCCTCAAAATGCATGACCTCAAAGCATCAAGACACCTCACATACATCAGGATACATCACAGAAGTTGTAGGAACTGCACTGTGATGATACAGGCTGGTAATTCCCCCCAAAAGGCTGCCTTCCAGAACAGCCTCTCGACCCCACTGAAGGATTCTAGAGGATCTGAGAGAGAGTAAGCAGTACTGTAAAGATGCCCTCCTCCCTCCTCTGTCATTCACCTATTTTATCTTCATCCTCTGAATCAGAATCAAAGTAAATATCATCATAGTATTTTGAAGTGGTGGCAGGTCCAGTCTGCTCAGTACTTGAGGAAGTACCTATGGGTGAAATTAGAAAGAGAAGTGGTAGAAACATCCCAACAAAATGACAGTAAATACACAGCCCAGAAGAAACATTCCTTTTCAAGTTACTCTATCCAGAATACTCTGTTTTATCTGGGTGTGTTAAGTAATACCTGTCCCAAATTATTCCCACATCCTGATTATTCACATCACTTGTGTTATTTAATTTACAGTTGTTATCTCTGAGCAAAGCTGGTGCCTCTCTCTGCAATGAACCTTGGGAAGGTTTAAAGGAAAATTTCTTCCAAGGTACACTCCCTTTGGGCACAGAGGGCACCACATCAAATATGTCTGTCTCACAGATCCTTACTCATGTGAAAGAAATAGGGGCGAAGCACATTGTTTCACAAACTTTGATTACAATAAAATTCACTAAAAAGTCTCCCAAAATTTCAGGGCCACCAAAGTTCAAAAAAGACCTAGATGAACTGCCAAACACATGCATCACAGCCAGTCTGAACCAAAATTCCTATGCAGTGCTGTATGGATGTGGCAGTGTAAATATCGCTACATATTCTTAACTGCACAACCAAAACCAAAAGAACAGATTTGGCCACGAACAGATAAAACGAATAAACCTGTTGAATGCAGAGTGAAGTCCCTAGACTGAAGTGAATACTACACTGACTCACCAGGCCATCAAGAACACTTCACTAGGTGTTCTGTAATAAATAAAAAGAATGTATGGTAATCAAATGCCAAAGCATCCATCTCTTCCATCCATAGTATACAAATTCCAAAACACAGGTATCTTCCATACAGGTTTACAATTAGGAGCAGGTAAAGGAGGAAGCGATTAATATTTTTTCTGACTTTGTCCCCTGACCAATTCATATACCATATGCTATTGCTTTCTTCTAGAAAGGGTTCCAACACTTGACAGCCGCCCAGACGCACTGGACAAAATACAAGAGTCCACAACCTGCTCAAGAGACTTTTAAACACACGTGAAAGAACTTAAAAAATATTGGAAAAAAGGGGCCTGATCCAACAAACAGAAATCACATTAAAGCACGTTATCAGAAGTTCCAAAACTGAAGTCGTAAAAAGAAATTAAACAAATGCATTCACTGAAATAGCACCCTGTGACCATTTCTGCAGGCACAATCAGCCATTTTAGGATTTTTTGTTTGGCTTCATAAAACTCAACTATCACTGCACACACAGCCTCCCTAGCCACGAGAATACTACATTAACTTCACACCATTTAACTCATGACTTCATATGCAAGCAGGTAAGTGTGATTTACCCATTTCTGGTGATTTCCATTTGCCTTCCATAGTTTTCATGGTGGTATTCAGTTCTGCTTCCATCTCCTTTTGGAACTCATCGTCACTGGAAGACTCGCTCTCCCCAGTCAGGCACTCCCGTATCAGCTTCCGTTTCTGGTCAGGAGTGCCGTGCAGGAGCACATCCACCTCATCTTCTGAGCTACACACATGGCAGAGGCACACAACCAATTACTACAACCAGCTTAAAACACGGACATGTACGTATGTATTTATGTATGGCCAGACTTTGCGAACGCAGATTTGGGCAGGGCTCTCCCCACGTGGGTGTGCCCTTCCAGCCTGCGCAGTGGATGTTTTAGGTGAGG
>JAWWEV010000167.1:38128764-38159586 GCA_035583235.1 Hafferia zeledoni
GTGACAGTGAAGTCCTCGGGACTGTCACAGCACCCGGTACTAACCAGGGCTGACCCTGCTGAGCATCTGAGATCTGAGGGGATGGGATGGCAGGGAGGCTTGAATTGCCAGGGGACGGTCCCCACTGAGACTGGAACTCAGGTCCTTGGGATTCGGAGTCCAGAGTGCTCTCGATTACACCATGGGACCGCCCCACATCTGAACTGCGTGGGTGCACGAGGAAGCCCTTATTCATATCCTTATGGGAAACACAATTATTAAAACACTTCATTAGCTTGATGACATTAAAACTCTGGCTTAAAGGCAAAGGAGCTCCAGCCGGCGTGTGCGCAGCTGCCCGCAGGGCTCTGCCGCTCCCGCTTCGCGCCGGGGCTGTAACACACCGGCACACGCCGCTGCCAGGGCCGGAAATCGCCGCGGCTGCTGCGGGGCCGAAGCTGCTGCACCTGCGGGCGGCCAAGGGCCAGGGAGGAGCCCGGCGCGGCGGCCTCGCCTCACCCCCGGGCCCGGAGACACCCGCGAGAGCGGGGCCCGCCGGCCCGAGCCCACCCCGCCGCCCGCACCTCCAGGCGCCCCGCGCTCGCCCGCACCTGCTGAGCGGTCCCTCCTCGTCGCTGGGCTCCTCCACCACGTACGGATCATCCTCCTCCCGCAGGCGGCTCATGGCGCTGCCGCAGCCAGGCCCGACCCGGCCCCTTCCGGCGGCCCCGCGGCTTCCGGCGCCGAGCCCCGCCCGTGCCTGCCCTGGCCCGGCCTGGCATGGCCCTGCACGGCCCCGCCTGCGCCTGCCCCGGCCCGGCCGGGAGCCGGACCCCGGGCACGGCCTCGGAACGGCCCAGCACGACCCCGCCGGAGCGCGGCGGCCACGCCCTGGCACGGCCCCGGCCCGGCTGGCTCTCGGGTAGCCCAGCGAGTCTTTTCCCTGTGCTCCTTGGAGTTGCCACTCCTCGGGTCACGTTTTAAGCACGTTGCTCTGGATTTACCGAGCCAGGATTAGCGTTTTAAGAGACACACCCAATACCAAGAGGATTGAAAAAAATTTAATGAGCTAGTAACACTGAACAGCGAGAAGACTAATCTAAAAACTGTTCCCACATCCTACTTAAAATATTTACAATTCTGTTAACTGTATATACATTGTCATCTTTGTCCCTTATAGTCTATTTATAGATGAGTTCCTTAGGAATTATACCTGTTATTTGGAAGATGAACAGCACAGTAGTGGTGGTGTAGGCATTGCTGGGAATACTCTGTACTAGGTGAGTTGCCAAGAGCCACTGGGCACTGGCCATCGAAGCCAGAGGTGACGCGTACACGAATCAATGCACAACGCAAATTTCTCTGCAGTGTTCTGATGTGCAAGGCAGCAGGGTAAGGATACTACACTGTGCAACTCACCCTATTTGGAAAAAAAAAAAAAAAACACACCAAAACCCCACAGCAACAAAACAAATCTCCAAATCTCACACCTCTGTGTAGCAGTATTGGGCATCTGTAATCAAAGGCATTGACTTACACTGATCTGCACTTCCAAACATACCCAAAATTCTGCTGCTCCACTGAAGGCCTACAAACCCAAATAAAGCAGCAATCCCCACTGTGAAGAGCAATTCATCAGGTGAAGCCTAATTCTACAACCTACTAAAATCACACAACAGAACAGCACCTCTTGGAAAAGACTTGTGGTTCAAGTAAGAGACACAAATCAATAAACTATTAAAACTGGATTCTTAATTCTTAGTCCAGTTAACAGAGTGAGACCCTTTTCACACATTCCTTCATAGGGGATACCTTCACGTTTTTTTCTGAAGCGAAACTCTGGGGGCAGTATTACCATTCAGAGATATTTTATGCACTTCATGAACTCTCTTTCACTACTTTATTTCCCCTTTCTGGAAAAAAATCCCCAAGAAGTTCTCTGTAAAGTATTTCTGCCAAAGAAATTGCAGAGTCAGCCACCAAGCTCAAAACCATTTAAGTACACGGGGTAGGAAAGTCACAGACAAACAGAGAAAACCTGAGAATGCAAGTGAAAAAGTACCGGGCGAGTAGTGTCAGACCAATCCAATACTTAGTCAATGGTTTTTACATGATGAGTAAAGGAAAAAAAAGCTAATTTACTAGAAAATATTAAGCTTACAGATGATACAATGTCTGCATAATTTTAGAAAAATCATTGATTTCATGGTTTATTTTACAATAATTGGATTAGTCTACAAGTTAAGGCAAACATACTAATGCATCTGCTTTTCCTTTTAAATCATAGTTATAAAGGTTACACAAAGTTCTCCAAAATTTCTAAGAAATGTTCACAATTGAAAAAAAGATAAGTTTTTTGATAATCGGTACATGGAAAAAAACTAAGACAGTGTATACAATGTCATTATAGTAACAATATTCAAATATCTAATGGTAATATTTAGGCCATTTGAACAATGGGCTTCAAATGGTGAACTTCAGAAATTACTTACAAAGGTAAATAAGTTTGCAGCCGTATCATAGTGTTCATAACATGAATATGATTATATTGGCTATTTTCACAAAACCCGAGCACTTGTTTTCTGAACAATGAAAGCATATAATGATTAAATAAACATGAATATGTATGTGGAACAAGTATGCTGTTCACATAGTCTGGAGCTACTTTCAGGTTTTTGTTCTAATATTCTTTCGAAAGAAGAAGCTTGCTTATGTGCACTTTGTCAAATGTTTTCTCCAGGGAACTGTAAATGCCTATTTAAAGTCATGAAAACAAAATCCAGAGGAGGGCAGCCCTTGTTAGTGGGAGGACGGAGCGTAGCTTATGTGTCACCATTTAACACTGCCAGGCAGCTCTGCAGAAGCTGTAAGTTACCCTGTGAAAATAAAAAAAAACATCACCACATTTCTCTTCTTTCTTTTACGCTTGTGACAGATGTTTTTTAAATAGCAGTATCCCCACAAAAGCAGAACAGACAGGTTTTAATCATATGGAAAAATACTTGTGTAAGTAACTTTTACCTTAAAAGAGTTTTTTGAATGTAGGAATATTATGTCATGGAACTTAACAGAGCCAACTTGAGATTCAAAAACAAGCACTTCGTACCCTTTTTATGTTTCTTCCTAAAGATCTAGTCTAGTCACAAAAACTATTCACTGCAGAACACTCTCTTAGCAGCAATGAAGTTCAACAGTTGCAAAGTTTTAAATTTTTTATATAGCAGTACCATTACTGTGTGACTGGAATACAACTCCCAAAGTGTAAGTATTCATATATTACACTGAATACTGAATTTATCAACAAGTATTGAACACTTCATAGCACTCAAAATCTCGTCGCTTGTAGCAACCATCCAACCTCAGAGCTCTGTTCAAGAACAAGCCTTGGCTGAAGACAGCAGTCGGATTTACTTGCCTAGCCAGGTGATTTAACCATCAAAGCTGAGTTTAGCCATTACAGCTGGAGCTACAGAACTGATTATCAGAACATTAACTCAGCTTAACTCTAAACCAAGCTCTCTCCTTTCCAAACACAGTTTTAAACTTATTTAAAGCATTCTGACTCTACCATAAACTGACTGACTTTCAGGTATCTGAATTTACAGAACTGACACCTTTGTGAATTGAAGCAAATGTGATTGACAAGCCAGGATTTACTTTGCAAAAAAATCCCCACCAACAAAACCCAGTATTCACATTGTTTTGTGCATTCATTTACTCTTAGATAATTTGAAACTACTAGATATTCATTATGAAATAGCTGCACTAGATTTGTTCCCAAATCTGAAATCTCTGTGTAAGAAAAAATGTTAGGCTGTTGCCAATATTAAAGAGTAATTTCTATCAGGTTCAGATAAAATGCAGAAAACAAAGCAGTCTGAATGCCAGGAGCATGGGAAAAAATTGCTTACTTCTAAAAAACTACTTGGATCCAAAAGCAAACATATAAAAAAACTTCAAAAAGACAAAGGCATGCAAATAGCTGTGATTTGCATGCCCTTCATAAGCAGTCCACAGAAATATTCAAGAATTTGTAATTACTTTTTCAGTTAAAAGCATGCCAGGTGACCTATGGTGGATAAGCAGGACACAGCACTCAGCCCAAAACGGTAAGATATCATAATTCTATCCCGCATTAAGGACCTTATAATCCAGATTAAGCAATTAACTGACCTAAAGCCTCCAAAGCAGAAGATTCCTAGTTATGCCTACTGAATCCTTCTCAGTCTTATCCAGAAGGCAGCAATTTCAGTTACAGCTTCAACAGTTTGTCTTTTTACGCCTATATTGGCAGAGGACAGTCACAGACTATTTTTTAGAAGCCTTGTAATTCTGTGATATGAACAAGTTCTATATAAGAGAGAAACATGGAGACTTGGCCTATCTTTGTGGTGTACACGATTCATAAATCTAAGGTCTCTGTTACTGAAAAGCTGATTACTGACTGTAATGAATTAATGAATGAAAAGGAATACTTCAGTCTGAAGTAACTTGTGAACCGCACCCATTACCTGTAACAAAAGTGTGACAGGAGTCCTTTGGCCATGTTCTTACAGCAGTGTGAAGGGTATTTGCAATTTACAGGCAATTATGTAGCACTCTAAATAGACATCTGTGCTGGTTTGGGCTGGAGTAGAGTTCATTTTCTTCCCAGTGGCCAATATGGGGATGTGTTTTGGATTTGTGTAAGAGCCTCAAAACTGACGACTTGTGCAGAAAACAGTGTTGATAATATTGAGATGATGTTGTTACTGCCAAGCAGCTTTTTGTGCTTCTCGTACTGCCATGCTGCAAAGGTGGCTGGGGGTGCATGGGAGCTGGGAGGGGACACAGTCAGGACAGCTGACCCCAAGTGATCACAGGACATCACGCTGAGCAGATAAAGGGGCACAGAAGGAGGAAGAGGGAAGCATTCAGAATGCTGTTTGTCGAAGTATGTGTAATGGGACCCTGCTCTCCTGGAGATGGCTGAACATCTGCCTGCCTATGGAAAGCAGTGAATGAATTCCTTGTTTTGTTTTGCTTGTGTGTGCAGCTTTTGCTTTCCCTATTAAACTGTCTTTATCTGAACTCACAAGTTTTCTCACCTTTACTCTTCTGACTTTTAGTTGCCAGCAGGGGTTAAACCTTGAAAACATCTTTTACACATCAGTCATTTTCAGACTCAGCCAACCAGACTATGAAAATTTTCCAAATAGGCACATCATTCATTTTCAGTTGATCAAATTCACAAAGTTCACAAGAACCACGTCATTTAAATTATAATAGACCAAGGCCAATAGAGGCTTTTAGCCATTACCCTTTCTGACTGCAATATCTGACACAGTTGACTCATATGAGCACAGTTCAAGAAACTGCTACATATTCAGAGTCAGAAAAGCGTTTCTTGCCAGCTCAGACTCCTAAACTGTAGATTAAAATTACTGGCAGAACCACAGTGACAGAAACATCCTTTTCAGGAAAGAAAGAATTACTGACAAAACATTTCATCAAATCCCTTAGCACTGCATTTTGCTTACTTCCTTCTTCTGTCAGTTCCAAGCAGACATCTGTTGCTAGTAACACAAGAAATTCTTTTTCCAAAAAACCCACAAAGACAAGAGCATAAACATTAATACTGGTGGGGAAAATATGTTTCTGGGGTTTTATTTGTTTTAATTTGAAGGAAGTTACTACCTTAATTAACAATTCATATGCTAAAAGACTCTAAAAGTACAACCAAGACGACAAATGGTCTAAGTATTTGATTATAGCCTTAGAAGTTTCACCATCTATTAAACCTCCCTTCCTAAACATGCACCCCAACATAGGAACACCTCAAAATCCAACGGTTTACAATACTGAATAGTACACCAAATACAGCTTTTGCATTAAAATGGCCAAACACTTTGTCAGGTCTCATATTAGCTCCAGCTGCATGAAGTCATGAAGAAACACAGTGCTAGTAAAACAGAAGCACTACTGAGGGGGATAATCGGCCAGAACGGCAGTACAAAAAGAAACATCAATCTGTTTAGCATAGGTCAGAGACCAAGGAGAATCTAAAGCTGCAGTTTGGCAGCTATTTAAGTAAGTCTAGGGTACATGCTGCTAACAAGAAGGCAGCACTCTCTTATTGCCAGACCCTCCCAGCCAAACCTGTCTGTACAGGTATGCTGTGAAAACAAGACTGAGAAGTAAAGCTTAGAAAAATCCAGAACAACTTTATACTCCTCCTTACTATGCAGCTGCACACATAACTGAGCCAACATAGGAAAAGGAACAGTCATGCATCATCATACTTCCTGGCAGGACTTTGCACTGTCATCAACTTAAAGCAATCTCAACACACAGTCTGATTTTTAGCTTTTTCGGAAATCTTGACTTGCAATCAGGAAAGATCAGAATATCTGCAGATCAAAACAAGTATTTTATAGGGAAGTAGTATAAACGTCACTGGGCAGAGAGGATTTACTTACTATTTGTATATAGTGTCCTTGATACTAAAAGGGTATTTCCCTATCACCCTCCAGTCTTACAGAGCTACACAGTCAGATACAGCTCACAAAATGTGAGCTGTGCTTCAGAACCTTCTCCCGATACTGTGGTCTTTCTGACATCTTCAGCAGCGACCTCTGTGTTGGGATTTGTGTTTATCTTTTCACACAGAGCACATAACTTTTAACAGTAAGTTGTGCAAGAGCCTTCATTGTGGCTGAATTTCTCTAAAAGACAGCCTGTCAGGTGAGTTCCAGCTACATCGTATTTCACCTAAATGTCTTCTGTGCCAAGCAGCTCCAAGCTCAGAAGCCACATGGCTGGACGGATCCAGAGACACACACATGTGCATATCATCTAGTCTGGAGGCACTCATTGCAGAAAAAGAAAACCCACAACAGAAGATGTTGAACAAAAGTTTGCAGCAGTGGGATCTGTTTTCCGAGACCTTGTCCCCACTTCGCATTTTTACTGGAAAAAACACTTTAACCTGGATAACAGGGCATGTTGGAAAGTTTGCAAGTGTTGTGCTCCACACACTGTTGACAAGCAACAGCCATTTTGTTGCTGCCAAAACATCACTTGGCTGCCTCCAGTAGGTGCAGAAGAAGACAGGACTGCTACAGCATCAGGCAAGTGTTTTGTCCAGAACCTAAAAGCAGGGGCTTTTGATCTGACTTAAGTAAGTTACTGCCTACATTAAAAAGTAGCTTTCTTTGCTGCTTCTACTAGTCCTCTTTTGGCTGTACTGCAAGAGGAATTAGGTGTACAGAGACAGCCCAGCTTAACCCAGCCAAAACCAGGGCTATCCAGCGTCCCTGAAGGGAGAGCATTGTCCAGGATTCACATTGCATTCATATTCCCCTAACACACATCAGGGTACAATGTTACCTCAGAAAAATAAACAAACAAACAAACAGACACACAAAGAACCCCAACAACAAAAACAAAACAAACAAAACCCCCCACCACAAGAGGTCTTTTAATATCTTCTTTCTTCCTTTTATGGAACTAACTCAGAAAGAGTCCATTAAACCATTTCATCCTTCCATACTCTGTACAAACTAATAAAAACCTATCCATAAGACTATTCTCAAATATGCTGGTTATAGCATTAATATGAACATTTCCCATTATATATAATACTGAAAAATATTATCTAATGCACTTACAAATTCTGTAATAATCTAACTCAGAATCCACAGAAAGAAAAACACAGCAACCAAACTGATCCATCTGTAGTAGCTTAGCTTGTTTTAAATATTAAACATGGGCTTGAAAAAAAGAGAACTTTCAAACCTTGTGAGAAATGAAATACCCTTTCCTTCAACAGGTCACAATATTTGCTAATATTTCAAGAATTGTCACCCTTAGTCAAAATGACCTTTTATATTGTAAAGCTTTAAATACTCAAAACTGTCTAGTGCATATTGTGTTTCATGATGAAGTAGGTGAAAAGGGTCAGCAATAATTCACCTTCAGAAACAGAACTAAAATTCAAAGCTTTATTACAGCTTTATATACTCCTTGTTAGCAAATTCCCTAAGACAAGGTAAGTCACAGACTATCCAAAGAACTGTCCTAAACACAAGCTGTGGTGACAACAGCTAAAAAACTTCAAGCTCTTCCAGGTAAACTGAGGACACCAAGCATGTATCAATTAACTTGAAAGCTACAGAAATCAAGCACCTTCCCACTGCCTTCCACAGTTATTAGCTGTCAAAACTCAAGGGAATATTGCTATAGGACTGTAACTTGCATAGTTAATAGAAATGATTCTTTAAGGATACTTTACAGAATTGAGACATTGTTTAAGCATTCTAATCCAAGGTATGTGGGGACTTCAGCAAGGGTCAGTTACGAGAGATGGTGAAGAGTCAATGACTGGGGCAGAACAAAAGCACTGTGGATTCATTCTCTTATTAAAGCACAATGTTACAAACCAATAAAAACTATTGCAACTAAGACTGTTAAGACTATTTAAAGCACTGTTAATCTGAAAAAGAAGCCAAGTGTTCCATATCTTATTGATTGCTTTACTAGCTAAATATCCCATTAAGCTTAACTTATACCTACAAAGATTTTAAAGCCTCCCAAACACCCCTTTTCACACTACATTAGTTTTACAAACAAAGGGTTTAGCAGAATGAAGAATGACAACATCAACACTACTGGAAACAGTGTAAAGAAGAAATACACCTCTTAACTAGTCCTTCCAACAGGTATGTTCTGAGTTAATTCTCAGCTTCATTACCAATGCAGTTTCAAATCTGTGATGAGAATGAGAAATGCTAAAGAGCTGATTTTAAAAGAAAGCTGCCTCCTGGTATAGGACTGTTCAAGTAAGAGACTGTTGTACTTGTCTGTGAAATCAGAGCAGCTAATCTGTTTGAAACAAAAAAAATATTTTCAGATGGATTAAAAGAATCAAATACATTGTGAAATTTAAGGACAGTACAAGCCCTTTAAGTTTTTTTCCTGCAAAAATTTATTTTCCCGAAACAGCTATCTGCAACATTTCTCTTTTGTTAAGAAGGGTTCACAAAGCATACTAATCATACTGATCTGACTTCAGACAGGCCTGTGTGATCTCATGCTTAATAGTTAACCTATCCTATCCCCCAAGTCCCAACATCTGGTTAACAGAAGAAACCACTTCCTGTCCCGTAGTAAAATAGTGAGATGTGGTTTTAAAAATAGGCAGGTTTTCAAACTCTGCTGCTATAGAAACATAAAACTGAAGCCCAAATTGTCTTCCAGGAGATGAATTTTCCAAATGCACCTCAACAATATCAATTTCTCACAGATACTTCACCTGTATTTTTTTGTTTTCTCTATTATTAAATAAAGTTCACCTTGCTGGATGATGCTTAAATTCAAACTTCCCTTCCTGAATGTGAAGTACATAGTCATTTTGGTTAATAAAGCATACAATACTCAAAATCAGCTGAAATATAGGCCAAAAGAGATCACAATTACCTTAGCGTGCTTTAATTCCAGTTCTGCTAGTTCCACTAGATTTTTTCTGAATGCTGCAACTCTTCTTGTCTTAAAGTCTATCAATTCTATAGGAAAAAAAAAAGTGGACTCATTAACAGTATCCTTGCTAGTGGCCTCAGCTGTTAACAGGCTGTCCTTTCAGGATGGAAGAGCTAAAGGGTAAGATAAGGCAAAAAGAAAAAAACTCAAGTTTGATCTCAGTACATGCCAGGCTCAAAAGTAGTGCTATGCAGTGGAAGAAAGCAAATCACCATTGCAGTTCCTGACCTCCAGGTAACCTTTTGTGTGTGGACACAAAGCTCTTTTGAAAACAGACTGCAATGTCAGTGCTTTTAACATTTAATTCTCTTATTCCATCTGTACTGTTCTTTCAAGGCTGATATGTGAAAGTCTTTGGGAATATACTAAGCTACAACTAGAATGAACTACAGTGTGCTTTCTGCATATACCTTTGTGGCTAACAGGATCACTTATTCTCTCTCCACTGTCTCATTTATAGGGATCATTAACCAGACTGACTGGTTCAAAAAACCCTCAAATGATAAAAACTGAAGAATATGTGTTTGAACCTTGAACAAATCTGCCCCAAAGGATGACTCAGATGACTACTGACTCATGAAAGTATTGACATAAAAAAGACAGTAAGTTTCAGTGAAATCTCATTTCCTTGTTCCTCCCTTCTCTAATGTAGTATTGTATCTGTGACAGAATAATGTATAAAACCAAAAGGGGAATTTCAACAACACTTTAAAAGATTTGTCACCATTACTAGTTACCATTTGTTTCCTAGTTTATGCATATGAAAAAAAAAACCTTGCACCTGGACTTTGCTCTGCCTAATGGAGCTACGAGGAGCCAAAGAAAAGTGTAATTTGAAGTTTCTAAAATAAATACTTATTAAAAAAATAATAGCCCTGCTTAGGAAACAGTATGAAAATGTATTCTCATTAATAGTATTCTAAAATCTGTTAATTTTTAAGTAGTAACATAGGATCAAGGACCACCTAAATACCTTGTTTTGCCGATTCAGAAATTTTCTCAAATTTCTGACAGCATATTTGCTGAGTAGTTTCAGCCTGCAGCACATCTTTGTTTTTCGCTCTTGCTTTATCCAATGCCTTATTAGCATTTTCATAATCCACTAGTGACCTAGATCTTCTATAGAGGAGATCCTATAAAAAAACCCATAGAGGTTGTTTAGAGTTTATAAGACTCTACCCAAAACTTTTATTATATACCAAGTAATTAAAAACAAATCAAATTAATTTTAGTCCTTCTTGGTGTATTTCCATTCTTACTAAATTGTTTGCATTCACTTAGTTCATCCTGCAAGTCATAGGGATGTCCATACTAGATCAGAGCCACAATTAATACTGTTTGTTTGGTCTCCATCTTGTTTGACAGAGGCTCATAACAGATGGCTTAGATTAAACTCCAAAAAGCCTAAGAAGGCAAATCATGGGAAATTTCACAGCTTCTTGGATTAGAAACAAACTACATTTAGATTATGTGTTTTAAATACAGAGGGGCCAAGAAACAGCAGCAACATTTTTTTGTTCAAGTTATTGCTGTGATCATCTAACTGCAGACATTTTTTGTCAAATGCTTCCTCATTATGTGATGTTATTTCATCATCTTACATCTAACAACAATAAGAATTAAACTTTATGTAGCCACAGAACATCAAAGTTGGGCCACGTGTTTTTGTATCAGCACTAGTAGATCATATAGAGTTTTAATATTTACAAAAAGGTAGAATTGCTTGCTGTTACAAGCATCAAACACACAAACAATTCATCAACAGCTCTTCCATTGTTTTTCATTAGACTGCATGGCCTCCACAAGTCACTCACACAGTTCCTCATACAGTCAGTCCCACAGTCAGCAATTGCATTGTTATTCCTTATATACAAGAGATACAGATTTTACAGTTAAGGGAAAAATTGCAACCTAGAGGTGGCAGCATTTTAACCTCTCTTTATTGTGTGTATCTCACAATGATCCCTTATCACTCTCTCTTTCTTTTTTTATTTTTTTTTCTATTCTTTTAATGTCAAAAAAACACAATTTCACTGAACAAAACCCCATAAATTCACCTTAGCAGCTTGAGATTCCCTAAGGTAGTATTTCAGAAGATCAGAAAGTTTAAGATCTTCATCAGCAGATACCCGAGCCTCTATTTTCTGGAAAACAAAACAAAACAAAACAAACCACCACCAAACAAAAACACGGTAAGTAAAAGCATCAATTTAAAAACATCCAGACTTTGGGTATTCACTTGTATGATACAAATTCAATGTAAGATATACAGTACATGACAAATTGATTTCTTCAAAAACTATGATCAGGCATTAATGGCAGAATACCTAAAGATGCAAAATGAGAAGCAGTATGAGGGTTTTGTATGAAAATGTAAGCAATAACCTACTATGCAAGCAGTAATTGACAATTAGCTATATTAGACACTGCTTTTTTCCCCTCAATATCAACTCTATACATATATATAATCTTCTAGAAAAAATGCAGAGAAACAAAACTTGTATTGAGTTGCACAAGAAGTTTTATGTTGATGTTGAGATCAAAGGAAAACAGATTTTTAAGGCACCTTTGCAGACTAGTTGTGTAACTGCTCGTACTAAAAATGTCTAAAAAGTCCAATAAATTAATTTGCTTGTATTTGAAACAGATATTTCTGTGAACTCAGAAACTGAGTCTGCTGCATTTTTAACCTCTAATTTTAGAAAAGTAATTTCTAAAATACAACATCTTGAGTCAAAGCATGTACTTCTGTTAATTCTCTTTAAAGTACATATTTACACAGGTACAATTCTCTGTTAGGAAATGCACACATTTTTCATTTGAAAGTTTTCCTGATAATCCATCTTCTTGCTACCAAGCCAAACAAATAAGGCAAAAGAGAGAAGATGTTTGAAAATCTGTTTAGAAGCATCAGCAATACTATTTCTGAGTGAAGTTATTGCAGAAACAGATCTTGGCTCCAAAAGAAAGCAGCATGACCACCATTTTTTTGGATTAAGGATTACATTTCATTTCTTTTGTCTATAACAAGTTCTGTGATACCCAATAACAATTATGGAATATTTCTATGTATTTTAGAGGAACAGAAGCTTTACTAATGTATTACAGGGAGACTGCCTAGAACTTTTCAGTAGACTGAAGGCTCCTAAGGTTCATTTTACAAAATCATTTTACAAAACAGAAGAATGAACTCTTACACTTCCTCACTCTGTACCGCACATTGCATAAATGCCTCATTACAGAAGCACCCATAAAACATCCACCTATTCATGTCAAATTGACACACAACATTCATTTCTTAATACATACCCTTGTTTTGTCAAATAACTCTGACACCTTCAGAAAAAACCTGTACAAAGGAAACAGCTTATATTACAACATTAATTTGAACAGTCTTTCGAGACTTCCTAGAACTCACAATATAGTCTGCATCTGGCAGTAAAGACTGCAAAGGCACTACTCAGAATTGCATTTCACAGAACTCAGAAAATACACTAGTTTCAAACTGCAGAACTTCAAACCTCTGTGAACAGTGCAACCAGGAAAAGGCAAAGGACAAACAAGCCATAATGGATGGTTTTCAGTAATGAATAATTGCACAGCTCCTCAAGGATTCTTTATGCTTCTGCGAATTTAACCCCAAACACCAGCACCCTGGTAAACAGTCTGACACTACTATCAAGTGTCCTTTACTTAAATTTGAATGTGTTTTTCTTTACACAGTAAATATGTGGCCTATCTTCATCAGAGGAGACAATATAAGGCTACAGCCTAACAGCAGACTAAATTGCAGTCACATTATACTATTGTGACAGAAGACAGATGCAATTTCTGACAGACTCTAACATACTACAACAAAGATAAATACTATTATCAAAGTACTTGATATGTAAGCTATCACCACATTGGGAAGTATATAACTGTAATTCAGGTAAATTAATAAAAATAAGTTAACTTTCATATTCATCTCCTGTGTCACACTGACACTAACATCACCCTAGTGAACTATGCATGTGTGTTGACAGGTGTTAACACCTTTAAGCTGTTTTACCTTCAGATACACCAAAGTTCATCTTCAAGCAAATCATTAAAAGATTAAAGGACAAACATCTGTGCATAAAGACCCCCTTCTATTGTCAAAGTTCTGGAAATCTCTGTAGATTCCTTCATTTTCCTAAATGTGCCAGAACAGCCAAACTATTTTTCAAGATGGTGGTACAGGGAACACTCAAAAAAATCTGTATACTCAGACTGAGACCTGTGCTTGCTGCACATGTCAAAGCACTTACAACACTAAAAAAACTGGTCAACAAATTGAGTGTTTTTATTATTCTATGAGGACTTTTCCAGCTCAACTCTGTAATTTTCTATAAACTGCAGAAAACAGCTTTTTTTTTCAGACAATTATTAAAGCAAAATTATTAAGAGTGTCCGGTTACAGAAACGAAATACTAGAGAAAAAAATCTTCATGTAATATAGCTGTAATGATTCTGGTTTTCTCCTAACAAGAGCTACCAATCTCAGCAGGTCACCATTAAGACTGCAACTCAGCAAGTTACCCCATAAGTTATTAACAATATCTTACTTGCATATATCTGTGGAGTCCTGCGTTCCTAGCGCATATAATGAAGACCCAATTCTGTTGTAGTCATCTGCCACATCTAGAAAAACAAACACACACTTGTTTTACTATCTCATTCAGCTTCTTTTTCAAAATTTTGGAGTTCCTCTCTTTCTTCAAGAGTGTTTTTCTAAAAGAATGTGCTTTAACACAAAAGCAGAAATAAAATTGCAATCACATCACTTATTATAGAACATCACACAATAAAAATGGTGCTCTCACCAAATTTCACAGCCTGTAATTTATCTCGGAGTATTTTATACAACTACAACCTGATGGATAAATTTATTGTGCAACCTAGTTAGGTTTTATTTTGGTGGAAAATGTACAAAGTCTGAATTTAAATCTGAGTTTAAAGCTATTTGAAAAAAATAATAATCACAGTTTAATGACAACAAAAAGTCTGTGTGCTTGAGAGCAGTAAATTGACTACAAACTCCAAACTACCACAAATACAGTGTTATATGCACAACACATTTTCTAGCACATGCCTGATTTCCAGGAAACCCTTACCTCATCAACAAGCAGTCACTGGTTAAAACAGCACTAGTGTTAAAGCATTTTAAACAATTAAATTAGAAGCAGTATTTGTAAGAAGGCTGCATAATTTAATTAGTCAGATACTGGTATATAGTAATCATAAAAGTCAAATCTCTGCACGCATGACTTTTTTATAGAGCTTTTAGTATAAGCTCAGTGGATGATGAAATATCCATCACTGCATATCCAAGCAATGAACAGGAAAATATACTTGCTTGGTTTTTTTCAAGTTTATATGCCTTTAAGCAGACTTTTGTTTCTTTAAATAAGACAACCTTGTTTTAACATAATGGGCACATCAACTTCTACCCAATTCATTACTCCATAAACCATCAGTGCCGTTGGTTACAATGAGGAATATATAACCTCCCCTTATATTCCTCCCATTTCAATATAAAAATAGACTTTCTGCTGGAAATAGCAAGTCAGTGTCTTTGCAAGCCTTGCAGGTCTCTGTCAATTATAAGTTATCCATAAAGTACAGATTACTCATTTCCAAAAAAGGCTTCCCAGGTCATTCCTCTACTCCTCTAGCCAGAATTTCAAAAGGTGCCATTTGTCCCAATTTGCAGTTTGATAAAAGTTGTCAATAAACATTATAAGTGATTTGAATCTGAAAACCAGTGAAGCTTTGTCATGAGTTTAATCAATCCTTTCCCATCAGATCCTCTACAAACTCATTTCAAATTATTCTCCTGGTTCTACAACCAAAGGAAATGGCTTTCTCACTATGTAAATAAATCTTGGCACTTACCTACTATGAATGAAGTACAGTTTTCATTTTAAGAAAGCAAGCAAAACCACCAGAAACCACTACAGGTGGGATCTGAATGCAGACACAGGGCCCCTTAGTAGTTCATTAAGCCATGACTCACTCTCTCCATCTCCTAACAGAGACACTTAAAGCTACAAGACTCAGCCTTCATACAATAAAGAAAAGCATCTAAAGAACTCAGTAAATTCTTGGTTTAATGTCTCATTCAATATCCACTTTAAAGATCTTATCAATGGAGATTCATAAATGGTTTGTGACCTGCTTTTGTGCGAACTGTATTACTGTAGACAGCAAAGACAGAATCTCTAAATCAAACACAAACTTCAAGAAAGTAGACAGGACCTAGAAGATCAATTTAAAATCAAGGGCAACTTAGGTCAATTTTTTCCGAACCTCTCAAAACACAGGAATCCTAAACCAAACACAATATTCCTAACCCGAAGACTTTTCATTTTCTCAAATGAATGCACTGCACCTGAGAAGACTGTCTAGAGCTTCCATAAATCACATTAGCCAGGACTCAGCTCAGGAACAGAAATCAACAGCCAAGTCGAAAATCTTGTCTCAGAAAAAAAAAAAAGGAGTCCTGCAAACCAGGATGTCCCAAATAGGAGTTTGCTACTAGCAAAGGTAACTTTGCTAGCAAGGTAATGCAATGTCTCATGTGCCAAGAAACTGCATTCTGATGAAATCAAACTCATCCAAGCAAGAACAGCTTCACTGGGTGTAAAATCACATGGACTGCTGTACTACTCACATCTACACCATAATGACTAAGAACCAGACTACAAAAAATATTAATACATAACGTGTACTTCTCTTCAAGCGGACAGAACGAAGAATCAAGGTATGTTCAGCATCACACCAGGATGTTCTTACTCCATCTAGCCTAATATAGCAAAGCCTAAACTTTGAAAGTCAGATTTAGACTATCTGAAGGCTACTCTCGGGAGAAATAAATTCACTTTTCACATGCAAAAAGAAAACTAAAAATTACTTCTCCTAACGAACAATTTTTGTACATCCCAACTAGTACTGTCTTCACCCTGGAAAAAAACCTCACTTTTATGTGATCTTGTCATTTTATCAGATTTGATAGATGCATCTTTGACTCGGTTGTGATATTCTACAAGGAATGTTCGTTCATGTTCAAAGAAGTCATCCACATCCTACAAAAAAAAAAAAGAGAACAATTAAAAACCCAATAATTCACTTACTTTTTATAGAGCAACTGCAGAGTAAATGGGCAATTTCACTGTTGCTGTGACAGACAATGCAACCTATTGTCTAAAACATCATTTATGCAAACTGACTTCTTCTCCACTTGTATCATGAGCTGAAGTGCATCTTGAAGGTCTGGATGACTAAACATGAAGGGTGTAATTTCATTACTAACTACCAAAGAGTCACCAAAGGGTGACAGAAAAATAGAATACACGTCAAGTACTTAATAAAAGGACATCTGCCTAGAAAAGAGGGAGAGGAGATGAAAGTCACCCAGTTGCACAGATGAGGTGGTTACAGCAGAGATGATATGAACTCCTAGCTCAGAACACTGATCTTAATGACAGACTTCTTTCAATCTGGCAAATGCAGGGAAATTTTAATATTTTCTGCATTACAATTTGAGATAATTGGTTTATATTTAAAGATGCTCAATACCATAGAATAGCCTACAACATGGGCTTTGAACAACGTTCTTATGAAAAGTGGTGGTTATTTGGACTTTATATTTTTCACCAAGTCATAAGTAATCCACAGTTATATCACTTTCCAGCAACTTCAAAACTTAAGATCTTAAAACTAGAAATTTAACTCCTGTATATTGCTAGCAAATGGAAAGTTACCACTAGAAAGGAAGGAGATCAAAAACCATCCTCTGCAGAATTTATGCCTGTTGTAAAACCAACATTGTAGCTTTTGGAAAAGTCAAAATGACATTGATTTTTTTCTCAGTTACATTCTTGCAACTAGGGGGAAACATCATATCACCTCTACTGCAGCTCTTAGCTTTGAAACAGTAAAAGGATTCTACAAGGCTGGTAAATTCATGCTGATTACTAACTCTGAACTGAAGCAGTTGTCAAACCTAGTTCTCCCTCCCACTATATAATATAGCAGCCCAGAACAAAAAAAAAAAAAAACAACACAAAAACACAGATTATCAATTATCTAAGGATTAAAAAGATTAATTTCATAGAACAGGGGAAAGAGCACTGAAATACCTCTTTCACACATGCCAGCTCTTGGTTATCTTGCATCTAGGCCACAAATTCTTTCCCATGGTCTGCCACTAATTCTTAAGTTAGATATCACTATAAAAATCACATTTTTCTACCTATGTAAAAATCTGCTTCATTAAAAAAGGCAATAACAATGTCAATACATTTTAAATTTTGATATATGAAGCAATAATCACCTTTACTCCTGAAACAATGACACCATCTGCTGATTTAACCATATTTTTGAAGAAGTCTTCAAGTTTCTCTTTCTTATTTTTCCCACGAACACTCAACTGAAAGACAAATTCATTTATCAAGTTCATTCCTTTTCTAGAGACAATTATCATCATGGCTGGGCTTCGCGAACGCAGATTTGGGCAGGGCTCTTCCCACGTGGGTGTGCCCTTCCAGCCTGCGCAGTGGATGTTTTAGGTGAGGCACAGCGTGTGCAGAACTGGCCCCACCCTTTAACTGCTGAGGTTCATCTGCCACGGCTGAGTGAGCTTGGACAGTGACAGTGAAGTCCTCAGGACTAGAACCTACAGCCCCGGGTATTGCCAGGAGGTCTCCCATCCAAGCACTAACTGGGGCTGACCCAGCTCGGCTTCCAAGATCTGATGGGATCCGGATGTCAGGGTGGCATGGCCACAGTTGGAGGCAATAAAAGCTTTAAAAAAATTAAACAGAACTGCATACTGTAACTTGCTACACCATATACCTAAAACAGTTTTCCTGTTCTCTGCCTAGTTTAATACCCTGCACTAATGAGGACAGGGCTCCATGCATTCAGAATGACAGACTACCTTATTTACTAGATTGTTTTTGATGACCTAAAATACTGTTCTAGGATGTAAAAAAAACATTCTAGAACCTGCAGATAATACCAAATGTACACAGTGCACATTTCAGTTATCAATAACACAGTGTTTATCATGCACAGAGCTGCTGAGTTAATATAACCACATTTCACTCTTCAGTGTAGAATGACAGATCTTTGACCTCCAGGGGATAATGTTGATTTCAGCCTCCTCACACTCCTCCTGTCCATCTAAGTTTGCCTCGTTTAGGTAACTGAGTTCCTGAACCAGAAAGCATTTCTACATCAAGCAACAGACGAATCTCTGTAACATATTTTGCATTAATTATGTATGCAGTTGAGCCAGTCTTCGTAATGGTTTCTTTAACGTTTGGTGTTGATTCCTGAAAACTAAAAACTGTTTGCAGAGTATCAGCACTGACTCTTAACACCAAAGAGTTAGGAATCCAAAAAGTCCTCTCCATTATCTCAACTCAGTATGTAACATGATAGCCATGCTAGTCCAATAGTTAGAAAAAAACTAACCAAATTTTCACTTACATCAACTAATAAAAATGCTTTACTTATCACATTAGAAATTTTCATTAGAAATGTTCTCTAGTTTTGTTTGCAACAGAGTTTATACCACAGTTCCAGATCCTAAAAATCAGTGTTCTATCTTTACTGTATCATTCTTCCACACAACAACAAAAAAATTTCAGAGTGGAAAAGTGTAATGTCATGTGAAATCACCACCAAAAGCTCATCTTTTTAATCCAAAATATACTGGATTTGCACTAATGTTTTAGATGCTGAGGTTACAACACAGTGTATTTGGTTCCCCAGAGGGCAGAAAATTAACTCCTACAGACTAAATGGATTTCTAACTTTTACAATACAAGTATGTCTGGTATGAAGGAACTGATGTCATTTGCTCCAGGAGGTAATGCCCTCTTAATCAATTTTCCATCCTACCATAAAAGTACCTCTTGATTTCTCTTGCCAGCAATTCAGTTTTCAATACTCACATCCTGATTATATTCCAAGAATACATGGAAATTTAAATCCTTTCTCAAAATAGGATGTGCTGCCACGCGACACAAAAACACTTCATGCATTGCAACTGTCTTCTTGAATATTGCCAAATATTCACTAAAAACAAAAAATAAGACAGACATAAGAATTTCATATTAAGCAACTAAGTTTGAGATAAGTCTAGTGAGCAGCTTTAAGAGATCCTCAGTAAGGGTACAAAGATATAAGCAGATGTAATAGAGTTTATCACTCCAATATTTGATACAGACATAAATAAATAGTACAATGATAATACTAGTGAGAAATTTGAAGCCTGAACACATTACAGAGAGACTTTTGAAGAAGAGTCAATGAATACACTCTAATTTTTAAGGTTAGCTAACACACACTGGTTTGCTGAAAGTGTTACCTCATTTCATTGTCCACTCCCCTGCACATGAAGAATCAAGAAACTGAAGTACAGACTACAGTCACCAGGCACTATGTATTGATGTGCAAATTCCTTCCTCCCCATCTCCATCCCCATGCCTACTTGCACCCTCCTTACTTATTTAAAATAAATGTTCATGTAGTTTTATTAGCTGTTTAGATAGTCTTATTTCAAGTTAGAGCACCTTGCCTTTTTGAGCTGAAGCTTACATTAATACCTTGCTTCATAGTGGTTCTAAAAGTGACATTAAATGGTAGGAACAACCAAAAAAATCACATTTAACCATAACAATCACATAGTTGCCCAGTTCATCCAACTCAACTTCAAAGGGATTACTCACTTGCGATTTAATTAAGAGGAAGGCATTATTACCAGTACAAGTTTGCTAGAATTCATTCTGCTTGGCAAATTCAATGAATAAGATGTAACTCATCTAAAAATGAGGAAGGGCTCTTTTTTCCATTCTGAGGTCAAACAGTGAAATTATAATCAACACTTTTCCTTCCACTATGCGCAAGGAGGTTAAGATTTACATACCAGCAAACCAGCAGGGCCAGTGTTGGGAGATGTTTGATCTCAGTGAGAGTAGTAGTCATTCAGTGAAGACAAAAAAGGAGGATGCAGAGGATGGAGGTGGCAGTAGAAGAAACCCAAAGTTTTCTGTGTTATCCAACCCCTAACCAGACCACAAGAGAATCATGATCAGGGCCGCTGGAAAACCAGATTCTTTAAAATCTATAGTGTTTTGCTAATTTCCAGTTTTCTGTATATGAAGTGTATATCTACTCTGCTATCAATTATGCTGTACATGTCACTAATACAGAGCTTTTTTTAGGACATTTGCTCACAGCAGCTGAAGTTCGGAGAGAAAGCAGCAGTTCTAAGAGTTCTATGTACTTTTCTTGCCAATTCAGAGCTCTTGATAGAAGCAGTCTAGAAGCAGCGTAAATATACACTTGAAAACTGAAATTGATGACAGGAAAAAGATCAAAGAAGGGAATGCATGATAAGGAAAATGGACAAAGCAGGGAGAAACTTCACTGTGTAACTCAATATGGAACAAGAAGCCTCAGAGCAGATATTTTACATAAATTTAGTTCACTGTTAAGGGAAAATCCTATTTTCAGGAAGTGTATTCTCCTTGTGCAAAAAAACAAAACAAAAAAAAGTGTCAAAAATATTTTCTAGTAATTTTTGTATTTCTTGGGGAACAGAAGGTTGGCATGTACATTTCATGGTACCAACCACATGCAAAACTCTCTACTTCAATCCCTACATATATAACCTTAAAGTCTTATTACGCTTATAAAATGTGCAACACCAGAACTGAGATAGAGGTTATCTCCTCCTTTTGCAAATGTTCTGTGAAGAAAACAATCTAACTAGTTTCTTTCTTATAAAAGAATATCCAAGAAGAAGCTGATTTCTTTTTTCTGTTTCAGATCTTCCATGAAATTATTTCTACAATTTTCCTAATGGCACTGATCATGATCACTAAGATGAACCCTGGTAATGTAGCAACTGGATTCCCAAGCTTGTATCTCAGAGAGAACCATTACAGTGAAATCAGAAAGGTGGGACAGCAAACAGCTTTAAAAGTTTAGGAATATAAATAAATAAAGATATAAAGTAGTAATCAAGTCTACATACGCCTCCAGTTCTTGTTTCATCTTGGTGAATTCTTCTTTAGTCATCGATCCTTCTCCTTCTCCAAGTTTCTGCAATTTCTCCCTGGAGGCATCAAAGTCAGGCCTGGGTGGTGCCGGTGGAATCTGGAATTGAATCCAATTTTTTTTAATCTCTCATCTGCTCAATCAAACACCACCAATTCAGTACAGGAACAGTAGATTGACTGCAGCTTTTTAACACACAGCTCTCTCTTTCATCATTCATTACAGCATTTCTGGATAAAGTCTCTCATTCACTAGTTACACGTGCTGCATTCCTATTCCAATTTTGGTCAAGTGTCCTTGAAGATTACTAAGGTATTAACTAATGGCTTCAGTTTAATTACAACAGAAACCAAACAATAACTAGCTTTCCCATGATGATGAATTAAAACTTGAGATCATTATTTTCTAATTAGTTTTGGTTTAGCTTATTTCATATTACACAACTGTTTGCACACCATGCATTTGTAACTCCCCAAAATTTTAAACCAAGAAAACCATTCCCTATTCTTTGCAGACTCTTTCTTGCAGCACTGTTGACATTAAAGATGCACCTGTTGAAATAACAAAGCACACAGTAAACAAGTCTCTAGGTTAATCTTACAATACAGTATATTAACATTGAAAGAGAAACCATCACAGTCAAACTAATCCTGAATTGCTGTCAGGAAAGGGACACTAAACAAAGCTAAATTATGCTTTAATTTTAGTTTACTGATATTGACCCATTACATTAACAGCTTACAAAGAAGAAAAATCCAGCATTTGACAATCAACTACCTGAAACTAGTTATTAACACACTGAAGGTCTAGTCACTTCAGATAGCTTTGCTGACTAAGAAAAGACCAGCTCAAGAAGGGTATGACAGATTATACTCATTATAATGTACCCAGTAATGAATTTGAAATATCTGTTTACTTTCTGAATCAGCAGACACCCCCCAAACACAAAATGAACACTTAACTTTCACACTAAGATGACAAATATTCCTATTTGCAATTAATGCATGAACAGCAGCACCCATTCTTAATATGCAGGATCATAAGGTGACTATTTTGAGACCTCTGGCCTCCGGAGGTTTGAAATAAACTTCAAACTAAGTTATTGTCTGTTGAGGCTCTCTGGAGGTTCTACATGATATTTGGATTGGTTTTTTCCTCTCTGATCTATGGCAAAATGATTCTGATCTTTATAATGAAAACTGGAAAAGTCTAATTACTTTGCCACTCCAGCTGAAACAAAGGCAACATAAAACCTCTAACTAAGTTAAACATCAGCTTGCAAAAACAATACCATCAAGTTACACAGCTCAACTATCTCCCACACTTTTAACACAGTAGCCTAAAATATACTCAGAGACAGATGAAACTACTCATTCCTTAGAAGAGAAAGGGAAGAAAGTATGACAACTACTGCAACTTTCCTCCAAGCTTGCTTCAACCACTGAATTTCTGCAATTGCATAAAATTAAGTGTTAGAGAGGTTGATCTGATTTCAGAAGGAATGAACACCTGCTGTTTCTGCTACTGCATTTAAAAGCAGTCTCAAGTACTTTTGATACAGCCCACAGAAAACAGATTATAAACCAAAAGAACACCTGTACTTACAATATAGCCAGCATAGTCCTCGTTTTCAACAAAAGAATCGTGAAGCCAAATAAACTCTTCATGTTGCCGGACAACAGAAAATTCATTTTGTTTGAAATTTGGTAAGGAACTCTAGAGGGGTAAAAGGAGGTAGAATTATAAGGAGCCGGGGGGGAAACACAACAAAAAATTCACCATGTTTTTCACTACTACATGAGAAACACTTCAAAGGAACAACAGAAATGTCTCTGTAAAAATAACTGAATCATCCAAGTAAAGATTTGAGACCAAAAACAAGTTAAAAAGTTCATTCAGCAGTAATTACCCTTATCTTAATTACTGCAGTAATCAGCTGGAATAGGTGGCCCAAAAAGGTTGCGTGGAGACGCTACCCTTAGAGATATGTTTAATATCTTTATCCATTTAATCTGTTTAGTATCTTCACTGATGATCTGGATGAGGGGATCAAGGGTATCCTTGTCCATTTGCAGATGACACTAAGCTGGGTGAAGATGTTCTGCCTGCTGATGGGCAGGAAGGCTCTGCAGAGCGATCTGGACCAGCTGGATCCATGGACTGGGGCCAACTGTATGAGGTTCATCAAGGTAAAGGACTGAGTCCTGCCCTTGGGTCACAAGAGCCCCAGGCAGTGCTACAGCCTGGAAAGCCGCCTGGTGGAAAAGGACCTGGGGGTGCTGGTCAACAGCTGGCTGAATATAACCCAGCAGTTTGTCCAAATGGCCAAGAAGGACAATGGCATCCTGACGTGGAGCAGAAATAGTGTGACCAGCAGGACTAGGGCAGTGATTGTCACTCTGTACTTGGCACTGGTGAGGCCACACCTTGAGTGCTGTGTCCAGTTCCGGGCCCCTCATGACAAGACAGACACTGGAGTACTGGAGCATGTCCAGAGAAGGGCAATCAAATGGGTGAACTGTCAGGAGCACAACTCCTGTGAAGAGCTGGGGTTGAGAAGCCTGGAGAAAAGGAGGCATGGGGGGGACCATATCACTCTCTACAACTACTTGAAAGGAGGCTGTAATGAGGTGGGAGTCAGTCTCTTCTCCCAGGTAGCAAGTGATGCAATTAGAGGAAATGGCCTCAAGTTGCACTAGGGGAGATTTGGATTGGATATTAGAAAAAATCTCTGCACCACAAGAGTTGTCAAGGTTTAGAATGGGCTGCCCAGGAAAGAGGTGGAGTCGCCACCCCTGGAGGTATTTAAAAGACACAGATATGGTATTTAGGGACATGGTTTAACGGTGGACTCAGCAGTTATGGGTTAATGGTTGGGCTTAATGATCCAAGAGGTCTTTTCCAACCCAAATGATTCTACGATTCTGTATTCAAAACCCAAATGGACAAGTCCTGAGTAATGTGCTCTGGCTCACCCTAATTTAATGATGAGAGTGAGGGAGAAGATGGGATTAATGATCTCCAGAGATTTTATTCAACTAATTACGCTGTCACTCTGCAATCAATAAACATTCAAATCCAAAAAAAGAAAATCCATAAACAACAGTAACTAAAAACATTCCCTGAATGTAATGCCATTACAAAACATGTTTTTAGAATCTGAAACCATAATAAAATCTAATCAAATAAAAAACCTATCCTGAAGAACATTCATGTATATTAAAGATTCTACCTGCAAATAGGATAATTAATAAGCATGGGAATGGCATGACAACACATCAATACAAAAAAATGCACATACTTTCTTCGAAACAGTTTTTTAACCTGAACTCTTCAGTCACCTTTTTCTTAAGCACTGCAGTTACACAGTCTTTTACCCATGAGATAATTCAACTTTCAAATTTCCTCTGGATCGTGTTACACTTTGTTTCAAACTTTCTTTTTGCTATAATAAGTGTACAAACTCGAGCTTTTACCTTTGTATGGACAGTGAATTTCACTTTATCCCTCTCACTGAGTGCATCTGAGATATCCACTTGCAGAGCAGCATCAGTCTGGAGATCTACATTTATTGCTCTAAGCTAAACAAAGAAAAATCTATTTAGTTTAATTAAAAAAAAAGTTAATTATATTTCCCTTATTCTTCCTTTGAGAGGAACATTGATCCTGCAATGCCAAAGACAGATTACAAAACCCCCCAACATTAAAAGATTATTTCCAGCAGAAAAAGAAATTCCAGTAGCACTCCTTATGGCACAAATGACCATACAACTAATAATCTCCTTTACAGTACTCCTTGTTATTGCACTATTTTTATTTCTGTATATTGTTACCTTCCTAGTAATTGAGATGGTCAAGACAAAATACATTTACAGACAGCAGGAAGTTTTGTAGGTTTTTCTCTTCGTTTTTCTGTTCATTCCCCCCACTTCTCTCAACTGACAACCTGCTCCAAGTAAATGTATTTGTGGAGGGAATTATAGATACTAACAGTTGGAAATGTACTTTTAAGGAGAAAAGTGGTCCTATATTTCAAAGAAGCAAGAGCTGTTACAGATCTGATTCACTCACATTTTCTTACACTATTCATCTGTTTAACATTTCTCATAGTATACTGAAAAAGCTTAAAAAGAATATCCTGAACTTTATAGAGCTACATCTTCTTGAAGATAGTTTTCTGAAAAACCCCAGAACAAAAAACCCAAACCCAAGATTATAATCTCTTCAAAATGAACACAAGAAATGGCAAAAGTGCAAGGAATGCACATATTTTTTTTCTACAAACCGAACTCTTTCTCAAAATAATTCCAAAGTCACATGGAAAAAAAATGAGACAACAATCAAATATGGAAAAACTGGAATATTACCTGAGCAACACAGTATTTGGCAGTAACCAGCTTCAACAGTACTTGGTTCAACTACCCTCATCTAGACTCCAGCTGGAAATTCAAGTCCCCTCACCCCCTGCACCCTCATTGGTCTAGAAGAATTTGTCCCATGACAATTTCATCATCACGACCAACAGACATTCAGAACGTTTTTACAAGTATTAAGGCTAACTCTGAAATCTTCTCCAATCACGTTCCCAAAAAAACATTTCAACATCATGCTGATGAAGCATACTTTTTACTGGGACACTGTGTCTTCTCTGAGGCTGCATTTTTTCTACAAATATCCCACTCTACAGTATAAAAATGTTTGGCCTTACAAAGACATAGACTTCTTCCACACAAAGCTTTTCAGGATTGCATTTTGAAGTCCATACTTAAGTACAAAAATGCTTTAAGTATCAACAACACACAGGACAAAGGTTACACGTGACCAGAATTTGAAGGTAATGCTGTGAGGCACTGGAACAGCATAAGGAGAGAAGTATCAACTGCCACATCTTGCTTTCTATCAGTTATCTTTATCTTAAATGGCAATGGCCAGATCCCACTCTAGTTAACCTCCATGCATGGACAACTCTTGTCTAAGTAGGAGCAACCAAACTAATGTATCTTAATATAAAAGTAAACCAAAATCATGCAGTCTACCATATTCTGCCAGGCTTAGCAAAACAGAACAGTTCAATAGCTATTACACAAGCAGTAATAGCTCTTCCTTACAGCAAAGCTGGAAATCATTAAAACAACCACACAGTAACCTATTCACACACGTGATTAAGGCACTGCCTTTTGTCTTGTTTTCCCAAGGTTTAGGGGGTCACTACCTCGTACAAAAGCATTACCATCACACCACAGTCCCCTGCAGGTCACTTCTCAGAGGCAGAATCTCCCAGCTCCTACTGAGTTTACAATGTGTTTATCATCTAATTTAGGAAAGAAAAATATAATGACATACCAATGCCTCCCTTATGCCATGACACCACATTTTTTGGTGTGTAAAAGAGGTTTTTGCGGTTACATTGTCTGGGGTACTGTTTGTTTTTCTCCAGTCCCCCCAGAACACATTAACAGACAGAGTAATCTCAGCAAATAATCTGGATTATCTAAATGGTATTTTTGTAGTCTTTCACAGGTCACAAATATTTCTACCAAAATACTTTTCCACCTCCTTTTTTTTTATAAAGTGATACTACACAAAATTCTAAGACTCAGCATAACAGCTGACCAAGTCTGCCACTGGAGCATACGCTGTCTCTAGTGCAGCACACTCTGATCATATGGACCATTCACAACTTTAGATACAAAACTCTTACCTGTGTTGAGACAATTAAGAACTAAACAGAACAATTTCACTAATGGCATACAACTGTAAAGGACTATTTGTTTAATTTGTACTCAGCTGAGTTTGTAACAGTTTTGAAGAGTTCAATCATATGTTAAATTACGCTGTGTAACTTGACTGCCAACAAGGAACGTTTTCACCTGCAATGGTAATGAAGCATTTATGAAAGGTGTCAAAGACAATCAGGAACTTGAAGGACTTGAAATGTATTCATGTGACACAAAGTTCACATTGCATTACTGGAAATTGAATTCACAGACAACATCATCACACAAAAAACTTAAGCAAACTCTTCAAGACTACAAAAGAAAACCATGATGGGTTTCTAGTCACAAAGGAGAATCGAAAATGAAAAACTAAAAGAAGTTTGCTTGGATTAAAACTGAAGTGGAAGTACCTTAAAGTATGGAAAAAACAGAGGTAAGATACAGTCCCTTTTCATCTCACCCTCCTCCAAGTCTAACACATACAAATCACACAATAATTTTATGCTTAGGTACATACTCTACATCCACGCTGAACAACTTGCAAAACAAAAACTAGTTTGATTTAGCTACTTTACAGTTTCCTATGCTATACCAAGAAAGTCCCTGTTTTATTCAAAGAATCTAGAAAACACCAGAAGCCAAAACTCAGGCTAAGCAATGTTACAGTTCTAAGAGAGAATACAACGCAAGGAGAGATTCAGCATCTGAATTCTTGCTTAAGGATCAACTATCCTTCAAATGATAATGGAAGCAAGCTGATAGAGGCAAGGGAAACAACCAAGCCTTACATTCCTAGGCAATGTCATCCATTAGCAGCAACTTTCATGCTCTAAGCTCTTTCGAAAATGTTAAGAGAAAAAGGACCCTTTCTTCTTCAGCGGGTTCTTTCCGGGCAGATAAATACACAAAGCAAGGGGACAAACAATACTTTTGCTACAAAAGCTTACGGAGTGTCTTCACAGCATTAAGTTTCCAGCAGACCTGTTCTAAGGGATAGCTCATTTCCCCTGAATGAGTAGACAAGTGTTAGCCAAGTCAGCTAAAGTTTATACAGACCTAAAATACACAAGATAGTACTAGCAGAGCAATATTATACCACTTTTCAAAGCACGTATTGTTTACATTACAGAGAGCACAAAAATCCCAACAGGAACTGTGTTACTCCAAACGAACTCAATAGCATCTTCCTAAGTATAATTTAGAAAAGCAATTCCCACAAGTTCATTTACAATAAGCTCCTTCTACAGGCCACCCACTGCTACTTCCTCAAAGATGATTTTCAGGGCTCTGTTTTACAGTTCTCCAGAAAAGGCTCCATATGGTTTCACACAACTGAGAATTGCAGTTCGATGTCGCATCAGCACAAACTCCAGCCCTCTCTTCATCCCATCACCCCAAGGTTAAACTTAACTCTAGCTGACAAACATGATCCTGCAGCATTAAAAGTGCAGTTGTCATAGCAATATCTGAATTCTACAGAGGCAAGAGTACTGATTTTCAAAACTAACAGCTCAATTAGTCCAACCAGAAGTTACCATCCATGCTTTGAAATAAAGGCTTGACCTACTAGTTTTTAAATTGCAAACAGAGGAAAGCAACACACCAGAAGAGAGAATCACTTTATGAAAAGATGTTTATTTTTACTACTTCTACTAAGAAAAAAATATCAAAGATGTCAAAAAATATAAAAAAAAAATCAATGCATAGCAAACCCATTCATGGACAGACTGCCATATTGCTTTTGATTAATTTCCTGTATCACAATCAAATCATGCAGATAACAACCTGTGTTTTAACCCCAGGGATTTACACAGCAGTGAAAAAACTAAACCCCCAGAGTGACTGACGATTGAAAAAAAGAAGTCTAAAACAATTAAGGAAATGAGAAGGACACTGTTTTGGTTTAATTCCTCAGTGCTGGATGAAGACGGGGGAGGGAAAAAAAAGACTGCACTTGGCCAACTGAGATGATGTAAGTTGTACAACGGTACAAACAAGACTGCTAAGAGGTTTCTTAAGACTTTCAAATTACTTTGTGAACTCTGACAACCTGTAGCCTTTAGAGGGAAAACTAATAACCAAACAAACGGAGATCAGATCTGCATTGTTATGTTCTACCTGCACCTTCAGATAAAGACAATTTAACTGTGCACACCAAGGTCTGTTCCTAAGTATCAAAAACGACATACGTAAAATACAATTCCACAATTAACAATCTCCTTGGTCCTTCTTCTGAAGACACTCAAAGGACAACAACAATTTCCACCTTCTTTTTTATCCAGTATTCTTACTAAAGTAGCTGTATAATTAAAGGCAAAAGCTCTACAGTAGGCAGAAGTGGCCTGATACAATATTAGAATACCTTTCTTAATTTCTGATCATAAACTGGAACATAAAATACTGAATTTGTACCACATGCATACAGTCAAAAATCATTTAATACTTAACGTTCTACTTGACACTTGAGCATGGCATGCATGATAAAAGTTTATATCAATACCGTGTTTCTCAGATTTTTGTATTTTTTAGTAATATACTGTATGCAGTCACTTCAATAACCACAACAGCCAAGGCATCCTAAGCAATCCTGAAGCTGCTTTCCTATCTTGCTCAGAGTCAGTCTTTTTTAGGACAGTAAGTGACCGGGGTGATCAGTCTGAATGAATTATACTATATTAGCTGATTTGCTGCTTAAGTAAGGCAGGCAAGTTAAAGAAAGATGGATGCAGCAGTCCAAAGAGAAACGAAGGCAAGAAATAGAAGGACAGAGAGAAAGGTTTTCTCTGTAAGAAACATAACTGTGGCATCCTCTCCCAACAACAGAAGTTCTTTTCAATAAAGAGTTTATTATGGAGCATGTGCCTGCAATGTAAATGTCCCATTGTTATCTATGGGAAGCCTCTAGGGCCTGAAGGGAGAAGAGAGGGCAGGACTGCACCCCGCGGCCCTGGCCCAGGGCTGGGGATGGAACCCGGTGCTCCCCAGGGCGGGTCAGCCTGGGCAGGACCGGCCTGGCCGGGCGTGTGCGGCGGGAGGGGCCGCACGGAGGGAACATCGATCCCCAGGCACACACACAACCCCCTCCCGAGCTTCTCCAACGACAGCCCGAAAGAACTGTCCTTCCAAAACTTGTGTGACAGAACAACGAGCACCGCAAGGCTGCACACGCTCTCACAGCCGCCGAATTCGGTGGGAGGCTGTGCCCGGCGCGATCCCTGCGGGCGGACAGGCGGCCCGGACCCCCGCCCCGCGTCCGCCTCCGTCCCGGTACCCACGCGGCGGCTCGGCCGGCAGCGCCGACCCTGCCCTGCCCTCCCCGCCCAGCCCCGGGCGCCGCGGCACTTACACCTCGGTCCTCCTCCGAGAGGAAATCTGGGCCGTCGTCCGAGCCTTCCTGCTTGGGGGTGAGGCGGAGGCGGTGACGCGGGCGGGGGGCGCCGAGGGGCACGGCCGGCGGCGGGGAGGGTGTGGGGAGACAAAGCGCACAGGTTAGTCACGGCCCGCGCCGCCCGCCCGC
>JAWWEV010000167.1:38159686-38188837 GCA_035583235.1 Hafferia zeledoni
CAGGTTAGTCCCGGCCCGCGCCGCCCGCCCGCCCCGGCCCGGCCCCGCGGCCGCCCGGACCCACCATCATGGCTGCTCGCGGCGCTCTGCGCCCGCCGGAGCCGCGGCCGGGCGGGGCTGCGGTGCGCGGGGCGGGGCGGCGGCGCCTCTCGCGAGGGAGCGGCCGCTGAGCGGAGGGGAGGAAGGGCCCGGGTACGGCGGCGGCTGCGGGGCGGCGGAGGGGAGCGCAGGGGATCGGCTCCGGGCACGGGCTGGGCGGGCAGGAGCGCAGGGGGATCGGCCGCGGGCACGGCGGGCGGCGGCGTGGCCGCGGAGTGGAGCGCAGTGGGCCCCGGGCGCGGCGGTACCGCCTCGCTTTTCCTCTGCGCTGCCGGCCCTCGGGCTGGGGCCAGCGAGCCCCACGCGGTGCCGAGGGCGCAGGGCGTGCGGGAGCGGCTGTTCCCTGGGCCGCATGGCGGGCAGAGCTGCTGCTGCGGGGCCTGAGCTCTCCTCGCAGCCGAGGGGCCTCCGCGCTGCCCCGCACTGCTCCCCGGCCCGCGGGTGGGAGGTGGGCTGGGCAGCGCCCACCCCTCACACCCCACGCGTTGGTACCGACATGTGTGTGAAACTGTGCTATGGCACAGCGCGAGAAATCAAGTGGTTTATGCTCGGGTTTGATTTATAGGCAGTTACGTGATCAAGATTGACAACTGCCTACTTCAGACTTTGGAATGGAGCGTTTAAATGTCCCTGTGTCTAATGGTGGTGGAAAAGGTCAGCATCCACAGACTAAACCAAACATAAGTGGAGGATACAGAGTCCATGCCTGAGACTGCATTTTTGTGTGAATCAGAGCTAGAACGGCCAAGAAACAACCTCAGGGTGGGGCTTCACGATCAGCCTAATCCAATCTCAGCACTGCCCAGCGATGCGGACAGATGGACATCAGTAACTCCAACGGGCTTTCAGGCAAGACAGTGAAGAGCACCAGTCCACCTGCAGATTATTCCTGCAATAAATTCATAGTTTCCATCCTAGTTGGTTCCACAGCCAAGCACATAGTTAAACAAGTATTGGTGGGACAGCACCACCGCTTACCACAATAGCACCATGGATTCTGATGGAATTAAGCCAATCACAAAACTACACCTTGAGAAATACTGCCTGTGTAGCCCCAAGATAAGTGGAGATAAAGCTTTCTGAGCACTGTACTGCTTAGAAGTGTGCTTTGGAATTCAGAAATTGTCTCTTAGAAATGATTCTTAGTATGGCTGTGGAAAGAGATATTTGAATTTACATTTTGTAAATAATTATAAAACCTGTTCTTAAAACAATTTTCACATATGCAGTCTGTTTCTGTCTCAATAATTACTGAAAGTACTTAAGTTTAGGGAGGGAAGTTGAAAAACTCAAAAAAAGTGCATGAAGAATAGTTTCTCATGGTTTTAGTTTAGACGACAACTAACTAACTATTTATATGGACCAGAGAAAGGCTTCCCCCAAAAAATCATCACAACTTTGAAATTTAGGAGTTTTAGTCAGAAAAATGCATATGAACAAAGGATAACAGTTCTTAACTACAAATATATAAAACCAAAACTAGGACAAAACAACTACCCTGTACCCCCAATGGAAAAAAAAAAAGGAACAAACCCCTTTAAATGAAACTGAATTTTTTGCCTCAGTTCTCTTTTGGTGCAAATACATTTACAGACAGCAGGGTTCGCTGCCGCGCCTCGGCGGGCAGCAAAGTGACTCACAGTTTCTCTGGTAAGACAAAGACAAAAGGTGGTCCATGAATCACTGACTTCTCTGAATGACTCACGTGGACGGATGGAGGCCACAGAAGAGGATGGGGTGGAACCCTCTGGCAGGCAATGCAGGGTCTTCTCTTTTGTCTTCTGGTCAGGGACGAGAGACTAAGGACGGGCTGGGGGTGGTGGTGCTCACTCCTCTGCAGGCTGAAAGCTGGCTCAGGAAAAGGGAACTGTAGCAAGGATCCAGGACCGTGGCCACGGCTCTGTTCTCCCTCCAACAAGCAGCACAGACCACCAGAGCTGAGCTGGGGTCGGGGGTGGCCAAAACCAGGGCAACTCGTCTCCCTCCAAACACCTTCACGAGTCCCATGAACGGTGGGTTTTTTCACTCACCACAGCTGGCTAAGAAGAAAGCAATGTCTCCCCCGCCCTCTGCCCTCAAGCAATCAAGCACGAATTCAAAGCAGTTGGCTACTCCCTTTTTTTATCTAGTGGCATGGGGGGTTGAGCATTAGGGTTAGGGCTAGGGCATGTCCTGAATTCTGTGGTGGCAGGGAGAGAAAATTTCTTTAACATCCAAAACTACAACACAGTTTTAAGAAAATGCATATCAGCTAATGAAATATCAGAGCTACTGCTCTTGTGTATATCAAATGCTTGCATCCTTTGAATCATGATGAGTCATAAAGTACAGGTAGTATTATATGACATGATGCCATGTAGCAGAAAGCCTTTGGATCACTGCAGTGATTCTGTGATAAAAGAGATTTTGGTATTAAATATTTCCTAAATTGCGTGGCCTTGTCGTGCTGAAAGGGTAAAGACAAAGCCACAGAAGAATCTGATTTCTGGGGATTCACCTACATGCATTACCATCCTGGTCTACGCACAATCTGGGTTCAGTATCCTACTCCCATTCCACCCAGCAAACGTCTATTTTGCTGGAAAAACCTCTACATTTGGTGACAGATTGAGTCTGCTTTTTAAACGTTTATTATTTATTGTTGATACATTTCAGTAGGACCAAAGAACCCAGGTCAACGCATTGAGAAAAGGTTTCACAAGGAATAAAGAGACAGTTCTTCCTTCCAGGTGAGACCTGAGTAGGTCAGCTGAATTCAGCAGGATGACCGTGTCAGGTGCATCTACAAGAAAATATGGTTATGTGGCTTTTCAGTGTGGCTCTGGGAGCAATCCAGTTACATTTTGGATGGCATGGAGGCTCATGAGGGACCCTGTCCATGGCAAGGGGATTTGGACTAGATGATCCTTAAGGTCCCTTCCAACCCAGGTCATTCTATAATTCTGTCATTCTGTGACATTCCAAAAGGGCAGCAGTACTGGAGGTCTAAAAGTTGATACCAGAAGTTGGTACCAGAAGTGCTAAGCAGCAATACTATCCATGATATTAATCTTTCATCCTGCCCTAATCAGTTTATCCCAGCTTCATGCCCTACCCTTCCTTTTCTCCTCATGCTCCTCCCTGCTTGCAGAGCAATGCTTGCTGCATGCTGTTGCTGCTTCAGCAGCTGAGAGATGGATCAGATATTCCATGGGGACACCCTGCCTAGTAGGTGACAGAAGAGCACTACCTCTTCCCAGTGCTCTTCTGTCAAGACTCAGTTTAATAAACCTGCTCTGCAGCTGCAGGATCACAGTAGGCTTTGACAGCTGAGTTCACCCCACCTAAGAAGTTTCCATCTTGGCGGTTTTCAGTTTTCACTTTCTCCTCTGTATCTACATAACAATAATAAACCAAGTCAATGAACTAAATAGAATCCAGGAAGAGTGAAATTACGTGTTGTAACTGAGGCAACCTAACAGCCCTTTGGTACCACCACATTCTTAACTTCCTCTTCACACCTGGGTGTCTGCACCAAGTCTGATCTTAAGCAGGCCATGGCTTCCATCAACAGGTCTCACCAGCAGAAAAATTACACAAGGAAAACTGTAAAAAGTTTCCCCTTCTAAAAAGAAGGGGAAAATTGTTTTAGCAGTGAGGTACATTGATTCTCTGTGCTGGTTTAAAGGTAAATTGGCAGGAGAAATGAAACCAACTCAAAAGAGATTACAAGTCAGAGTTGCAATTTACTAAAAAGATTACAATAAATAAAATGATACAAAGAAAAACTGGTTTGAACCCACTAAAGGACAGATGTATAACCTGACATGAACAGAATGGTGTTCATTAGTGCCTCTGCTGAGCACCATGTGATCCCCCTGACTGTAAAGTAAAAGGAAAGGAAAATGTGCTGGATGATGGTTGCAGTCTGGTCCAGAGTGGCAGTTGCAGTCCTGTTGAGGTTCTGGTCCTCCTCTGGATCTGAGGAGTGGTACCACAAGTCCCCAAGTGCCAAGATTACATATGCCCAGGTTCAGGTGGGAATGCTCAGTAATTCCCCCATGGTGAGGACTTTCACGATGGGTGATTTAACTCTGTGAGTCATGGGACATTTTTTGAATCTTTGATGGTCTAAGGGGTTGCAACTACCTATTGTGCCAGTCCCTAATGGCCCATTAGTAGACATGGCCCTCAGGCTGGGTGTGAAGGTGCTAATGCCTCCCCAGGGGCCAGTTATCACAGCTGAGTCACTGGTGTAAAGACAGAAACATTCCCATGCCTCGAAGGGTTCTTTAACGCCCAGCTTGAAGCCTGAGGTGTCAGCTGTGCCCTGGGCACCTGCTGCAAATGGTCCATTATTAACACTTCATCAGAAATGATCTAGAGGGTGTAGAATACACAGTTTTGGTTATAAAAATATATGGTTATATATTTGGTTATGTATGATGACAAACTGGTCCCAGCTCCTGTAATTAGGGCACTGATAAACTGTATGGATGGCCCAAAGGTGAATGCAGGGCCTTCAGGCCAAAAGAAAGGAAAAATCTTGGTGCTTTCAAATAAGTTATCTAGAAATTTTTTCATTTACTAACAGCATCTAACTTTTGCTCCAGGACACTCTTTGACTCATTTAGCCACCCATTTAAGTCTTGTTTTTCCTCCCTTTTCCCCTCATTCTTTCTATTCAGATACCGTGTTTTCTCTAGTGTCATTTTCAGCTGCTAAACTCTTGAAGCAAAGATCAGCGTTATCCTGAGTTTACAGAGCCCTAAGTAGAAAGAGGAACTGAACCTGTGCCAGTGAGGGGAACGCTACTGCACTATTGTAACCCACAGGTCTTCTGCTTTTCTAAAAACATCCACCTGCAAAGACCCATAATGTCAGTAGATGGCGCTATGTGCGTACGTTTGGAATTCGTTTAGGCCAAGAATTACACAACCAATAACATTTCCTTTGTGTTTGACTTGATATCCCTGAAAAACTAGAAGCCACATAATTTAAGAAATATTTGGCTTTTGTCAGAGAATCATTGCAGCAATCTAAAGGCTTTCCACTCCATGGCATCATGTCATATACTACTACCTGTACTTTATGATTCATCATGGAGTGATTCAATAGACACAAGCATTTAATATGTACCAGAGCAGTAGCTCTGATATTTCATTAGCTGATATGTATTTTCTTAAAAATGTGAGGAACTATTCTTCATGCACTTTTTTCTTTTTGAGAAGTTTTTCAACTTCTCTCTCTAATTCCAATTACTTTCAGTTTCTTTCAAACAACCTCATGTATTGTTCATGTGAAGCTCAAATACAGTGTCTTGCAGACAAACTGTGGTCATCAGGACCAGCTTTTCTGTATCTCAGTGACAGATTGATTCTTCCTTTTTTGTGTGTCTTTTAGGTGAAAATACTTTATTTTCTTACATACTTCATTTAAATATTTTCTGCTGCTGCTAACTGAAACTATATTAAGGATCATTACATTTACCATGTATTGCTCTGTAAATCTAGAACCTTTAAGTGTAATGTTTTCAGAAGAATGAATGAGAAAAAAGCTTTAAAACCTTTTTATGAAACCTGTCTAAAAAGCTGTTAGCAATACAGCCTTTTTACCTGTTATGGAGATAGATCACTTTACAGCAAATGATTACTATCAAACTGATCATATTTATTTAGAAACACAAAGAGGATGTGAGCTGTACGCTTAAAAGAACAGAGAGGGGGAAATGTATATTATTATAGAAAAGAGAGAGAAACATAACTTAGTTCAATATGCACCTAGTAACTTCTAGATACTCTGAAGAACAGTAATTTCCATTAGAAAAGAAAAAAAAAATCTGTTTCTCAGTGTGGAATAGACTTCTGTGAATTCCAAAGCATAATGGGGCCATATGCAAATAATAAGGATGTGTGGATTTCTATTCAGACTGCAGGGACCCTGAATGGGGTCACTCTGAAGTTTTAAAAATCTTGGCCTCCTTGTGGCAGATGCTGACTCTATGTATGCATATATATTGTAATGCAGTTCATCACACTTCTTCCCTAGGAAAGAATCAGATTCGTTCTTTTTAAAATGCATTTACATGGCATTATAGACACTGTCTTTGTTTGCCATGAATGATTTAATGTCCATATACAGCCAGACTGATGCAGAAAGTAGAACTATCTAAAGCCTCATTTTTCAGCAATGCCATGAACTACTGCCAAGAAGCTGTAAGGGAAAGAATATATTATGCAGGGCACACATGTAAAATTCACTTATTCTGAGCTCTGAAGCTTTTGAAAGTTTTTTTCTTCTTTGGATTGCATACAGTTATGAACCTAATCATCATATTTCTATGACAGATTTTAGGCATCACTGTTCTCCACAAATTCTTCTTCACAAAAGGATGCAAAAGGAAATGCATCTCCTATAGGTCCTATTGGATTGTCGAGGAAAGAGTCTGTGAAGAAGTTGTCTCCTTCCCTGGTTCATAGGGATGCATAGAAATGTTTATAAATAAGTGACCTAGTTACAGCAGCTGGGACCAGCTTATCATTGTGTGGGTGTAACCAAAACTGTGTATTCTACACCCTCGATGTCATTTCTGATGACGTGTTAATAATGGACCGTTTGCAGCAGCTGCCCAGGGCACACCTACATGCTACAAGCTGGGTGTTAAAGCACCCTGTGAGGGAGGAGGGTGTTCCTGTCTTCACACCAGTGATTCAGCTGTGATAACTTGCCCCTGGGGACGCATTAGCACTTTCACACCCAACCTGAGGGCTCATGTCTGCTAATGGGCCATCAAAGACTCCAAAAATATCCCATGACTCACAGAGTTAAATCACCCATTGTGAAACCCCTCACCGTGGGGGAGGTACTGAGCATTCCCACCTGAACCTGAGCATATATAATCTTGGGGTTTGGGGACTTGTGGTACCACTCCTCAGATCCAGAGGAGGACCAGAACTGTGGTCCTCTGCCACTCTCAACCAGACTGCAACCATCATCCTCACCAACAGGTTTTCCTTTCCTTTTATTTCACACTCAGGAGCTCAGCACAGGGGCTAACAAACACCATTCTGTTCGTGTCCCAGGGTGCCAGGTTATACCTGTGTTCTTTTGTGGGTTCAAACTAGTTTTAGTTTGTATAATTTTATTTATTGTAATCTTTTTACTAAATTGTAACTCTGACTTTTAATCTCTTTTGAGTTGATTTTATTTCTCCTGGCAATTTACCTTTAAACCAGCACAGTAACTCACAGACTGATCAGCACTTCCGCTGCCTACCCTGGATTTAAATCAATTGAACTCATCTCTTTTCCTAAACTCCAGTCCCATCTTCTTCATAAACTATCTGAAACATGGAATGCTTTAGAGAATATTAAGAGAATCCTTTTTTATAATTCTTTCCAATTCTTAATATGTCTTTTTTTAAGAGAAAGATAGAATTTCCTGCTTCAACTTTGCTCCAGACTAAGGATTCTACTTGCACCAAATACTGCCATGAAGTTCTTTATTGTAACATAATTCACTATTATAACAGAAAAATGTGCATATTATATGTATAATATATATAATTTTTTTTTGCTATAAAATATATATATTATAACAGAAAAAGAAAAACCATTTTAGTGACATCATAGCTTAAACCAGAGAGATTCTTTTCCCATGTTGCTTCTCAGGTTTTTAATTTTAATGCTGCCTGGTTTAATCTGTGGTTGTGGAGGGCAATAGGAATGCTTTGGGATATCAGCCTCACAGTAGTCTTAATTCCATCAATCACTAACTACATTGGTAAGAGCATTATGAGAGACTTCTCCAAAACAATTTTATTACTCTTTTCACATCAGATATTGATGAGTCTGAGGTAAAAATACCAGAAGACCATTGACAGTAGTGCTTTCATCACTGATGATTCTTGTCAGGGCTAGGGAATGGTAAAATAGAAAAAATTCTCAGTATAAATAAGGCCTTGTTGATGAAAGTGTGACCAAGGATAAAATGCAGATTTGCTAACACTGACCTCATACACATCATTCCTCAAAAGCCAGCTCTGCCCCAGCAGGGCAGCACCAGGCAGGGAAGACAAAGCAGCTCTTGTCATGTCTTGTCACTGGTAAAATAATGGGTATCAGGAAGGACTGCACAGTGCTGCTTATTTTGTCAGAACAGACTGAATGACACTTTCTGCCTAATTCAGTAGATACCTATTGTTGGGGACTATTAGTCATTATTCTTTGTCTTTTGTTCCCTGCTATCTTATTTCTTTTTCTCCTAGTACCTTTTTTCTTTTCAATTATTTTCCCTTCCTTTTAATATTTAGCATTTTTCCTTCCTAATATCACATTCCAATTTGTCTCTTCCTTTTTTTTGTTGGACCTCCCATTCCATGCCCCAGTTTCTTTTGGTCTTGACTGAGGGCAACTCTCTGTTCTTTGCAGCTCACTGCAAAATGACTACTCTGCCCTCACTCTCAGACCTTTAGGTCCTCTTGATACTGGAACCAGTCCCATCTCATTCCATTTCTGTGTCTTCTTACTCTGAGATTCAGTCTTCTGTTCTCCCATTCTACTCCTCACTGCCTTCTTGGTTCCTTGAATTTCACTGTTGCCCTCTTTCATGACTGGTATGTAACCACAGCCTTCTGAGTTCTCCTCTGAAAACCTCCTAGCACATCCTAAGACTGCCAATAGCAGTAGAGCATCACTTGCAGCTTGAGAGAATGTGATGACCACTAACATGCTCTGCTGGAGGCAACATTCTACAGCATTGTCTTCCTACCCACATCAGGCAAACCATACCGACCAGCATCCTAAAGACTTTCTGACAAAAGTGGGTTTATTCAAAATAATCAAAGATAAGTCAAGAAAAAAACCCAAACACTTTATTTCTGACATTTGTTTACTGGAGAAAAAGGTGAGTTTGATGGGTGCCATCAATCAGCTGAGGTATTTCTTAATGGCCAGGAGCAGCTCTTCAAACATGATGGCTGACTCAAAACCAAAGCTGCCTCTATCTCCAGGTAAATCTGTTGTGACGTTTATATTACAGCACAGCTACATGGGAGCAGCCTAAGACACATCCTATGTTTCATTTACAGTCTCAAATGCCTGCTTGCTCAGAGGTCCAGCAAAAAAAAAATTCCATGCTGCATCTAAATGTGTTCCTTTCTATATAGTATCTTCAGAGGCAGAGGTGTTAGGACTGGCTTGATAGATAGTCAGAAATAAAAATATCAGGCCAAGTGTATCAACTTCTTGGTTCTGTTTTCCTGGCTTAACACCTATAGAGATGCAAATGTTTGTTAATTTTGAATTTTGTTGGACAGTCTGTTGCAATAAGAGGCATGGGTTAAAATGGAGCCACAGAAAGCCCTCACTGTTAGGCTTCACTGCAGTTTTACATCCAGCTGTTTGCTTTTGAGTTACCATCTCCTGAGGCAGTTTGACTTGACTGATGGTGCTCACTGCAAACAGCCAAGATGTGCAGGTTGGTCACAACAGCTGTACTGAATAACTGAGTCCCACAGTGGGACTGCCAGCACTTGAGCTGCAGCCGATGCTTCCAGACAGGCCAGTTCTGCCTGGTTCACCACGCCATCTCTCTGGATCTGGAGATGCTGAACGTGAAACAACCTCGGAGTGCAGTTTGGATTAAAGCTCATTGTCATCACTGAACTCCAGTTGACAACTAAGTACCACACAGCTACCACTCCCCACCCCAGTGAGATCGGGAGGAAAACAGGAAAAAGGTAAAACCACTGGGTTAAGAGCTGTTTAATAATAGAAATAAAGTAAAATATTATAATAATTGTAATAAAAAATAATATAATAAAAAGAGATAAATAGAACTCAAAGGAAAAAAAACAGTGATGAATAATATAATTGCTCATTGCCCCCTGACCGATGTTCACCCTGTCCCTGAACAGCACTTGGTGCCCTCCCAGGTAACTCACCCAGTTTATATACTGGGCACAACATTCTATGGTATGGAACATTTGGCCATTTCAGTCAGTTGCCCTGGCCACGCTCCCTCCCAGCTTTTTGTGCAGCTCCTCACTGACAGAGCATGAAACACTGAAAAGTCCTTGACTTAGGGTAAGCACCACTTAGCAACTTCTAAAACATCAGCGTGTTATCAATATTATTCTCATACTGAATCCAAAACACAGCACTGCACAACCTACTAGGAAGAAGATTAACTCTATCCCAGCTGAAACCAGGACACCCATGAAAGGTTATGGTGCTGCTGAAGGGGAACTCATGTCTCTCCCTGACATGTCCCTACCCTCTCTGCTGTCCCAGTGCTCCCTTGGTGCAGCCCCAGGAGCAGAGAGATGAGGGAGCTGATGCAGTTTACCTGCTTTTCCTGCAGAATCAGTTTCCAGGAAGCTCATTTCAGCCAGCACGGTGGGAACACAGGGAAAGTATAATGGTAGCACACTGCTTTTCAGCAGCAGTGCAGTTTTAGACTGGCTCAGACCAATAAGGAAACCTTTTGTAGCATTACTAATGGATTATTTCAACCTGCACTTCAGGTACATTACAATAAAGCACCCTGCTGTGAAAATCCAGTGGGCACACCAGGAAAAATTCACATGAGTCCTGCTGTGATGTTTTAGATTAGGGCAGTGGTTTTCACCGATGGACAAGAATGTACCATCAGGCAAACACACTGTGCCCACTTCAGCACAAATTCAGCTGGGATAGCTTGCATGACTAGGGAGGTCTGCACAAAGCATGCATGGCTTTGTGCACTTGCCCATCAGCCTCTAGCCAGCACAACTTTATTGTCCAGGCCAGGCTATAATCTAAAATGGAAGTTAATAACATTTGGGTCTCTATTAGCACTTTATTGAGTTGCAATCGTCCCGCAGTCAAGGCAAAGATAATATGATACTATGAGATATTCTATATTTGTAGGCAGAAATCAGAACTGTAATTCTGTATTTGAACACAAACAAGCTTGTGTTGCTATGTGGGGAACTGAAGTGTTTAGTATTTGAGACACTGACCTGTATTGCATGTGGTCAGAAAGAGAGATACTTGTAATGTTCCTGAACAGGTCCAGGATCAGCTCTTCAGAGAAGACCTGAGCACCTGGGACAGGATCAGGTCTTCAGAAAAAAAACAAGCAGTGTTACAGGTGCTTTTTGTCTCAGCTGGTCAACGTGTGGTGGAGGGAAGGAAGGAAAGCACTGATGGCTTTGACTTTCTTTTGTTCTTTGTCCACATTCATGCCATTTGAGTTATAGATTTTTGCATCTGAGTGGGTGGATCTGATGGTGAACAGGTGAGCCAGCCTCAACTGAGAATTTCACACGTGGCCAAAGGCAATGCTTGGCCACATGGGTGGCTCTGCAAACAGAAGCTGAACCAGCCTAGGAAATGTTTCCAGTCCATCCATTGGGATGAAGGTCTGTCTTTCCCAAGGTACAAAAACAAATTCAGAACAGTTTGGGTTTGGGAAGGTCAGCTGCATTAGCCTAACTACTATGTTCAGACCTGTCCACAATTATCACAGCAACATGTAGGGCCAAATCTTGCTGCTGTATCAGCAAGACACCAAAAATTCTTCTATCAGGGCAATGCTGAACTCCATGAAAAAGGCAAGGAGTTCAGTGTCCTGTTCACTGCTACTCAGTTCTCAGGCCCCCATGTTAGCCTTCTGCCTAGTGGTAGATGCTGTACAAGTGCACAAAGCAATACATACCAGGGAGCTCTGCCTTAGGACTGGTGAGGCATCCTCATCCATGCCAGGAAAAAAAAGGGAATGAATTCAGACCCTCCTCTGGAATATGTTCCTTGCACTTTTTGTACTAGGACTGTTAAAGACAGCTTTGGCACTGAAAGCATAAGGACCTGCAGAATGGAGCTACAAAAGAAACACAGACCCTTAATCTCTCTTCTATAATTATATCAGGAATATTACCCACATGTACAAGAGTCAGTAATGGCCCTCCTTCCACTCAACTCTTCTGCTAGTGCAAATCAATGTTTTTCCATTAAAGGCAATGGAGCTTTGCTGATTACATGAAGTAAAAATCATTATGTACAATTTATTTGCTCTAGTCATTTGATGATACTCTGCAATGGGAAATCTTTTACCTCAACTTCTTTTATAAAGCACAAAGGACCCATACACTATGAGGTCATTATATTTTGTTCTAGTCCCACCTTCTCAAAAAAATATCCTTTTGTTATCTCACTTGAGGGGGCAGCTATGACTAAGTGGCTGAACAAAACTTTGATTTACCAAACCTGCAATGCAGCTTCTTTCCCAGCATTTAAGGCAATGCTATTCTTGGAATTCGCATTTTGATATCGCCACACGGAGAGAATCGGTGCTCAGGAGAAAGGTAAACACCAGTGTACACCCCAATTGCAAATGCAACAAATCAGTTTTAGGTTAAATTTTGCCTTTCACTACTCATAGAAAAAGAGTTTCTTTGCTGTATTTCTTATTTTAGATCTCCATATAATCACCCAACTATAGCACTGAAGACTGAGGAGTTCCAGTCATATGAATCCTCCCTCCTCTCTGGGCTGATCTTTCTGAACCCTGGACTTCACGTAATCCTGTGTCCCAAGCATACAGTCACAAAATCAGCTCTGAGCCACCAACAGCTACGACTTTTGCTTAATCATAACTACTGTCTTAGTTTGAGGGAAACCGAAATGTTTACCAAAACCAGAGGAGAGGATTCCTCCAGAATAAGCACGTCACCCCTTATTAAATTTTAAAGAAAAAAAAAAAAAGAAACTGTAATTAGAAAATAGATATAAGAAGGATAACTGTTCTTAACTACTATATATATATATATATATATATATATATGTAGATATAGATACAACTATAAACAGACCAGAGCAAACTGCGCCCCCAGCGCAAACTACTCCTCCAGCACCAAAAAGAACAACCCCCAAAAACTGTAGGTTCCTCCTGGTGCAGTTATATTTATGGACAGTGTCAGCGTCACACCTTGGCTGGCTGTGAGGTGAATTCTCAGTCTTTTCCCAGCGAGGCAGAGACAAGGGGGTGCACAACTCACGTGGTGCAGGATGGAGCCCCCTCAGTGGGGAGAAGAGCAGACTCTCTCTCTCTGTCTCCTTGTCCTTTGTTCAAAAAGAAAGAAAAGCTGGGAGTTCAGGAGTGGTGGTAATTCCCAGAAATCTCCTTGCAGTCGAGGTCAGTCACCAGGAAGAAAAGGTTTGCAGTGTGTCCCAAAGCAGCTGTGACTCTCTTCTCTCTCTCTGAAGCTCAGGGTGCCCAGGCATGGAGGGGGAAAGTCAGGAGCAGAGCCAGCAGGAGCTCTCACCAGCTTAGCAAAGCAGTGGCTCTCTCCCAGCAGCTGCCCAAAACGAAGTGAAGCCAGCACACAGGAAAAGCCTCTCACCCTCCCAGGTGCATTGAGTCTGTTTTCTCACCTCCACCCCACCATTCAGTTGGAATCTGGGGTCATCAGCCACTCCTCTGTTCTCAGTCCGGCACTTCAACTCCCAAAACCTTTGTGTTGGTAGGGTGAGAAAAGTTCTCTGAAGGACTCCTCCCAACACCACCTTCCTTTGTTTGAACCTTTAACAACTACTTTATTTTAGCAGGTACATTAATTTCTGCTCCATGAAACACCCCAGTGTCCTGCAGTGGTACAATACTGAATCAAATCTGCAAACACGACAGAACTGAGTTACACCAAGTTGGTGTGTGTGTGACAAGTTTATGGGAAAGGACAGCAAAAACTGTCATACTGGTGATTCATTGGGTGACACTCTTCCCTCTCCAATGGCTGAACCAATGCCCTAAGGTACATGGGTTTCTAATTTCCACATGAATCATAAAAAGTTTTGGGCTGCTTTTGAGGTGTGATTGTGTGTGATATGTAATCATTGTGATATGCTAAATCAAATAACAAGAGCAAGTAAAGTTCAATCAGTTTCAGTAAGGCTTTTTGTTAAATCTACACGTTTTCAGCTTAAGTCCCATCCTGACATTCTACCAATTCTTCTAACTCCCACCTCTTTGGGTCAGTGGCAGTTCACATCTGGTTCTGAATCTAAACCACAACAATCCTGAAATTATTATTTTAAGGAAGTGCAACATCACAGCTGAGTCTGATTCATACTGGGCAACAAGACTATCATGTAGGGTCTGCACTGAGATAACAGCTCCATAACTGGAAATTGGCTAAATGACATTTATAGAATTTGTGAATGCCACCCACAATAACATTTATAGCTGTTTCTCTGTTTTCATATTTCCCCTTTTTGTACATTTCTGAGACTTTCAATAATTAATATAGTATTTGAAAATAATTTGTTTTAATTCTTAGCATTGTAATTTTGAATGAAGTACCAAATATTTGAGGCTTAATTTATTAACATTAAAAGTTAGATAGCAGTCTCTTAATAATAATTTTTAGATATAATCAAGAAAGGGAATAAATGAATGAGGCAGCTACCAAAGCATGGATCTCTGAGCAGAATAATGATTAGGATTTTATGACACATTTGGAAGGGAAACATAATAAAAGATAAAGAGGAATTGGAAGTGGGATAAAAGAATCCACTTATCATGGATAAGTTATTTTAGACTTGTTTGATATGTTTATTTGACAAAGTTACTCCAGGTTCTTTACAGAGAGACGCTAGACCTAATCTTGCTGTACTCCGGAATGAATTTTGTATAACACTAATTAAGATGAAAATCAAGACTAACATATGAACTGTGAAGCATATAAGAAAGTGACTGAAGAGGAGTCTTCTATCAGGAGAAAGGGGAATTATTAATGGAGCTTCCTAAATTCACTCTGGGAACAATCTTATTTAATTTTCTCATTAATGACCTTGGCACAAAAAAATAAGAAGTAAATGAGCGAGTGAAATCTGCAGAGAACACAAAACTGGAAGGTACTACTGATGTAGAAGAGGACTGGAGTATCACATAGGAAGACATTCATGACCTTGAGGACTGCAGCAACAGAAATAGGATGGAATTTTGTAGTGAATAATCCAAATTGATGATATTAGGGACCAAAAGAAATTTCTGTAAGAGCAGAGGAGAAGAATCAGATGTATCAGTCACATGATACAATCAGACTTCTGCAGAAAAAGACATGGGATCCAGCAATTCTGAGAAAGCAATGCATTAGTATCTTCATAACCTGTAATGATAAGGCCTGGTCAAATGTGTGCAGAAAAGAGAGATTCAAACCGGACCGGGTACCCAGAAGTGCTGCTAGGACAGTGAAGGGAATGAAGAAAGCTCTCTTACTGGAAACATCTTGGTGTGAACATATAAAAGAAGAGAGTGTAAGATCAGGGGATAAAAAAAAAAGGGAAAGGGAAGGCTATTTAAAGTTAAGAACAATACGGGTACAAAATAAAATGCCCAAGAATAGATTTAGCCTGGCATTAAAAGAAAACTTCAAAACATCAACACAAGATTCTGGAACATCCTCTCCATCATAGCAGTAGAAAAAAAACCACCTAATTTTAAGTTGCACTTGTTAAATTTGGGGACAAAAAGAGGGGAGAGACCATATGGCTTGATAACAGACAATAGCCAGTGGTTGGAATGGAAGTCCCATTGGGTGGCATCATTCCCTGTCAGCCAGACTTGCAGAGAAAAATTTGATGCAAACTTTCACGTGCAGAGCATGGAGTCCTGACCTGTACCACACCTGCTTACTGCAGGGTTGGAACTCTGTAATCAGACTTGCAGTCATTTTGGGTGCTGTGGAACATCATACATATATCTGAAATATGCATAACACTGGTAAAATATTTAGTTTTATTTACTGTTCACCCAGAGAATTTCCCTGCTGCCATTAACATCACACCATATTGTTCTAATGATTGCAGACACTAATGAACTTGTAATAAGCATTTCTAACTTCTACTGATTTTAATGCAGCTACCCTTAGTTATGCCTGGATTACATCAATCCTGACAAAAAACCCAAACCAGCTTCGTATATACTTAGCATATACACACAGCAATTGAATTCCAAACACGCATCAGGTAAGATATTTTATTATTTTTGTTTTGTATCGAGTCTACAGTAAACTCATAATTTACTTTTGCTCTTAAAACACCACTAGATACAATTCACCTGGAATGCTAACAGAAAGCATAAACTGAGCAAACAAAGTTTTTCTCACTAATTAAATGGAAAAAGCGAAACTCAAACTCTCTAGAAGTGCTGGCCCTTAGATATTCAAAGTTCAGTGACTGTGCTGTGCATGAAGCATGTTTGCCTACACCCTTTGGAATACTATGGCATGGCAGGATTCCCAGTCTCTGAAAGCTTGTGGTCAGGACCTCAGACTCTGAGGAATTCAATTAATTCATATCACAGATCTTCATGGGGGAAGGGTGGTCAGAACACTGTAAAAGGAGTGAAGGGAAGAAGCAAGAGCTGGAGTCAGGCATGCACATGTGATGTAGTGTAACTCCAGATTTCACATAAATTAAACACTAAAATCCTTGACAAGTCTTGTGTGCCATGGTCAGCAACGGAGATTTGAGGGACCAAATTTCACCACTGCTGTACAGCATAGAATCTTGAGCTTGTTTGGAGGTTCTAGCAGGGGAGCGCAGCTACCGTATACCCTTGACCGATGAACGGTACCGTCTCTATCGGGGAGGTCGTCCTCTTCGACCGAGCGCGCAGCTTCGGGAGGGACGCACATGGAGCGTTGAGGGAGGAAGGGGACACCCGCCTAGCCAGCCAGATCAGCCGAATCAACCCTGGCGATCAATGGGGTGACAGATGTCGCAGCCAGATCGCCCTCACATCCAGCAGTCAGAGTACTGAAGAATACACAGTTTAAAATATGTGCATCAACAAGAAGCTGAGATGCAAGTGATCATTGGTCTTTCCAGATTTTTGCCTGAGGTTTGCCAGCAAAGTCACATAAGACTATGTCAGAATAAATCACTACCTACCAGAGACCCAAACATTCTCTGCTTCCGATCTTAGCTAAATGCACTGTGACTGTACACATCCGCTGTGTAATACATGGTCAGAGAATGTCTAATTCTTCCCGGAAGAGCTGAACTTACTCTACCAGATGCATGTAATACAATAGCCCAGCATCACCTGGGAATGCAGTGAGCAACATGCAGGGGCGTGTTGGGTGTCATGAATCATAAAATTGTTTAGGTTGGAAAAGACCTTTACAATCATTGAGTTCAGCCATCCACCCATCTCTGCCAAGTCCACCACTGAACCATATCCCCAAGTGCCACATCTACACGTCTTTCAAATACCTCCAGGGATGGTGACTCCACCCCTTCCCTAGGCAGCCCATTCCAAAGCTTGACAACTTTCTTGGTGAAGAAATTTTTCATAATATCCAATCTAAATGTCACCTCATCCAACCTGAGGCCATTTCCTCTCATTCTCTCACTTGTTACCTGGGAGAAGAAAGCAACCCCCACCTCATTACAACTTCCTTTCAGGGAGTTGTAGAGAGTGATGAGGTCCCCACTGTGCCTCCTCTTCTCCAGGGTAAACAACTGCAGCTCCCTCAGCTGCTCCTCATAAGACTTGTGCTCCTGACCCTTCACCAGCTTCATTGCCTTTCTCTGGACATGCTCCAACACCTTAATGAACACGAAGTTTAGCTTCTCCACAGACATCCTGCATACCAGATGCTGATCAAGGCAATTTTCAGAAACATCTGAAATATTTCAAGCATTGCGCCTCCCTAAACAAGCAAAAAAAAAAAAATTCCAACGTGAGTGAGAAGTGTAGATTCCTAAATTCACTGCCTGGTCAGGCAGGTATAAGCATCAGTAGAGAAGGGGGGGAGCATTCAGCCCAGTTTCTGCAGGAATCCCCCTCTCATCCCACATGTGCTGTTAGATTGCCTTCACTATGTGGTCGAACAGCACCCTCAGATGGCCCTATTTCATATATCTCCTCATCAGATATTGGGTTTTTTATTATCAAGATCAGGAAAAAGAAATTAATCCTCACTGCAATGCTGTCAGTTTCTAGGGCTTCTGACTGCAGGAAAAAGCCCAAGGAGATGAATAAGCATAATGCAAGGTTTCAGAAAAGGAAGAAGATGAAAACTCTTAAAATATGCTATATTAATATAACCTGTGATTACAGAAAAGATCACTTCAAAATTTATTGACTCTTTTCTTCTTTTTTAAATATGTAAGGTTGTGATATTTGATGTATTTGATAATACTGAGATTTTCTTGATTTTACCATGAAGCACTGCACTGACATTGAACCCATGAGCTGTGCAATTAACTTTCAGGCTTCTATGTTGATACACAGTTTATTTCAATACGATTTCTACAGCTTCAGTTTTCCATTTACCATAAGTTCATGCATCCATAGCATCTCCCCTTGCTGTAAGTGCTTAACCACTTCTGTGGAAGTTAATAGCTGAAATCATATGCTTTAATGATTGCAAAAAAGGACAGTTCAGGCTTCTGGCACTGAGGAGAGCAGAAAATAACACAAATATGGCAATTTCGCATCTAAATTGTGGAGTCTGTATTTCTGACTTAAATCCTGTGGACAGAATGGAACTCTTCAAACATCTTGAGAGATTATTTCAAACTGTTTGTCACTTTGGTAAACTGTAGCCAAGTTTACTCCTTGAATAATTTCTTAGTAAGTTTCATGTTTTTAACAAGAGAAACCTGTAAATGGACCAAAAGTGGGGTTTGTTCTTTTTTCTTGTTTGCTCTATGTTTATGACAAAGACTAAACTCAAAGGCAGGCGAAAGGCTTGTGTTTGTCATTTACCTCCTTAAGGAAACAAAGACACAGCAAAACACTTATACCTGTTCAAAGGTAACTAAATGTCACTGTCTATGAAAATGACAAATTCTGATCTGAGAATATTTTTTATTCCATTTGCATACAGCATGACTTGTAACTTCACTACCATTAAATGCATTTTATGTCAGTGATGACAGATATTACGGCACCACAACACCCTTTCTGTTCAATCTTTCACACTGTGCCCAACAGATAGAAAAGCAACCCTTATTATAGGAATTCTCTGAAAAAGATTAAGTGAAATGGTTGCTTCCATAACCTTTACTTTAACTTTCAGCCCCATAAAAGATGTATTTCTTCAGACATACATTTACACTAATTGGGAATCATCTTTTAAAAGACACAACACATGTGAAAACATTGAAACAGTGATCACATGTAGAAATATTCTATGTTTATCTGGAGAGCTCCAAATTTATAACAATAGAAAATGATCTCAGACTAATATCACAAAGTAGCTAGAATATGTAACTCTCTCAAATGCTGGTGTGAGGTTGATGAGATGGTCTATGACTATTTCAGGATTCAGCACTGCAATAATAAACTCATTCCCATTGAGTGCTCCTAAATACTCTCAGCAAACCCATTTGTCCCTTTTCCTTAACAGTGATCCCATCTCTGTAGAAAGAAATAGCTACATAAAACTGGGTCAAGCAAACAGTTTCCTCTTTCCTACAGAAATTGTATATGTTACATACATAATACCTCCTTCCTTTGATAACCATTTAATCCGGTTCACATTAGACTGAAACACAATGCAGGGTGGGGAAAGTGAGAACACCAAAAGCGACTCACTAACAAAAAAAGAAAAAAACATCTTAATGGTCAATTTTAGGAATAAAAAATAAAGTGTTAGCAGAGAAAAATACAAGCTTTGAAAAGTTACCATTTTCCCCCCAAAATATTTCCTTTGGCAATTAGAAGGTTTTATCTCAGAGCTGAAAAATATGTGCATGTTCATATTAATACTGTAAAATGTGACTTACAAAAATCCTATGTTCTTGTCTGTTAACCACTGAATGTGATTCAAACACTATTTTAAGAAGAAACTGAGAGGATTTGTATTTGCACAAAATGTAAGATGCTGATGCAAAGAGAAATAACTCTTCTCATCTTCCCACAGTTTGCTGTTACAGCAGAAAGACTGGTTATTAACACCATTGCTAAAAAAAAGAAAAGAAAAAAAAAAGAAGGTAAAATCTTACCCTCACTATTTTCCATAGAAAACAGCTGTTAAATTAATGTAAGATTCTCAATTATTAACAGTGTTAAATATATTTTTATGGGTCATTATTACTTTTTACACAGGATAACTGCAGATAAATGCAGAGCCATGTGCTTCTTGAAACTGATGTGCACAAAGCTATTACTGGAAGTATCTCAACTTTGTAATTCAGTATTAGAGCAACCACAGTCCTATTATTTCCAAAGGTGTCTTCAGCTACAGACATTCTGACTTCTGAAGCAGGGTAGAGCAGGAAAGAAAGAGAAGTTCTAGAGTAGAAATGCCCTCATGATGTTATGGAGGTGTTGCAGGGACACAGCTGGAGTGCCAGATACTCAGACTTTTTTGACCACAGCCCTTTTCTGGAGCTTTCCAAGACACATGCACAACTCGTTTGACAAGATCGTGTTTTGTAGCTGCTAAAACAGGTACAATAACTGAAAACAGTCATGATACCTGCATGAAATTGCAGTGTTGTATTTTGGCCTTATGCAGCACAGGGAGATGAGGAGCATTCTTTTCTCCCTTCTGGTAATCAGAAAAAAGTAAAATTCATAGCTGAGATGCTTGACTGTATTACCCTAAGAAAAAGCTGTAATTGCAATCTGTCCAGTCTATTCAGAATGAAATGGAAAGTGAAATACTTTAAACATTGATATCACAGTGACCTCAGCATCTTCCAGGAGAGGAAATTTATCCAGCTATGCAAGAAAGCAAAGCAAACTCCTCTGATGTGAATGCTGCAACATTTCTTCAACCCCATCACAAAGATGTTGAGTCAGGTGTTGAGTCAGGGGCTCCCTGGAAGATCACTTGCTTTTAAGAGAGTTGTCATCCTCCTTGCAAAACTGAGACCAGGCTATAGAAATAAAATTGATTTATATTATTAATAATTTTGATGACGACTACGTTTAAATGTTGCTCATGCTGTGTTGTGAGAATTACATTGGCAATGCTAAACCCCAGGCAGTTAAAATTGTAATGGAGTTGAAGTGACTAAATTAAAATAATAATGAGATCAAATCAACTGCCAGATTAGTCAAAAGGTTATATACCTAACTATAGCTTGTCCTGAAGATACTTTCAGCCATTGCACCTGTTGAACTAAATTGATAAGACTGGCTAGAATCAAAGCCAGGTGTTTTTGTCAGAACAGGTAAGAAAAAAAAAAATCAAAAGTAGTTATTGCAGCCAGCTTGTAAAGTGTTTATCTGAGCAAAATTGAGGCTTTTTTTCTGTTTCCACAGATTTTCTGTATTGGGCTGTTGCACACAAACCTGAATGAGCTGACCTTGTCATCAGAATAACCCAACAGTCAGGGATGGCACGCAGGGCCAAACGTGTTCCGTGGCCATGCAGACTAATGCCATGCATTTGTTTCCTATGGGTGTTCTACAAGATGCCTTTCTACTTTAGTCACACAGAATAAATATTGTTTAGGAATTCTGGTTACTTGGAAGGAGAGTTCTGGGAACTGATTTTGAAGGCATGGATGCAGAGAAATAATGCAGCACTACAAAAGGAATTCATCAAAGCAGACGAATAAAAGCCCTCAGGTGACAGACTCTGCATCAGTATATTCAGTGAAGAGCTAAAATTATGCTACTGCTTCCTAAAAAAATGTATGCAGGCAGTGAATTCTGTGGACCAGGAAGTGTTTCATATTTTAAGTCATGCTTAAATAACAGGGCTAAGATTCAAAAATATGACCGTGACTTATATTTGTCACTTGCAGTCAGCTAATTAAGAACTACACCCATTCATTCTCACTCGCCCTGTAATAGCTTAATTATTGAATCCGGTGCAAATCAAACTCTACACATTTTTAAAAGATTGTTCAAATGCAGCTTAGGTGCATATCTCCATATGATATTGGTAACTGAGCCCCCCATTGTAGCAGGGCTTCACCTTTGTACGAGTAAATCACATTTCATTGACACAGAGCTGTGTTTTCACATTTCATTGCATGGAAAGCATTGAGACAGCTGTGACTGTGCAATCAGTATGTTCAGGCAGAGCGAAAGATAACGTAAGCTCAGTCTTTACAGCTGCAAGCTCCTGCTGAAATTAAAAGGAAACAAATCCTCTGCTGTAACCCCTTCCCCCGCACCAGATGTACAGGTCTCCATGGAAAACTGCTGCTTCTAAACCTTCCTCTACTTTTCTGCACCTTGTTTGCAACACGCACATTCCATTTTCTGTTGAAACAGCCAAAATGGACGAAAAGCTTAGCTCTTGCATTAGCCTTAATAGAAGGTCACAGATGAAAGCAGTGCTGCCACTAAGAGGAGGCAGACACAAATAAGGCTCTCTAAACTGGTTCTCAAAATCACATCTCTTTTTCCAAGCCAGTGTATACCCTGCAGCTGTGCTCAGCACAGGCTAACTGATGCTTTTAACTTCCTGCATAATGGAAAGGCTTTCGAGGAGCATAATATTACAGCAGTTAGTTTTTCTATATCAAACCCCTACAATCACAAACAAGAGAGGGGAAAAATACACACTAAAAGGTACAAGTGGAGATTGTCTGTAAAGCTTTACAGAAGATGGCAGGCAGATGGTAGGGATTTGCAGTGACACAGCTGTTTTTAAAAATAAAGAGGTGGAAGAGGAGAGGCATGGTTACAGCTACACACACATTCCCGAGCCTGGGCACACAAGAATATAAATAATAAAAATTAAGCTAGCAGCAGGAAATAAAAGTTTATGTATTATTTTTTTTAATCTGAATTGACAAACTTTTAAAAATAATCAGCAACACCTTCAAATTTGTTTTCCAATCATTAATTTTCTAAGTAACTATGAAGCAGAAGTGGCAACAGAAACATCAATATCTCTACAAGGATATATTAAGACAATCACAGAATCTTAGGAATGTCAAAATTACTTTGTGCCTCCAGTTAGCACATATTTTTTCTGTAAGCTTTAAAATATAAAAAGACGATTCTATGTAATCATAAATCAATTCTCTGTTTGAATTTCCAGGAAAACAGGATTTAATTTTTACAGTAGTATTTCTTTTTCAGATGTCATTAATAAAAGCACAGACAGGCAATGCAAGGAAGAGTAAGACGTATGGGAGTTCTTGTAGATTTAACAGCATGGAAGGTGAGGCAGGGAAATGTCCAAATTCAATGGAGTATCAAGCACTGGATATGAATTTAGTAAATAGAATATTTTTTTAACAAAGCAATAATTTGTATTTAAAAACTTCAGAATTACACCATTCTTTTTTAATATGTCCCCCATAGCCACATAGAAAGCTTCTGTTGTGTAAACACTAAAGAGATTGTTAATGTACATATAAAAGTCTGCCTTCTCCAGAGAATCCAATAAAGCTGTTTCTAGACAACTTTGTTTACAAAATTAACTCTCTTCCAGATAATCTATTCCTAGATCTAATAAATTTTACATTAACAAGAGAGATACCACTGATACCAAAAGGATAATCTTTTTATCTTTCTTCATGGAGGCACCTTTTTCACACTTGCTTCCCAGTAATAAAACATGACTTGCCAGTGTTAACATACTTTTTTTGCTACCTTTTTTTAAAAAGCCATCTAATTTTTTGGACATGTGAGCCAGGATCCAACCAAAGAAAAAGGTTGTCCAGCACCAACCCACTACTACCTTCTTTATACCCATCTCCAGAGCCACTAGCACTGGCTTTTGCTGCATCTGGGTATTGAACTGAATGGGTGGCAGGTGAAAACCATTAGAAAAATGCAGATATCCCACCCCCTCTCCTCTCTGTGCCTAGGCCACTCCCAATCCAAAGACAACAGCAAAGAGATTACTGCAGGTGCTGCCTAGCACACAAGCAAACTCAACAACTGAAGACATTTAAATTAACTTTATTTATACCAGGTTTTCAAAATCAGAAATATTTCAAAGAAATTCAATATTCATAGACAGGTGCTACATTGATGATCTTTGATCCACCATTAGTGCCGTGTTTTCACTCTACAATCATTAACTCGCCACCACAAACTAAGAGGAACTTACAGAAGTTTATAAAAAATAGGCAGACATGAAAATTTGGTTTATACTGGAATTGGCATAAAAGAGTAAAGCTTATTATCAAATTGTGGCAATTGCTGTATTCCATCACTCGAGGGAATGGTACAGCAAGAAAACACTCTTCCACTTAGAGAAACGCTTTGGGTTTTAACTGAACATACTCAAAATCCACTTCATGATGTGACTGGGAGCAATTCATATGCTCAAATCCTGATAAATTTAAGCTTTGCATTTCTAAAATCGCCACAAGCATCTCACCTACACACTCTAATCCTGGACTGATTTCCCTTTTTGGAGAAATCAAATCCATACCTCTTCCAGGATTTACCAAATCAAACAAAAAACAAAATCAAACAAAACAACTGCTGGCTTTTAAGTATTTTTTAGAAGAAAAATGCCATTTCTGCATGAGCCACTCTCATGAAAATTTTATTTAACATTTCTTTATCAATAAAATAACTGAAGCCAAGATAGTCAAAAGTCACATCTACATGGAGATACAGAGAAGATATTCGACTTGATTTTCCTCCACTTCTCGATCACAATGAGGCCCTCACCATTTTGCATAATGACAGAAAACAACAGCTGACAATCCATTTTGGAACAGATGCCAGCTGTCTCTCATTTGTTTTATAATTCAAACAGTAACAGTTCTGTAGCACTTTATTGGTTTTTGTTTGGTTTTCTGGTTTTTTGTTACTTTTCTTTTTAAAAGCCAAGCCATCTGAATTGGACCTCATATCAGTCAGTCAGTCATTTCAAGAACAAACTGAAGGCAGGCTGATCCTTTTGGATCCCAAACTTTAATTTGGTAGGAATCTTACATAAATACAGTTTGTGCTTCAATTTTATAGCTACTTGGACTGAGTGAAGATACACCTAAGCTAGTTAAAAAAAGTAACCTTTAATATTCAACTGAGAAGCCGCAGATGTTTTTCCAAACTGTTTGCAACAGAGACAAACAATAAATTTAAACACAGTACTGCTTAAAAAAAGTTTACTGTCTAAAATGAAAATTCAAATGGTTTATTAAAATTTAAAGTTTTCCGTTTTGGCTTTTTCTAAAGAAACAATTTATTCATTGTGAAAAATCAGTTAAAAGATAATGTCATTTTACTGTACTGAAGTCAAACATAAAGCACGAAGCTCTTTACATTAAACTGGGCTTTGCACACAACATGAACCATCAGAAATAGACTATTTTGAGGAATAAAAAGTTAGGGGGTTTTAATCTAGACAACATGCATACCATCAGTTACTTCTCACCCTTAAAAGGTACCTGAAAGGAGAGTTTTGTAAAACAAAACCAAGACTCGTTAATACACTTAGTAAGTCAGTGGTCATCATGCCTTTTCAGTTAAATTCTAGTAAAGTTTAGTCTACATAGAACAGCTAACACAATGAAGTGTGCAAGTCATAGGGATAGCCAGAAGCCTGAAACAGAGTCTTAAAGTTCTACAGGACAAGAGAGCCTAAACAGAGCACCACTAGGTTATTGAAATTATTTTTAGAAAACCCCAAAATTTGGATTATCATCTACTTCCTTGCTGAAAAAGGGTTATGGACTGAACATGAAGGGCCCATATTTAAAAGCTCCACAGTTCTACTCTACCAACTTTTTAAAATAAGGTAATGGTGAAGAGCATTCCGTCCAGCAGCATGTACAGCTCAGCTGCCAGGGGCTGCCTAACAGCCCTCCTTTATGCATACCAGGAGAATCATGTCCAGTTTTGCCATTTGTGGATAACGATGACAAGATACAAAAGCATGTGTTTGCCATAAATAGCTCTGGCTAACGGAGGATTGCTCACACAGAGCAGATCAAATTCTCTATAAGGAGAGCATTATTTGGCTCCCAGCCAAAACACGTCCCCAGTGCAATCCTCAGTAGTGGCAAACACTTTCCAGTTCTATTTACATAGAAGCTAACAAGTAGAACAGTTCATTTAGGCTATTTCTTGTACCAAGTCGGTCTTAACTGCAACACTCAAGAAACACAAATTATTTCCTGGCTTCAGATTCTGCATATAACTGTCCTTACACATCATCTTACGGAAAAGATGTTGAGCTCGTGCAAGGTTTTACTCTGGCATGTAGAACTTTAAGAACATTCAGGTATGAAACACACTGCATGGTTAATTACTTCATATTTTTACATTTCTGACATAAGTGTTTCATGGAAATAATGGTCTCTAGTAGTGGTAGCTTCTTTACTTTAACAGTAAACTAGGAGCAGGTCCTTTTTCGAACGGTCAGAACAGAGCCACAAAGTATTGTAAAGCAGTGCCTAAATCAGTATTAAAAACTTGCATTATTTGATATTAATGACTGTTTACCTTTACAATACTTTGCACAGAAGTTACTTGAAATATGCTTAAACACTTAAAACTGTATTTTCCAATGAAAACAAGGCAACGTTCTGTAATAAGCCACAAGTTTTATTGCAACGTGGCCAGTTTTTGATCTCAAAAAACAATGTTCCATTTAAGGCTCTTTTTAATACAGAAATTGCCACCGTGACTGATGTTTTACAAAATTTTAGTGTTTAAAGACTCACATGGTAAACAGATAACTCCTACTCCTGTTCAGTAGTGTACATTCAATGGAAAACAAAAGGCATCATAACAGCTACTTCATTATAAAGATATGCATGTAACAGGAATGAAACTGAGGTACTACAGTAATCTGATGACACAGTTACAGCAACTTAATTGGCATTCCTCTGGGGGGGTGGGTCAAACATATTACAAAAAAGTGCTTTAAATGCATAGTGTTGTGTGCTGCCATGTCACAAAAATAGGCTTGTCAAGGCAGGTGAGGTGTATGAATGCACAAGAGCCTCATGGAACTGCAATCAAGTGCAACTGTAAGTAATACTGTATAGAGTCTACCATCCGACCAGTGGACAATACTTTCAAGGCATTCAATTAGCTTACCCTTTGCTGTCTGCTAGACTATTTACATTAACTATCACATTCATTGTACATGTTGCAAGGAATGCCTGCAACGTCAGTTTTGGCTAAGATATGACGTGAAAGCATTCCTTGGATCCTACATTGAACTACCAGGATTAAACAGTCTAATGGCAATCACTGGTAGACTGCTTAACAATGACATCTCCTTCAGGGCGGTAGGGAAGGGACTTATTTTTTGAGGAGGGAAGGGGATGGGGAGACTAATACTATTCCAATTGAACGAGCTGCAGAAATGGAAGCTCCTTAGATCCAGATGGCACTTGGCTGTCTTTTTATAAGGGTTTTCCTTCAAGTGAAACTACCACGTTGCCTCCCAATTTCTCTCCAAGTGTTGAACGGTCCTTAATATCATCCAAACCATTTACTTGCCACTCATGTTTAATACCTGAAAGACAGACAGACAGACAACAATGTACTTGTGAGAACCTCAACAACTAAATGACATTATAATTAATGAGCAAAACGTTTTTAGGTCAGTACCTGTAAATTTCTTTTTAATGGCATCTTTAGAGCTTGCGTAGATCATCTTGCTTTTTAAAGGTGCACTTTCAGGAGCCCTTTAAAGAAAGAAGAAAAGCACAACAAAACAGTTATTCAGTCATCCAGTGGTAGCTCTGTATTATTCAATTTTAACAGCAAGCTTTGCTTTTACACACCAGAATATAAATACCAGATCTTCTTTCTTAGATTCCTTTGTCTCGTATGTGGCATCATACAAAGCATATCGGCAATCATTCAAAGGTAGCAACTTCACAAAGGCTGTATAGGGGTCCTCCACAGTATCTCCAATGTCACCAACCAGTATTTGCTTTGCCTCCTCTACAATTATTTGTTTTTTATCATCACTTAAGCAGAAGAGGACAGCTTTCTTTCTTTTTTTAATCTCTTCTGGGGTTGAAGATTTCCTTACTTTCATGTCATTGAAAACCTTTATGACTTCATCATTCACTGTTACTCCAGAAGCCTGCAAAATAAGATCAAAGGAATAATTCTAACAGCAAAAATTAACACTCACCAAGAAAGATGATAGCCCACAGTGCTGATAAAGAAGTCTGCCTGCCTGGGTAAGACCAAAAATACTATACTCAGCCTGAACATACTATGAATTTAGGAATATTTATGGGACTGGAGCAGAAGATAAAAAGGAGGTATAAATTTGGTAGTTTCTTGCTGCAGATCTCAGCATCTTCAGCTGTGATTCTGGATAGCAGTTTCATATAACCAGGCACACAACTGTACCACTCAAGCAGTTTTTCCTTACCTTATCATGCATTTGCCTTATCTGGGGAGGGGAGGAGAGAGCGGGGGATGAGGGGTAGGAACTGAACATATGAGAAGTTTGTATTTTTGGGTTGGGAGGGGGGTAAGGATTTGTTGGGTCTGGGGGTTTTTTTAGTGGAACAAACGCTACAGCAGCAGCTCACATCCAGCACTGTCATGACTCTCATGCTGTTGGATGAGGTAAGGCTTCACAAGCAACAGAAATGTTTTCTGCATTGTGTCAGCTTCAACACCACGCCTTGAGAACTCCCGAATTTTACTTCATAGTGCTGCGAGGGTATTGTTTGACTGCTCTTCCTTCATACAAAAAAATTGTTATAATTTTACAATCGTTACAATTGTACACCTCCCCGTAAGGCTCGCAAGCCGTTCAAAACACGAGCCTAAAGCAGGAAGGAAACAAAACACGGACAGGACAAACGGGGAGCTCAAGGCAAGAGGGAAATAATTCAACAAGCCCCCCTGCGAGTGAGCGAGCGAGCTCAGCCCATCTGCAGCGCCCTTGCTCTCGGTCCAACAATTACATCTGCGAGGCGGGTGCTGCCAGCGCGGCTGCCAGGGCGGGAGGCAGGTGCGGGGCTCGCAGCGACCGCGGGCTTTGTCCCCGGGGCGCCGCCTGCCCCTCTCTCTGCCCGCTTTGTTCGCGGGGCCCGCCCTCGCCGGCGGGGCATGGACGGGCAGCCCCCCGGCCCCGGCCCCCCGCCCCGGCCCCGCCGCCCCGACCCCGGCGCTCCGCTCGGCCGCCCCTCGGGCCTGGGCACGGCGCGGCCGCCGCGG
>JAWWEV010000167.1:38188937-38264209 GCA_035583235.1 Hafferia zeledoni
TGGGGGCGTGTCCGTGCCTTGAGGGGGCGTGTCCGTGCTGTGGGGGCGCGTCCGTGCCCTGGGGGGCGTGTCCGTGCCGTGAGGGGCGTGTCCATGCCTTGAGGGGCGTGTCCGTGCCCTGGGGGCGTGTCCGTGCCTTGAGGGGCGTGTCCGTGCCGTGGGGGCGTGTCCGTGCAGTGGGGGCGTGTCCGTGCCTTGAGGGGCGTGTCCGTGTTGTGGGAGCGTGTCCGTGCTGTGGGGGCGTGTCCGTGCTGCTGGGGGGCGTGTCCGTGCCGTGGGGGCGTGTCCGTGCCGTGGGGGCGTGTCCGTGCCCTGGGGGCGTGTCCTCGCCGCCATGTCGGAGGGGGCGGCGGGCATGGCGGCCGTGGCGATGTCCGAGGCGCGACTACGGCGAAAGCAGCTGCTGAGCGCGGAGGAGGCGGAGCTGTTCGAGCTGGCGCAGGCGGCGGGCAGCGGGCTGGACCCGGAGGTGTTTCGGTGAGCGGCCGGGGTGGCCCCGCGGGAGCCGCAGGTGCCGCGGGGCTTCCCCCGTTTGACGGGCGTTCCTCCCCCGTAGGGTGCTGCTGGACCTGCTGCGCATGAACGTGGCGCCGCTCGCCGTGTTCCAGGTGCTGAAGTCGATGTGCGCCGGGCAGCGGCTGCCGCCGGGACCCGAGGGCGGCCCCGCCGCGCCGGCGCCGCTCCCCAGCGACACCCGAGGTACGCGCCGGGCCGCGCCGGGCCTGCTCTGCTCCGTTCCGCGCTGTGCGTACCCGCTCGGCCCCGCCGGGCCGCCCCCGCCGCCCTCCCTCCCTCCCGGCCGCGCCGCCCTGCCCTGCCCTTACCATGGCGCCGGGTCCCGGGGCGGCGGCGGCTGCCTGCGGAGCGGGGCTGCTGCACGCAGAGAGCGCTGCGCTGCGCTGGGGGCGAGGCGGGCGGGGACTCGGCCGGGCGGGGGATGAGCCGCGGCGGCCGGGGAGGGCCGGTCACATGGGCCGCGCCGCCACCACGTGCCGCCGCCTGGCCGCGCTGGGCCGGGCCGCGCTGGGCCAACCCCTCGGGGCAGGGCCGGGGCGCTCTCCCGGCGCGGGCGGAGCCGCGGGTGCTCCGGGCTGGGCCCCGCAGCCCCGGGCCTGCCCCGGCGGGTTGGCTGCCGCGGGGCGATGCGGCCCCTCCGCCGGGCGCGGAGCAGCAGGAGCCGGTGGTGGTCGTGTCAGGCCGCGGCTCGATGGCGGCACCGCGGCTGCTCCGGGCCGGCCCCCGCCGCCCGCCCGGCCCTGCGCCCCGGGACAAGATGCTTTCTGCCGCTCTGCAGGCTCGGGTCTGGCGTCACCCCCTGCTCACGGGCCGTGGCCCGGGGCTGTCGGGGGGCCCAGAGCCGGCGCCGGGTCCCCGCTCGGGACGGAGCTGCGGCTGCCCCTGCAGGGCCAGGGAAGGGCCCGGCGCTCTGGGAAGAGCTGCTCAGGCAGTGGGGCGGGACACGGCACGCCCGGCTGAAGGTACAGCATTAAAAGATGGGAGGACGACTTGGAGGAAAGCAAGGGCAACACTCCCGACGGTGTTTCCCTTGTCCCTGCTGAGCCAGACAGCGCCTTAAGCACAGGAGAACAAACACGGAGCATTTTAGCTCTAGTCCATGCAAGTGGACAAGAGGATTGTCAGTCCTGTCCAGTTCTCTGCTGCCTGAACTGATGTGTCTGAAAACCAGGAGATCCTAAACATTTGGGACCTGTAAAAGCTGTACCTGTGACCCCCCAGCCTTGTGTTTTTGCCAGTGAGCTGTCTCTCCCCAAAACAGCACTTGAATTGCTACTAGTACTGTGATGGAAACCAGCAAGCTAGTGTTTGTCAGCATGCATGTATTGATACATACATATATACATATATATTCCTGCTGCATTGCGTGAGGGGTGTTTGATCTCTCCCCTTTTCTCACTACTGTATGCTACCCATGTTGAACAGATGAGACACTGTGCTTCTAATATCCTTTTTGAGTTACATCCTGCCCTCTCTGAATGCAAAATTCAAGACTCAGTTGTGTTCATCAACATTCAAAATTCGGTCCACCAGCCTTGAAACCACTAATCTGGAGCTAATATTTACCCCTCAGCTCTTTACAGTCACACATTCAGGACTCCTTGCTGCCACTGAGCTGAAAATGGCCAGTCTGTGAGACTCAAGTGCCTGATGGCCACTCATTTTCTCTCACTGCCTGTTCAAGTGACAGCAATGTGGGACTCAGCAAGGAGTACCTTATAGTATATTTCCATTTAAAGAGTCAGCTATTATCCAATTCAGTTTTCAAATACAATATTTGCTGCCTTTTTATCAAACAAGTGACTAGTTAGGAAAGTTGAACATTGTTATAGGAATTAATAGTTGAAATCCTAAACTGAGGTAAACTGTACAGACAAAGTTTTATGGTTGACTTAAACCACCATAAGTCCACGGGAATGTCTTGACAGGCCCATTCCTGGTCATCTGCTGCTCTTGTGCAATCTCATGGGCTGAGGTGGTCTTAAGTGGTTTCAGATCCTCATCGTTAGGATGGCTTAATATGTATGCTAAAACAGCCTTGATGGCACTGCAGCATGTCATGGCAGGCTGTGTGTGACACATGTCCTTCTCAGTATCCCAGAGAGAGGTCCTTGCAGCCATACACAATGTCGGGAGGCAAATGACAGCATGGAGCTACTTCACCTTTGCAAGCAGTTGTAGCTATGCATGTGTGCAGTACATGCTCCAGTGCCAGTGACCACAGTCACTGCCATGGGCTCAGCAAACTTCTTCTAATGTGTGCACAAGACCATGAAACTGGTGTGTGTGCCCTTGCAGTGCACCCTCAGCCACTCACGTGGGGCCTCTGCGCTGCACATCCCAGGCTCATAAAGCAAAGGTGAGGAGTTACCAACTCCAGAGTTGTACAGCTAGATAGGTACTCCAGGGATGGCAAATGCAAAACTGTGCATGACTCACCCTCTGTCTTTAACACCATGGAAACTGAATAATGAATCACAAGTGTTGCTACTCTCTTCACCTCACAAGGTGCATACCTGAGGCATGCAGGCACTAAGGGCGGCTGCTGCTGCACATCACTGACTGGTACTTGACAGTCATCAGAGTATAGAAGCAGCACAGGCTGAAGAAGGAGTATTTTATGACTTCATCAAACTCTCTGAGAAAGAAAGGAGTTTATCAGAATCAGAGAGCATTTCTCAGGGGTGAAAAACAGGTCAACAGAAAGTGGCTTTTCATTTTCGAGGAAATGAATTTTGGACTTCTGGTGACTGCAGCAACCAGAGAAGGAACTTGCGATGGAGCCCAGTGGTGACTTTGGAGGCCAAAGAAATGGCCGGTATCCAGACAAAAATAATAATGACCAAGCAAATCTTATTGCTGGAGCAGACTCAGACAAAGCTGGTTCCCCACTTTGGCATCTTGCTACATTCAGGAAGCATCCCATTTCACTACCCTTGTGCCAGAAGACACGCATCCCACCAGGCACCACCGAAATAGCCCAATGATTCAGAGAGCCCAGCAGCAGGAGCAGCACTAAAAGCTTTGTGAATGATACCCTATGTGGAGTGCTTGCCTCTAAGGAAGCCCTCCATACCTCCCCTCACCCTCTGTGGATGGAAGAAATGACTCACCATGAAGGAGAAGGCACTGCTTCTTTGGATTCAACTCCTGGATGCTCATTAGTAAGAAATTATTATAATGGACTAAGTTGTCTTATGCATTGAAGCTCTCTGATATCACAGTCCTTTCCTTTAGGATGCTGTGCATCCTCTCTGCTTGTCTGTCAGCCTCACTGAACTCAACGTTACCATTTCAGACTCATTTCCTATAGAAGTGAAGCCTCTGCTTGGCCTCCTTGGGCATCCCCTCCCTCACTTGGGGTTAGTCCTTGTGTCTGTGACTTTTTAACTTGTTAGTTTATCTGAGTTAAATCTGACAGAAGAATAGAGGTCACAAAAGTAATTAAGATCCTTAATGAAGTAATTAAGTTTTATAAAATAATTCGAGATAGAAGAAAGTGCAGCTGTGCGTCTACCAGCCTGTTGGTTGGTAGAGACCTCAAGCTCCTATGGTGTAGCCAAATAATCTTCAGGACCACAAAGAGAAAGCAGAGAAACTCGCATAGATGTACACTGAAATAAAAGATCTTAATACCATTCCATTCAAAAAAATTAACTTGCCAAGAGAGAGAAATCCATAGGAAACTTCCCCTTTGCTCTCCTGCGTACTCCCGGAAAATGTCCAGCTTCCCTTGAACAATTCCGTATTTTCAGTGGAACTGCAAAAACTGCCAGATAAAATCTAACTTCTTTTAATGTAAGACACTATTAGAGAAAACCTCGGTGAAAGGCAAACACTGAGTTTTTCTGTCTTTCCTTACACTGCGGCTACATTCCTTTAAAAAAGTTACACTGTAAATATATTTGACTCGTAAGTGGTGGATCCTGGCACGATTTTGCTGCAAGTTAGCAAGATTTGCGGTGCCTTCCTGTGAGCAAACTCCAGAAGCCTGCAGCGAGGGGCAACATGGGTGTGCTGGTGTAGGGCACGAATCGCCAGCAAGCCCTGCTGTCGGACCAGGAGGCAGATTTTCACTAAGGGAAGGTCCAGGTTCCACCGTCTCTCCTCCGCAGGTCACTTCTGCTGGCTCAAGCAGCCTCATCCTCCTGTGCGGTCCCAAACTCCCTGTGGGGCTCCGAGCTGTCATGCAGCTCCTTGCTGTCTCGGGCAGGGCTGAGGATGCTCCCGAGGGCCCGTGCCAGCACATTCCCGCGGCTGAGCCACGGCCCCGGCGCGCCCGCAGCCCCGGCGTGGGACGGCTGCCCGCCTTCCCCCGTCTCCCCAGCCGCCACCCAGAGCGCCTGGCGGCTTCCCCTCCGACCCCGGCTCTGCAGCGCGGGGATGCGCTGCGAGGGCTGGACGGTGCTTTCCTCCAGGAGCGATGCCGGCTGGAGCGCTGGGATACTTCAGCCGGGTTAAGCAGCCCCTTTCTCTGCCAAGTGGAGATGCTTTCCAGTCCGTGCAGGGATGTGGCTGAAAAAAAGCCCTTTTAACCCCACCCCCGCCCTTGCAAAGCTCCTCGCCCGTCCGCGTTCCCTGGACGCGTTGACTTTGTGGCCGTGTGCCAGAAGCGCAGACAGCAGGAAGCAGCAGCAGCGTAAGCCCAGTAAGGCCAGCGTGGATGCTCGAGGAGCAGCAGCCACATGTTTTTCGGGGCAGGGTGGAATTCCCCCTTTCGCGCCGTGATTCCCAGTGCTGTGCTGGTCACTCACACGTGCCAGTGAATCACAACGCCGGGCAGCCACGGGCCTGTCTTTGGTCAAGGGACAATAAAAGATTTAATTAAAGTGTTATGTCTTGTAATGACATCATTTTTTAGAGGTGGTATTTAAACATAGCAAAAAAGGAAATAAAGTTCCTCCTGTGAGAGAAACATGGGAACTAATGGCAGAAAAATGGCTAAACAGAACAAAAAATTCCCCTGAAGTGTAGAATACAGGGAAACTTCACTCAGCCTTATTAACAAAAACAGAATATAAAAAGTGCCTGTACATCATTAGCACATATTCAACTTTCACAAAGGTTTACACATTTGTAGCACCAGAAAAAGTAACTACTATTTACCCTGCTAGCCTTTGTAATTCCTATATGCCCTACAAACTGTGTTTTTCCCATGAGCAGTTTCTTCCCAAGTCTCTTTTCTTCCTGCCTGTTGTTCACAGCTGAGATAAATCTAGAGCATAACAGCAGGTAAGGAAGGATTTGTAAGACCATCCAGTAACTGTATCGATTATTCAATTTAATATTTTTTTTTCAGGCAACTTTCTTTTCCATGATAAAGACAGTTCAGGGTTTGTTTTGGGTTTTGTTGGTTTGTTTTTTTGGTTTTTTTGGTTTTTTTCACTTGTAGCATTTTTATTCCAAGGTCCCAAAGCTGTTTATTACCATTATCAATGGAGTGTCCTTGCCAGATGATGAGTGTTATTTATCCTGTTTGATGGGTTGCCTGGGGTCACCCAGGAAGGCTGTGGTGAGCTGAGGTGCAGAACAGGGAGGCTTGTATCCCCATCCCTTCCATAAATACCAGACCATCCCTCCTCCTAAGGAATGAAATGTAGGTCAGGCAGAACAATTATTTTCTAGAAACCTCTCTTTCAAGCAAACAGCAGTCAGGCTTTCCTTCTCAACAAACATCCTCTGACAACACTAGGTTCAAGGATTTTGATGCTGGGTATTTTCTCCAACTATCAGAGACACACATATATCTGTACATACATTTAAGTAGAACCCAGGCTGTATGGCAGACATGGATACAATGTGGTAGATCCTATCTAAAGAGAGGAAATGTAAAAAGCAGCATCATTTTCTGGGAGCACGTTGGTTGCTGTATGACCCAGAATAATGTTTATTACAGTGAAATGACAAGAAGGGAGCTAAAGTGACTTTTAAAAAACCAGACATACCTGGCTGACCTCTCTGCTGTGTAAGAGGTTTAGGGGAAGAGTTTTGGAAGAATAGGCTGTAGCAATGAACAAGATACAGATTTTATTATTTAATTATTCTAGTAAAATAGAAGTCCATAAATGTTCTTCAAGCAGCTAAAAAGCAATTTTGTAATTTTCTAATGTATCAGTCACCTGGAAAAACCATCTTGTTTCAAACAACTACCTTTTTCCTATAAAAGGAGCTAATGGCAGTCACCTAAAAGTGAAAATCTCTCACTCACTAGGAGCATGCTAATTGTGAAACCAGTATGAAGAAAAACTGAAACGTTTTCTGATACTGCCAGCTTATTTTAGCTGAAGCACCCTTGTTTTAGTTTGAAATATGTTACTTACTCTTGCTGTCTGTGAGTGCAGCAAAGGAGCTGCTGCCCAGAGGAGGACAATGCATGGGAAGTCACGCCTGGGAGCTCCTATTAAAGCCCACAGCATCCGCTCACAGCTGCAGATGACTCCAACAGCCTCCTAACTCCTTCCTGGCACTATTCAAGGACACACATGAATAACACAGAGGAGATGCTGCTCACAGTTTTGCTGATTTCTGTCTGGAATTTCTAGCAGAGTTGTAGAACTGGGATGCCTAAGGTTACCAGGGATGTTAATCGATGTGATGGTCCCAGGAGGTGCTTCTTCAATAGCAATTTCATCCATCGCTAACCTCTTCAAGTTTATGGCAAAAATCACTGCGTTTACCAGAAGAAAGTTAAAGTTGTCTGTTACTGCAGTGGGTGTTCAACACTGTTGTACTCCTCATTCAAGCCCTGTGTCTCTAACTGCTGCAGTGTCCTTTTGCTGTGCACAGGCATCAACAGTACTCAGCAATTTTTACACTTTCTCCCATGTCTTAGAAATGGAGTTATAGTCCTTTTGCTGAGAGTCCACAAGTTATCCCCCCCAAGCTTTGGAAGTCACATTCTGTGCCTCTTATGCTAGAATTTCAATAGACTTGCCACAGGACAGAAGCAGAAATTTTTGTTTCTTTTTAAAATAAGAATGGAGATAAAAATACGGTCTGTTTCCTCACTCCGTGTTGTGGCTTAACAATTGGTTCTTCATTTGCTCACAGTATGATATTCAGTATCTAAATGTAACAGATCTTACACAAAGAAGGAGTAAAGACAACAGTAGTGTTACCAAAGTCAAGTTCACACCTACAACTCTCCTAACAGTATTTTCATCTTGTTTAGGTTTCTGAAAACTTGTTGAGCCACAGAGCAGTGACTTCTTTCAGCAGAGGAGCCGTACATCTGGAAAGGGTAATTTCTTAACAGCTTCAGCCTGGTTTGCAGGAGGATTGATTGCCAAAACTTTGGATGTGGTCAGACATCTCAGTAGATGACACAATTTAAACTGGCACACTGCCAGGAAAAGGTGGCAATGATTTCCAAAAGTTCTTTCCCTTCAGGGTAGATGCATGTAGACCTTCAAGATGCTGCAGCTGGCTGGCACATGAGGAACATAATGATGCAACTTTTTAATGCTCTTTTTCACAGAAAAGCCCCCCAAAAATAGGCCCCCTAAGGCAGCCAGGGGTCCTGGTGGGACAAGAAATCCTTGTTTTTCTGTGCCTGGACAAGTGCAGAACAGCACTGGACAAAGACTGTACACAGATTTCAGGCACTAATCCCAAGTCTTGCAGCCTTGGCCTGATTCTGCTACTAACCTTCATCACTCCATGCTTCTCTTCCTGCTGGGGTTACGTCATCGTGTTGGAATAAGCTCCTTGGAAAATGGACTGTTTCTAATCATGATCAGCACTTCTATGACACTGCAAGTCTGATTTAAGGAGACATCTTTGCAATACAAAAAATAATCACCAGCAAATGATCAAATCCTCTCCAGGACATAAGAGGAAGCCATGACAAAAGTGCCAAGAAAGAGAAGATTAATTCATAGAGCCTGTTTAGACTGGAAGTTACAAAGGCCAGACAAAAAAGAACAGACACTTTTGGTTCTGGAGTTTTAATACTCTTACAAAATTGCCCCAGACAGACCTTGGACTCAGTTTGCAGCATTGCATCTGAATGGAAGGAAAATGCACAGACTAAATCTATTTGAGCATTGCAAAACCCCCTCACAAAGCGTGTTGCTTAAAAAGTTTATAGTGCTTTTTAAAATGCTAAGATTTTCTTTTTCAGATAATGGTCTAAAAATAAAACATTAGCTAAGCCTAACATGCTAAATACACGAGTTGAGATCACTTTCTGATGGTTGAGGATGGGCTTTAGGATGACTGAGGCACAGGAATATTTATAACCATCGCTGGATCGTGCGACCTGTCGGTCAGTGGAGAAGTGTCCTCTGGTGACAGCAGCGCTTACAAGCGATGCCAGGACTGCAGAGCCCAGCATGTGACTGATGCTGGGATCTACACAGGAATGCTCACGAAAGGCAACTATGAAGCCTTGATCCCACAGGCAAATCCCCTCACTGCCCAGAGTCAAATACAGAACTGCCATCCACAACCCAAATATTTTAGCATCCTGGCTCCCATTTCTGCCATTCTGAACACAGGATTCACAGCAGCCACAGCACTGCCTCTCTCTCCAAAATTCTTTCCTCTCCAAGCTAATTTCATCTCTAGGGAACTCAAATGAGAAAAATTGGAAAGCACATAGATTATAAGAGACATTTTTACAGGACTGTTAATCTAGAAACTATCCATATAAAGTCTAAATAAATAGGTAAGCTAAGACTAGCAAACTGACAAAGCTCAAGTTAGACTGTGTGTTATCCTAGCAGAGCAGGGCAATCCTTGTAAAGGATTCCTTCTAACTTTGTTACAAGGGAAATTATGGCACAAGCATGCCATTTTCAGTCCCTTCACATGGCATGGTTAAACCAAGCAGTACACAGCACCACTGTAACTCTAGGACATGATGCTGTGACATGATGCTAGTGCAGCAGCACTGTTAGTCAAATAAAGACCCTTTCTTTCATGGTTCTTTGAAACCAATCTAAGAGAAGAAAGGCAAACAACAGTAGAGAAGAAAGAAGTGAAAGCTGATCTTCCATGGCCAGTGGCCAGCACTGTGGAGAGTATGCTGTCATGTAGCATCCTTGTAGGAAACTTGGCCCAATCAAACATTTCTATCATCAAAAGCGAGTGACCTGAACAGCTGGATAAACGCTATGAGCAAGCAGGGAGGTGCAGGCGGAGTGCCAGAGCTTGCTGCCTTCTCCCCCTTCTGGTAAAGGCTGCGGGACCTCGCATGAGCTGAGCACCTCCAGCCTGGCTGGCTGCTGGCTGTACCCAGTCTCTCACAGGAGAGCAGCTGATACTGCCCTGTCTTTTGGGGACCCAGAAAACATTTTTTCTCCTTCTTTCATACCTAAAAAAATTAAATATAGAGTTGCACCTAAAAAAGTAATTTAAAATAATTTCAGCAATTTTCCAGAAAAAAAGCACTACAAATCCAGGAAACAGATGGGAAACAAGGTGATTGCTTGACTTACCTGTCTTTATAATTCTTTTGATTTACAGGACAAGTAATTTTACTTTTTGCATCAGACTTAATCCAAACATCTTCAAATCTCAGTGCCCCCAAATGGTTATTGGTGGTAACTGGAGATTCGCTAAGGGGTTTTTATACAGGCTTGATACTGAACATATACACAATCAAGCACTTAAGGCAAAGTTTTAATAGAGCACTAAGGAAGCACCAAATTAGGGGCAGTAGGTTGCTGCTGAAGGGCAGGAGGAAGAATACATCACTTGGTAACAGGCTGAGAAATCTCAGACTATCTCCTTGCAGCAAGCTGGGTAAAGCACCAGGAGCCTCTCTGCAGAACTAGACTGAGAAGTCACTTGTGAAGATCAAGGCAGCAGTTTCTCAGTGCAGGGAAAAGATCTGGAGTTCCAGCCAAATGTCATACAGAAAACTACCTGCAATCCTCTGGACACTGGCAATTTTTTTAGAATGAGAAGGCTCTTGCAGGGTGGAAACAGTCCTTGGTGCCTCAAGAAGTGTTAGCTGGAATCAGTTACGACAGCGATCAACAGTAGGTAACATGACCAATGTTAGATATTATCTAAATGCAGATAAAACTTGGAAGAGACAAAGTCACTGCACAGTAAGGGTTAATTCAGTGGTTACATCAATGATTCAAAAATCATAAACCAGAAGTGTAATCTCCTAAATCCTAAAGTACTAGATTACCAGTGCAGCAGCAACATGACGTGGGGCGGGATTCTGGTGTGGTGTCCCCAGAGACCTGGTCCCTGCACATGTCCATAGAGGAATCTTCACTGCTGGCCTGTGACAGTAGCAGGGATGGCTGGCTGTGGGGCAGCTGGTTTCTGCAGCGAGTGGAGTGGGGCTGCTTGGGGTCTGACACTCTGCCTCACTATAACTATACATGTAAGGTTGCCTGTTTTTCAGCCACTTCTTACTGGTTTCTAATGTCTGTATTTGCTAAGATTACTCCAAGGTTGTCTTTCTTTATTGTTAATACTAACATTTAAGTGCTTTCTCCTACAATACTTTAAACCTCAGCCTCTGCAAAAGAGCCAGGCAGCACTGGGTGCAGGGGCAGTGGCCCCAGCCCAAGTCCCTCACAAAGAAGAGTGCTGGCTCACATCTGTCACATGGGCTGCCAGACTAAAGCAACGCGAGCCTTCCAGCATTGTTAAAGGCTCCCAGAAGTTAAACTTGCAGCAGGTAAATCTGACACTGGATATGCCAGTCAAGGTGGTCACCTCTCTCCTAATACAGGTGAAGGGACTTGTCACAACAACTTCACTACGCTGGTGCTGCTGGCTGACACCTCAACATGAACAGCAAGTATCAGCTTGACTGCAACCACCACAGAAGGCTACAGCCAGCATTTGAAGATGCCTTCTCCTTCTGACCTTCATCCTCCTTGGGTAGGAAGAGCTGCTTCCAATAACAGCAGTGACTTTAAGAGTTAGTCTTCTGCATCTTTGGCGGTCTGTGGTGGCCAGAAGGTGAGCAAATTGTCTTTGAGGAAATGATGAGATTTCCTGGAAGAGAGAGTCCTTTGGGTTGGAGCCCAGTGGAACTGACCCCATGGTTGTTGAAGAGTTATGTTCAAAAAGCATGAGAAGAAATTGCCTATGGTAGTTACTCAGCAATTCCTAGCCCTGACATGAATGAAAGGGGCAGAATTTGCACAACAGGAAAACTAGCTGGTGGAGCAGTATCTGCATACATGCTAGAGCTAAGATCTACTGGAGCTACCAAGAACAAAAAGACTCACTGTTGCATCTTGTTAAATTGCTGCTTGGAGGACAGATGCTGAACTTGGAGCTCAAGGAAGCCTGATGCCTGTTTTCCTGAAGATTTTGGTACAGCCCGATTAATTTGAATCCAAGAGGAAGCTGTTGACCCTATCCATTTCAACACTTTTGTGAAAAATTGTGCTTGGAGCCCCTGAGCCATACTGCACAGCCCTTACCCTGGTGGTAACACAGGGCAGGATGTAAGACACAGGCTAGGGGGAAAGGTGGATGGGGAGCATGAATATTTCAGCCTTTAAGACAATGAGGAATATAGGAAACAATTCTCCTTTTTCCAGAGGCCAGCAAAAACTATCTTGACATAGCTCAGAAAAAGTATCACTGAAGTTTGAAAAAGCTTCAATGGAAGTACCAACTCGGGCAGCCTGCTGCCAGTAACTGAGGCTTGGTTCATGCCCTGTGAGCACCACTAAACTAAGGCCAAGGACAGTCAGATGAACACTGCCCACACAGAGGACGTGAGTATTTTAAGCACAGCTGCTCAAAGGAGAAGTGGGCACTTCCCTGCATTTTGTCTTTAGTGTGTGTAAGCGAGGCCTTAGGCTTGCAAACTTAATGGCAAATTGATAACTTTGCTCATAGCACAAGCATAAGAACATCATCTTCACAGGCAGAGATTTGGGTTAAACTCTTCCCACCTGCTCTACTCAAACTCAAAATTATAGTTGTGTTGCTGAGGGGAAAGTATTGAAGGAAATGGAGAGAGGGCAATAGCAATGAACAGCTGGGAGTAGGTTTGGGACAGAAAAAATTTTAATTTCACCTGCCCCAAATGGACTTTTTCAGCCCACCGTGCCCCCTCCCCAAAATGTATTCACATTTAAGTCAATGGTGACTATTCATATGAACAAGAACTAGCACAATTGTTTGTACAACTGCTGGTCAGGACATTCAGAGCCTCCTGGGTCCAGACGGATGCAGGGACATCAGGGACAACATACACCCTTGCAAGGAAGTCTGCTGCTGCTCACATTCTGTACAGAATTTAGTGTTCTTTGCTGGGGAAACAAGAAATGTCTCTGATCTGGACAGGAGAGAGACATGTCAGCTCTGAACAGGAAAAGCTTCCACAGAAACTCTGAAGTATTAGCAGACATCTCTGAACAACATCCCCCACCGATCTCAATCTTAGGTATTTTTAATTTTTAAAAAAACCCAACCCACAAATGCAACATTTCAAACCAATCAGTCTCTTATCTATTGCCATCCATCCCCTAGGCTGAAGAGAATGCCCATTCTTGCCACATCTATGGCAAGATAAGCACTACAGCAGCCACAGAAAATGCCCAACTACACAGCAAGTAATTGTTAGGTCTGGAGCATATTCAGTTCGGATGGTAAAGCTCTGACAAAAGGCAGCAAAACACAGGGAGAAAAGGTGCTGCAGCAGCAAGCCTCATGTTTTCCCTTTTTCTTAGCCCTCACTCCTACCTCCAAACTTCTGCTCCATACTTTTTTCTCAGTGTGGCATACCTCCAGGTGGGCAGGACTGGTTTAAAGCTGTTGACTCAGACTGAGGTTAATAAATATTGAAAGTAAAACAACCAAGGATACTAAGGATAGTTTAAAGAAGCTGCTAGTCAGCTAAACAAATCTGTAGGTCTTACACTTTAAAAGATCCAAATTAAAGACCTATACAACTTACACTACTTATGTTGCACCTTACATACCAATGGACATTTGCATCCCTCAGGGACCAGGTATCACAGTGGCTGCAGCTGCCAAAAATGCTGGCTGGGGTACTCAGGTCAGAACCAGATTCTGCTGTGTTCTCTCCAGCAACTTGTCCTCGTAAGGCAATGGGGAAGGTGGTGTAGCAGTACAACTCAAAAGGACGTGCAAGCTCAAAATACTTTGAAAAAATGTGTCATTTTATTTGTACACTTCCAAAGTTTATGTAGAAACTTAGAGTACAGTCCTGTAAATTTACTCATTGCTAGAAGAACTGTCAGGGACACAAGAAGGTATTTATTGATTGATCATCAAGTTAGAGGGGAATAAACAAACAAAAAAGAACCCCAGAAAAAATTTAAAAAGTTATGGAACAATTTCTTTTTGTTGTTGTTGTTTTTAATCCCCGAGTACAAATTTTATAAATACAAAACAAATTCACAAATTACTTTGAGTACTAAATAAATATCTACTTAATAAACTCAGACTGAATACCTCCAGCCAGCACTGGTACAGTACTTAAAGATATGCAGTTGTACTCATTCATGCGTAGTGTTGAGAAAATATGCTCAAACAAATTTTAAGAACACACAGTTTCTTCAACTGTGCTACAGCAGAAGATTTTCTCTGAGTTGATAAAGCCCTCAATACCACAGCTCCTACAAAATCTAGAGGATGAAACAAGGTTATTTTGTGCAGGAAAAAACAAAGTACTTCCAGAAGATATTTGGACACATGAATGTATTAAAAATGTACAAAACCTCTGTAAACCAGTACTGTATCCAGTACATCTATCAAAATTATTAGACACTGAATAAAACTGTAGCAAAGGTAATCTTTCCTACATTCTCCTGAGTGCTTAATATTACAATGAGAATATAGTGCAGGCCACACTTCAAGGTGGTTAAACAGTTGTTATTGCTTTAAACAGACATGACGACTGCGTAATTTAACAATTCATTTTAATGAACATAATAAATTCCCTCAAAAAAATCCTTTGGAAGGCAGAGGTTAGATTCGTGACTTCTTTGCCATGGGAGCAGTGTGGTCCACATTACCAGATGTGACTGGAAGTCCAAGCTTTTGAGCCTGAATGTGGAAGAAAGCTTGAAGTCTAGTTCCAGCTTTTGCTTCACTTGTATTACGAGGGTTATATTCAAAGCAGTTCGAAAACATCAGCTCGATGTCTTCAATGAATTCAGCTAGCAAATAGAAACAAAAGTTAATTTAGCACATCTCAAGTCATCAGAGAGCAGTATATAAAGCCATTTGACACCACTGAATTAGTACAGTGATCTTATACAGAACTGCAACACAAAAATGTCCTTACTTGGGTGTCCAGTTTCTATCATTGTATTGATGCAGTGCCGCATAAACATTCTTAAATTCTCTGATTATCAATACAGGAAATACCAATCAAACAGGAATCTTTTCTAAATATTTCATCCATGTCACTCACTGACATCAAAGGCTTGAGAAATTACCAGTAGTTTCACAGCTGCTCTTTTCTCATCTATCTTTACATCATGTATTTTGGTAGTAAAAGAACTATGTCCAACAGATCTTAGAAAAGTATTAGTAACTGCTCTTTAAAAAAATACACACCAAAACACACCACGAAACCCCAAACCAAACACAATTTCAGATTTCTATTCATCTGACACACTCTACTTTAGGACAAGAATTTAAAGTGCTAGAACACGGTTCAATACCCCTTTCAATAAATAATACTTACACGCTAACTTATATTCACATTTATTCACTTTTTCACGGATTATATTTAAGGCAATAGGTTTTTTGATGATATCATAGTAGTCTGGTACCTAAAAAAAACCAACAGAAAAGTTCATAGACAAAGAAACGGAAACTTAACACTTCACCTATGTAAAAAGTTCATCAAATAATGTATTAGCAGAAAGCATGTTTTGCCTTTAAATAAACAGAGGAGTCTCAGGCAAACCCCTTCATTTCCTGAACTGAATACTAGTTTTCAGGTATTGCTTTTCCATTTTTGTGCAGACCACAACAACCATTAGCCAGCAATTCAATGAATAAATCTAATCCTAAATACTCTGCGAGCAACTCTAAGAAAATTGCATGACCTGATAAGCATTATGGTGTTCCAGCTATTCCCATCTGTCAAGCACATAAATTATTTCCATGACTGTAAAATTTTCATTTTCCTGGAATATATTACACTACTGAAAGCTCTTTAATCATATGTAATGACAAATTTGACTCCATTACTATTAACTGTTTTGAAGAAATAGAATTGTGAAGCTTCATTTACTTGTGTTAAAGTAATGAACACTTCCACAGCAAGCAGGATGCTATACACAAATATCAGAGAGAAAGAGCCAGTAAGAACAACATTTATATGATAAAGAGTGAGGGGAGGAAAAGGACTGCCTCATCTTTAAGGGCACTGGTTATTTGGAAATTTTGAATTCCAGTAAGTACTAAGCTTAGTGTGACTGTCTCACTCACAAAGCAGGGAAAGGGAGTAAAAGAAAAAGGCATCTGATCCCAATGTGACTTTTTCCTCCCCCCCAAGGAAAGATACCCATATGCACTGTCATGTATGTTTTAAAACCAAGTTTTTGCTTAATGGCCTGTGATTTTACTTTATATCAAGTGCAACCTGTAAATGAACCTAGAGAAAGAATTAGTAGAATTCAATTGACATATTCTTCATTCCTTTCCCTTTAGGAGTGCTGTTTATGTAACTACTAAAAAGAAAGGTAATTTTCTCTTTCTGGCTTGCTGTGCACTGACCATTCAATGTATTCTTTACACTATCTGAAAAGCAGCAAAAAAGTTTAAACCAAAATTTCTACCATGATGAAGAAAATTTGGGTCACTCAGGTATGGATTTTACTTCTAAACTATACAGACTATCCCTTATGATTGATTCAGGGAAACTGGAATGCACTGAATTCTAGCAGTTTCTTTTCAGGACAGAAATTAAATTGAATTCTCCACCTTTTCATGCATTCACCTATATTCTCGTCCTTTCCAGCATAATTCCAGTACTCTAGTAGGCAGACACTAATCTCTATTTCATTCAAAATTTCCCTGCTCCTCCTCCATGCTTACATCTTTCACGCATGTCTGTACATCATTCTCTTTGTCCTGATAGATCAATCCTTACAACTACTTATGGACTCGATGATCCTTGTGGGTCACTTCCAACTCAGAATTTTCTGTGATTCTGAATTCAGAGTTTCAAGTCTTCATTTAACAGCTATCACTTTTAATTTTCATGGAGCACTTAAGCACCAACGTCTGGGTCCTGCAAGAATGTCTGTGCAGAGTTGCCCCAGAGGGCTTGGGGAGGACAGGCACTTTGGAGGGTCAGATAGTCCCAGCAGTGCCTTACAACTGACAAGCCAGTGCAGCCTGCAGAAAAACAGCTTTGGAAACTGTTATTGTAGGAAAAACTCTAGAGTGGTACTTGCTTTGGGTACCCACTTTACCATCCAGTACTTTAGAATTTAAAGAAGAGGGAAATTAAGAACAAAGCTATAAAATCATCTTTTAACTGAAGTGTCGTTAACAATCAGAGTGAAATTGTTTGTATCTTGGATTTTATTGCAGGTCTATTCTCAGAATATGTTGCGTAAATCAAAGATTAATTCAACTAATTAAGAACCATAAAGCTTACCTATAGTAGTCCCGCCCTGTACTTGTTTGGTTGGTTTTTTCCAAACCGAAGCATTTCACATTTTTAAATGCCTGATGGAAAGCATATTTAAAATTTTGCCAATAGCATGTCAATCATAAAAGTTATTTCTGGCATCAAATATCTAAGCTGAAATGAAAGAGCTCTCCTGAATCCCATTGCTTGGTTCTATCCCCCTGTTTGGGCAATGCTATAAAAAGCCAAGTTTTACTGGCAGCCAACAGGATTCTCAGCCATTATTATTCCCTCTACAGTTCTTTCAGTTACCTGGATTTTGGAAACCAGTTTCATGAAAGGCCAGCTGTCATCATGTCGTACCAGTTCCACTATGAGTTGTTCAAAAGCTGAGAGTTCATGGACTCCCCCCTGACGTCCTGAACTTCTCCTGTTCAGTATCTGAGGAGGTGATTCTGGGAAAAAAACAAACAAACCAACACTCCACCATAAAGGCCTGATAAGGAAAGTTAAAAAAAATTTTTAAAACAGTGAAACACCATTACTCTTGGGTACTAAAATTGTAGTTTAAGAGCCCAAGGCATGTAATTTGGCTTCAAGTGTTAACTATACTACAGCCTTGTTATTTACTACTACAATGTCTTTCTTACCATACAAAATGCTAAGTACCAGGACTTAGCTGAGTGCCTCCTGCATTGTATTAGTTTTGGAAATTTTTTTTTCACTGATTTCCATCTTAAAACAATTTGTTAAACACTTGAAAAGCCCTATTAGAGTAAAACAGAGTAAACTGCCTACTCCTAACTTTTACTTTCACAAAACCTCTATTCAGAGTGGTTTATCTGCTTTCAAGAGTAGTCAGCAGGGTGGTTAGAGGATAAGCTCAGAAATTCCCAGTGATGAAGGACAGGAACCATGCAGAATACAAGGCTGCCACACTGGAGTGCAAGTCTTTCACACTCTTCAGTCTCACACTGGGTCCTCTGTTTTTAAAAGGTTATTGTATCTTTCCAAGTATTTCCCTACCATCCAAGTATTAGCTTAACAAGCAAGGACACAGCCCTATAGTAGAGAAACAACATTTTTCTTCTGGTAGCAGTTTCTTGTTGTGCGTGTGTATATTCACAATTTAACTAACTTTGCCTATATCTGTGTTCTTCATTGTTCAACTCTTTAAAAAAACAAAAGCATAAAGGTTGTAAGTAAACACTTGATTTGCATGGGTTAAGGCATAAATATCACTTTCACATTTCCTATCCACATATTAACAGTCTCTTCATACTGTGTGCAAATACAGAATTTCAAATATGGACACGATAAATCTCCTTGGCAAATTATGTATTTGCTCTTTAGATGACTGAAAACTTTTAAGGTTCACTTTTGTCACTGCAGAAGAAACTGCCTCACTGAAAGACAAAACTGCCTTCAACCACCACTTCCAGTCCCCTTGTTCTACACCACATAGTATGTTAGCAAGGAACAGAATGTGGGTTTCATTGTGATAAACACATTTCTCTAACCTGTGGATTGTCGTTTCCTGCCTCTTCTCTTGGGTTCAGTAACAGGAAGAGAAAGTTTTGAAGCAGAAACTGGATACTTCCTAAGCCTTTCACTGGGGTCTGCAGTATCGACAATTCTAAATCCAAGGGAGTTGGAAGAGTTGTTTTCCAGTGTGTTATCAGCACTCTTTCTTCCTCGTCGTCTTCTTCGAGGACTGAGTAACTCCACAAATACATCTGCTTGTAGTGCACTTTGGCTCTGACGAGTGGTCCGACTATTAAGTCTTAAAGTAGGCTTTGTGACTGCTGAAGAGCCTGGTTTTATGTTTCTTAAACCCCTTCTGGTAACTTTTGACGAAGATTCAATCTGCTGACTCCGAGAAGCGTATCTTGCCTGACGCTGACTGTTCTGACTCGAAAACGGATTGTTGAGTTTGGCTGCTCTCATTTTCAATGGAAACTTGACTTGGGATCTTCCTTGCTTTGATGGACTACAAAAAAATGAACAGTTATATTTATTTATCCCAAAATTCCATTCATCCCTTTTCTGTCAGTTTTCTAATTTAGCATATAAAAAACCCAACCATTCAAGGTTCAACTGATAAAGCAGCTGGCTTTCAAACTGATGCACTCAGTCATTCAATTACCATTACCTTAATTACTGCCCTGGGGTCTCTTAATTAAATATAACGTGGAGCACAGACTTTAAGGAAATGCTCAAAATACTGATCCCCTTTGTAGATTATGCATTAAGAATATATTAACTGGAGCACCAGCTATCAATTTCTTTAAATCACTTATTTCTCACTGTTACCACCGTAACACTATAACAACTCTAACTACTAGGATTTCTGAATACTATTATCAGCCACATAAATAAACTGCAGTTGTAAAACACAAAGTATAAGAGTTATGCTCTAGCCAGGGTTTATAACTAATACTCAAGACTCTTCTTCCTTTGCAGAAGAGAAAGAAGATCTCAGAGATAAACTTATTTCTCAAGGAGATGCATGTCCTCTCCAACTATTGAATCTCAGCTGTCAGAGCTGCAAATAACCTTGCTTCAGTCAAAAAGACGGTACCAAAAAGAAGAAAAACACTCTGAGATCAGAAAATTTTCCTTCAACTTTTATGTCATTGGCATGTGTATCAAATAAAATTTTTACTGAAATCATCACTGGATTATTTAGTTTATTGTGTGGAATTTTGGGGGTTTGTTGGGGTGGGGGTGTGGTGTTTCTTTGTTTGTTGTTGTTGGGTTTAGTCTGGTTTGTTTGTTGGGGTTTCTTAAACAGCTACAGCATTAGTCCTCAAGCCCTCCCAATGTCATATGGCCTCTGACAGATGACCTTGTCTTCCCTAATGTTCTAATACTTACTGTGTGCATCTAGTCCTCTAAAATTCAAAACCAGACAAAAACAACTCCATGTTTGCATCAGAAAATCTTTACTGTTTGAAACTCTCCCTATATTCAAACAGTAGCTCTATAGAACTGCAACTCTGATGGCCATCTCTCACCCACACATCCAAAGTTTGAATTTTTATGTTTCAAAGTGAGCCTAAGTTCACTGGCCCTAACTTTTGGTAAAATTAAATCTTCCAGTAAGAGCCAAATTCATAATAAGCTGCCATTAAAAAAAAAAACCAAACCAAACAACTTATTCAGACTGGACTTTCGAGATACATGCTTATGGGAACAATTACTCCACCTAATAATCAAGATACTTCATTTAACAGACATCTATTTACCTCATCTCTTCCTCCTCTTGAGATTCATCCTCCTCATCTTGCTCTTCTTCATAATGCTCTTCCTCACTTTGTCCCATCTCATCATAGTTGGCCTCTTCTTCCCCTTCTAATTGTTCATCAGCCTCTTCATCACTTTCCACAGAAGGCCTCTGTCTGGAGGAGAGGCGTCTAGAGCGCTGTTTGGGTCGGCACTCTGGACAAAACCAATCTCCTTCAGGAATGACCTAGAAACAGAAGCAGGGATGAGAGAAATTAGAATTAGTAAGTTACAAAAATTATTCAAGTTCTGTGTGAAAAGGAAGTACTTCTTTTTGCTCAGATACCTTCAGCTTGGGCCTGATGCAGTAGGTGTGGTAGCCTCGATCGCAGCCATCACACAGCACCATGCTCTCCGCATCGCCTTTCTTCCGACACACTTTACAGCGAGCATTGAGGATGGACTTGGACCAGATGACACTTCGATCCAACGTAGACAGATGAAGGAAGACTTGGGACAAGCTGGTAGAAGAAAGAAGTGACTCTCTCCAGCGATCCAGAACTGTTTTATAGGATCGTCCACCATCACTGGCTTCTTCCATTAAAAAAGGGGATTTAAAAAAAAAAGAAAAACAACGAAAAACTAGAATTATCAAACTTCTTTTTCAAATATCCAGGTTATTCTAGACTACAAGGTATGACTCTGACTGTCAAACAGACAGCAGTAGTAAACTGGGATACTACTACAACCTTTATCTTATCTCTTCAAGACTTGAATATTTTCTCCTTTGTTTCCAAGCTGCTGAAGCCTGTAAGATTTTACTCTTCAAAACCTATTTAATTAGAACTTGCACATACTGGTCATGAATAAGACTTTAAAGTCTTACTCAAATGTCAACCTGGAAACCTAACAATTTGATTTATAAAGTATAAACAAAATCTACTTAAGATTATGAAAAAATAATCACGTCCAATTTACTTTCCCTTGTATATACACTTTGAAATCCCAAAATATTGACATTTAAATGAAGTACCTGAAACTTCATTGGCAAAAAACAGCTTAAAGAGCACTTCTCACCCACATGTGCTTGGTATAGTCTAACAGAGAGCCTTTCAGCCCTCTGTTCACACCTTAGTGCTTCCATTCCTGCCCTGCACTCTGCCTTCACAGGAACCTGCACATCTGTGTGATTAACCAGACTGGGGGACTGGGTCTGGTTGAAATATAACTGTTTCCTCAATACTTTTTATGCAATGCAGCACATAGGAATCTGTGGTACACATTAAGTGTCAAACCAAGTAAGACATGGGATCCTAATTAAGTTAGAAATAAATGGGGAGGACACAGGGCTAAGAAATTAGACTGTACTTCCAAACAGGTTTGGTATGCAACCCAGGCCTCAGAAGCAGCCAGACACACACAGAACAGCGAGGGGGGCAGTACCGAACTGGAGTGAGCACCTGGGAACTACAGAAGCAAAAGGGCTGTTCAGGACCTAAGGGAAACACCCTGCACTGCTGCTGCTGAGCAGAAAGTGAACTTCTTTATTAATGCTGAAAGCTATTTCTTGCATTTTAGATTAAGAAGGTTTGAGGACAGGAAGAGACACAGCAGTGCTTTTAATTATGGAAATGTCTGCAGACTTCCCTTCTAAAAGTGACAGTCCAGTTACTACTGTGTGATCTCAAGCTGATTAGTGATGCTCTCCAGTATATAATGCCTTCCTGCCTGCTGCACTAGTCTCCGTGGGCACAGGAATGGCCTGTGATGCACCTGTCTGCCAAATTATTTATTTTCAAGAATCAGAAGAGAAGATATTTAATAACAAAAACAATGAAAGAAAAAGAATTAGACTAATTACTCTCCTGGCAAGGCCCTTCTGCCTTCTCATCAACTGGCTGCCAGGATTTGTCTAATCTTGCATACATTTGCATTAGGAGCAAACAGCACAAGAGAAGTGATGGGAAAAGGCAGAGGGTAAACAGGCAACAAAGCTTCATCATAAAATACAGCCACTCCTGAATTGCAAATATAAACCTGTATTTCCTAGCATTTCCTAATACTCTGTCCTTATGTTTTCCTATGCCAAGTTCAGTTTTCTGAGGACAGCGGACAAGGTCCTTTTCACAGCACTGCAGTATATCTCAATGTGTTCGTTTAAAATTTGGTTAAGAAAATTAAACCTGCTTAAAACAGATTTCTACTGTACTTCCGGTAAAGACACTGTCTTAAGCGCATATAGAGTTTGGCAAATATTTCTTTTGCTGACAATGGCAGCTTCAGCATTATTGCTTTTATTTGGAGGTTATTTTTAGCCTGGATTGGTTCACCAATATAGTTCATCACACAACACAACAAATATGCTGCAACTGCAGGTTTGCAGTGCAAGTGGAGATGGAAATTAGTGACCACAACCAGCCTCAGCACGTCCTGCCGCTGAAAGAAACATGCCAAACAACACCCGCTGTTTCAGATCCCAATTTGTAAAATAAGAATAACACTTCTTTCTTCCATCCATCATCTTTCTCATTTATATTGTTAACATGGAGGGAGAAACGGCCTCTTCCTTTGTGTCTTGGCAGTTCTACCCTGCGCAGTGGGACACCCCTCTGTCAACTAAGTCCTCCAAGCCTGGCTACAATGCAAATGAAGTTGTTTGACAGATCTATGCACTCATCTATCAATAGCTAATTGAGCTCAGGGAAGGGTTTTCCATTTTAGTATTTCTAGAAAGGATATGCAGTTGCACAATGCTGCAAAGTTTTTTAAAAATTGAGACATTAAAAGGAAGGAGAAAAAAAAACCAAAACAGGATTATGTGAACATGCAGATTTCTGTCCCAAAGTGATAAAAAGAAAATACAACTCTTTATTTCTAGTTGCAGAAGCCTTTTATTTTACATCCCCCCCTTTTTTTTAATCTTTGAGCTGTATTTGTTTCAGTAACCATGTTTAAACCTTTGGCTTCAATACCGTAATTCCCGCAATGTTAAGAACTGGCTACAAAATCAAGTAAAAAAACAACAAAAAAGAAAACCTGATAAAATATTCAATGCTTTCTAATTCTTAGAAATGCAAGTAACATTTAAAATTTACCATCTCTCTGACTAGTCTTGTCTTTCACTCTCTTCCTCCTTTCATACCCACAGTGGTTCCTTTCATCATCTTCTGAATTACCTAACATTAAATTCATAGGGTTATTTCAAATACCTTTTTGAAGCATGGCAGATAATTTTTAATTAATTTTTATATTCCATACCTGTGTAGTCTAAAAACATCACTAAAACAGTGGTTCCAAACACGTGCACGCAGCAAAAAGAAGGGTAAGAGAGTGATGTGCACAGAAGAATTGCACATCCTAGGATTAACTTTGACTCCCACTATGAACGGAAGGCTTGAACTGGAAACTCTGAAGCCCACCCTGCCTTACCTTTCTGTCCATCTCCAGTACAAACAGCTACAGGAGCTGATACGAACCACAGGTTTCTTTCTCACTCAGCAAACAACTCATCTGGTCTGTGTTACCCTGAACCTCCTCAATTCTCAAAAAATGTAGCCAGTTTATGGACACAGTTCTCAAGGACCAAGAGAACCAGCTTATCTGTTCATGTGAAACAAAGTACTTTGTATATTTTTGTGCAGTAGTGTTCTTGAGTGTTTAAATGATTAAATTAACCTCCCAGGAAGGAAGAGCCATAGTAAACCTCACTGCCTCCAATTACAAGGTACCTTCACTGCCCTCTCTGAAGAGTAAACAAAAATTCATCATAAAAAAGGCCACTTCCACCTTTGCAGCCTCTGCACATGAAACTCCACAGGCAAGTAATAAAAGCGTGAGAACAAAGTATGCACATATACTAATCCCATCCCAATTCAAAGGAAACAACTTTGAGAGTAGACAAAACAAAGATAACAAAAATCTAGAAAGAAAGGAATGGAATAAAGACAAGCAAAAACAAGCAAAAGACTTGTTTGGTTTTGGGGTTTTTTTGTCCCACAAGAATTAGGTGGCACAAGTTAAAGTGGAGGTAAACAGTTCCCTGTATCAGCCACAAAGGTGCTCCCGTGAATTAGAATTCAATCTTTGGTATGAAAATCTGAAGGATGCTTACTGACCCAAGTCCTGCACTAGTGCAGAAGGCAGGGGTTTTTTTGGCAGGGCTGCCTCAATGAACTCCAGGGCAACCAAATCACTTCATCATTTTATACCTCAACTTCCACATCTCTGTAACAGGAATGAGGAGACCTACTTCTGCACTGCAAAGTATTTTGAAATGTAAAGAACAGTAAGCTTGTATCAAAAAAGAAGCAAAACTCATAATAAAAACTGTTCATATTTCTTCCTTCTCAAAAGTAATTTTTATCTGAGAAGCAGCATTTCAGAGTTTCCTTCAAACAGTTATTAAAATAAAAAAGCTTTTTTACATCTTAACTAAGAAATTTTTGCAGGAAAACAAAGTACTGCAACTGCAGTACAATCCCCTCCTTTTTGTGCTTAGCCTTGGGAAGAAAATTCGAATTTTCATAGCTAATGTTAAATGAAAAAATTTCTAAAAGACAAATCATAATTAAGAAATGCATATTCAAATCATGTTACATTTAATCACCAGACAACAGGAGATTAGCAGCCTTCTAGCAGCTCTGTGAGGCCGAGGGGGCCATTTCTGGGGTTTCAGATCTCTTTTTGCATCACTATCTTCTATGTCAGTCTTTTCTTGCTCTTCCACTTGAACATTTGGTATGCACCTCAACTCTAAACTTATCAGAATCACCAGCAAGGCTCTTGGCAGCCTGATAGAGCCTCAAACAAAAACGGAGCAGAGAGGAACAGCTGGTCCTTTTATTGCTGCGCCGGGTCCCTTTGTCTGCTCTGCACCCTGGAGGCCACCGAGATAAACCTGCCAGTGACTGCAGGGAATTTCACTGTGCTGGCTTGAGGCACAAATGAAAACTGAAAATTGTTAAATGCGGCTCCATTCCCTAATAGGAACAGAGTAGAGTGAAGGGGGGGTAGGGAGGGCAAAGAAACTTCACAACTGGAATAATGACAACGACAAAGCACATTCAGTTTGGCTTAAAGCAGAAAAATAGGGTCACTCTTTTTACCAAAAGTGTTCCCCTGTACTGCTACCAAAACAGAACTCTTAGCATTTGCTTGACTTCCAGTGTTTTTACTTCAATGGTAACTAAATCAGCCTAAAAACTTGGGATTATCAGGTTTAACATTAGAAACAGATATGCCAGGCATTTCATCTAGGAGGTGGTTCCCTTAAATAGTAAGAAGAACTATTTAAAAAGAAACTCCTGTTTCACTGGCTACAAACTTAGACCTACTTTCTATTACCAGAATACTGTTGAGCACTTTCTAAAGGGGTCAGCGAAAAAGTGCATCAGAGCTCTGAGCACAAGGCAGTCCCAAACAAGAAGTAATGTCCACTTTTCCTTAAGAGGTTTAGTAGCACTACAAACATCTCCTTGTCAAGCTAAGTAGAGAACTTTTCCTTGCCTGTTACACATATGCAATCTTGCCTTCATTCAGACTCGCTCCTGCTAAAAGTAGCCCATTACGCAACTGAAAACATGAGACATTTGGCCCCAAAGGCAAAGCAAGGAAGAGAGAACCTGACACTGTCGCTTAATGGTTGGGGCAGTGAGCCAGAGCAGAGGACACCTGGATCCCTCCTGCTCCTCACTAATGTAGGTTATTCCATACATTACAGTAATCTTAGAGCATCAGCATTTTTCAGAGCAGAAGAGATGCATGGGCACTATATGGTAAATGAGCATCAGAGACTTAAGACACGCAAATCATGTACAACTGCTTTCCCTATATTATAGTTTCTCTGTCACCCCATGAGAAGAACCTGTAAAAGAACAGGATTCCAAATTAAAAAAGAAATCCCACCATCATTGAAAAGATCAGGGAAAAACATGAACCATCATTTGATTATGGCAGAATTGGAACCACTGAAAAAAAATAGAAAGACTGCTAAAAAATCTTTCCCTCCAACACTTCAGGGACATTTTTCTTCTTCTAGTCCTTTTCCTCTATTTCAGGATGCATGATCAATGGCCACAACCTGCTAATAACCATGTTTTTCCCCATTAGGGAATGGCAAACATAGAACTGTCAGCAAGATGCTGCTGGCAAATTTGGAGGCCAGGTTAGAAATGAAGGCATATAATGTACAATCTATTTACAACCTGTATATGAAGAGCAAGTAGGACAAGTGCCAGATGAGCTGTCAATTTAACTGTTGCACAAGTTGCAAATAGCCATGCAGTAGGAAATAAGCCATATTTCTGGCTTGGGAAGTGCAGGCATATTTGAGTTGACCAAACACAGCTGCCAATTTAAACTTACTCTCATGCTCTCCTCTTTCATCTCCATCATTTGTTGCACTTGCCTCTTCTAGAGATCATCACACCGGTAATGAAAACTTGTGGCAGGGAACTCATCCATGCCCACACGTCAGTCTCTGGCACAAATCTAGCTCAAACTCATCTTCAGTGGCAACTGATACCCAGACAGCAGATTCCACACAGGAGCAGCCAAGATGCACAAACAGCTTCAGGTCAACTGTGCCACAGGGCACTAACATCTAGTGTTAATACACTCAAACCTGCATTTTCCTCTTACACAACTACAGCAAAACCTGCCAAAGCATAAAGGGTTTCTACACAATGATTCAGAGGAGAGTATCATTTAATAGGGTGTGTGGCAGTTGTGCTCTGGAGGACCCTGGTATGTGCTGTGCTGGTAACTCTCACTGCACTCTCACAGGCAAGAAGCAAAGCAGCCTGGCAAACACAGAGCACGGCTCATCCCCAGGATGGCCCTGGGAAGGATGAACCACCTTTACACACTTCTCCAAGACAAAACTGCAGCTTTGAATTGCAAAGCAATCCACACCTGAGGGAGGGATCACTGGAAAACAAAATTACTTCATGCACTTTGGGTCTTCTCTCTCACCCCGAGAGCACTATCAGAGGCAGTCAAGGAAGGAATGTATGTCAAAGTCAAGCTATAATCCTGCTTTGGTTTAAAATTTTTTTGCAACCTTTTAATTTCCAAATTTTACAGTACAAACACAAAACCTGAGAATATGAAAGTCTGCAATGTAAATCTTTCCTGCATTTTACTGAACAAGGTGATCCAGATAAACCAGGATAATATTGCTTTCACAGAAACAGTATAAAAAAGCAGCATGCATTTTTACAACCTAAAGAACACTCAGAAGAAACTCACTGTAGAGCTACATGATATATTGGCCTCAACAGTAAATCTAGATTACAGAAAGATTATTCATTTCTGCCTAAGGATACAATTTGTCTCCCAATGCATCAGTACAGTCATACAGGGCCACACAAACAAGGTCACTGAAACAATCCATGTTAAATAAGCATATATTTAAAAGTAAAATTTGCTATTAATGAATATATATATAATTCAGGGCATGAAGAATAGTAAGAAAAATAGTAGTATTTCCTTGTGATCTATTGCCTTGTAAACTAACAAACTTTTTAAAATTTTACATTGTAACACACCAATAGGTTAATTATTTGTTCTTTTTCCCAACATGTCCCTCCAAAGCATCCAGTCTTACAAAAGAAGCAAGTGGGTTTGAGATGGGGTCTTTTTGCAGTGTTGGGATGGGTGGAGTTTGTTTGTTACAAAATCTTACACAAGATCAGAGACATTGCAGTTTCAATTCTGAGAGCTTACCAAGAGGTGCTTTGAGAAACCTGCGCTCAATTCCTTGTTCTATCTGGAGCAGTGCAGATGCCAAGTGGTGGACCACATTACTGACTGGCTGAGGAGTACTTGTGCTTGTTGATGCAGCACTTGCAGCTTCAGTTTTTAACCCAATGAGTCTAGAATAGAAACAAATTATCTTTGAATACTTTGAATTTAACACCAGATTCTTACATTAACTTTATTTACATGCATGGATTAGGAACATGAACAGATACTGCACAGGTATCATTAGTTATCTTAGTTCTTATGTTTGCTTAATTAGCTCAGTTAATCTAGATAAATCATCTTTAGGGAACAGTTATCTAAATTTCAAAAAATGTGGACGACAAATTTCAATACAATTATTCAGATTTTTGAAAGACTTGATATGCAACATGGATCAGGCTAGTTTATGAGAGATTTCTGTGAAGAGCATATATATTTTGCAGTCACGCACATTTTGAGAGCCTGAAAGCAAACAGAAAGAAAGCTGCATAGTTATTTACATTTCACTAGTCAAACTCTGAGGTCTTAATGAGATGTCACTTGCTCTGAGGTGGATAAAAAGCCCAGCATCAAAAGCAACCTGTCACATGACTTCAGAATCTCACAGTCTTTTTTAATATGCAAGACTATTAGAGCAGACTTTATTCAGAAACTCTGATGGAGTCATTACCAAATGCAGAAAGAAAATGAAGCAACAAACTCCTGCAGTTGCACTGAGAGCTGGCAGTGGAGTCAGTGCCCAGCGTAGAGTGGAGACAGATAAATTTTAGTTTCTGAATTAAAACAGTGGTTGTGGTTTTCAAGAACCAAACATCTGTAAGTAGTGTCATTAATATAAAGGATGACCCTATCCATTTTGCATGCAACTACACGACTCTGATTCAAAGCGCAGTCTTATATGAAAATAATAATTTAGGAAGCTGAAATAAAAAGGGAAAAAACTTAAGAGAACTTTAAATTCCTAACATCCAACACAACATTCAAGAGTCCACTCAGAAATTCAACTTTTATTAAAGTGGCAGAAAACGTCAGAGAATAAATAACCAAACAGTATACTGGTACAGTAATTGTCTTCAATGAATCTTTTTTCCTGAAGTATTTCACATTCATATCCTATCAAGACATGTAATTTTACACATTTTAAGTAAATTAATGTAGACCTTTGAGAAGTATGTAACTCCTGATAATTTAGAAATCTTCACCATTGCCGTAGTTTCTGAAGTCTGATTTACAACCAAAACTTATAAGAGTTCCACATCTAATTCAAATCTTTGTTTAAAAAAACAAATCTTTGTTTCAGCTTGCTCTACAGAGGTATTATCATTCATGAAGTTGTAAAGTTATATCTCCATTTTGCTGCAGTGCTAAAAGCTAATCCAGATCACGGCCTGTTGCCTTGATGGATCTTCCCGTGGCTCAGGAAGAGGAACACCGGTCAGTTCAACCAGCAATTTGTTACTATTACCATTTTTCCTTTTTAACACTCCTACTCTTTCCACACATTTGAGTAATGTTTTGTTTTGTTGTTTTTTTCTTCTGGAAAATAAAGTATCAATTGCTAGATTAATTTTTCTCTGCATTTTAAATTATTTTATAATGAATCCACATGTTCCTTCTTGATAACTAACCTTCACTTTGCACGGTGCAATATCTGAATACTCAAAGTAGTAAGAATTGGTGCCTTAATCTGGTATGGTAATAGAACAGTGTCATTTAGAGACCATAAACCAAAGCAAAACCACCATGTTCTACAACTCAAATCTTAAAAAACACCATTTCAAAGAATTTGAGGGCAAAAAAACCCTTGAAGGTCCAAAAAAACCCCCCAAAAATCCAGAGCACTGCTACAACAGTCAGAGAGAAGAGCCATTATTTAAACTATAGCTCTTACCTGTCTTTCACAATAAACTTATCTTGATCATCAGTTTCCATTTCTTCAGATTCTTCATTCACAGTTTTAATAATACCATTTTCTTTATTTTCATCATTCAGAAACTCATACCGCCCGTGTTCCAAGGCTGTTCTCCAACCCTGTCTGTCTGTGACCTGAAGCAAACATACAAATTTGAGGTTTGTAAAGAATCAAAGGCCACAAACTTTTAGTGCCAATTACTGTCTACATTTAATTTAATTATGCCTTCAGTAAAACCACAGCATTCAAGAGTTCTCATTTAAGTTACAGACTCAATGGCACCACTGTGTTCCTGGGCACTCTACAATTCACAAATACCTTAATAGCCCCCAACGTTCCTTGGTAGATCCGGTCTTCAATGTCCAAAAGAAAGTCTCTAAGTCTCAGTTCAAGCTGCCTCTCTGCAGACAGGTGAGAGCCATCATGGGCATTCTGAATCCTTCCCCGTCCTGAAGGAGGTCTGAAGTCACTTTGAGGTTTATCTGCAAGAACAGCAAGTAATTTGGTGTTGGTGGACCTTATTCCTTAAAGCAGCCATTGGGGAAGGGCACAGAAGTAGCACAGGGCAGAACAAACTAAACACAGGTTCAAAATTCCCCTCCTGTAGCAATGGCTGCCCATACACACATTTGTGTGCCAACTAAGGCATCTGATCCTACCAAGCAGGGTATTCTTTTGAGGGATGACCTACAGATTGGCATCCACTCATCTCAACACAAAGAATGAGAAATCCTTGTTAATTTAGAAGTGGATCTTTTGCCTTAAATGTTTTCTGAAGTAGCAGATAAGTAACAACTCTGCTATAAGTGCACAGAGAAACAAAAAAAAGGTCACATTTCTAGTATTTGATGGCTCTAACTTTACAAGAGAACCCTTCAGTTTTCTTTCCTGCATGGTTCTTTATCACAGATACATTTAAAACAAATATGTGCAACTGAAAATCACAAAACATATCAGAACAAATATAATCCCTTTTCAAATCTTAACCTTAAAACAAAGCAAACAGGTAAGATGATATGGGCACAGACCAGACTGTCCTCTAATTAAAGGCAGGGAAAAAAGGAACAAGACAGCATGATAATGTATGAGAACAAGGGAAGAGCTGATGATGGGATGTTAAGTAAAAGCCTCTTTGTAAGAGAACCCAAAGTTCATGCAAAAGCTCAGAAGCCATAGGAAAGAGCTGAGAGTTTGCTCAAATCCTAAAGAGGAGCTTGCAAATCTGCATAGTTGGTGAACATTTCTGTTCACAGGATTTACCTTAAAACCTTGTAGTGTAGCAATGAGAAGGCACATGCAAGAACTTTAAGGTATTTAATAAAAAAGAAGTTATAAAGCTGTTGTTAAGAAAGCAGAGAATGAATTTCAAAGGTGCTTTCAGTTGCTGAAACAATTCCCTGTAACTGAAAATACTCTCAAAATGCAGACTAGCAACTCTGATGCCTGGATGTGGGAAGTGTCCTTTTTAATTTAAAAGTAGAGAAGAAATGCAATGTTTTTGCTTTGAGCAAAGCTGAAAAAGCAGCCACTGCTTTACAAATAAATTCTGAGGAAAAGTTAATGGATACTGGAATTAAATCAAGTAATAGCATGTATCAATTTTATTTCCATACTCTGTTGAGTGGGAACTGGAAAAGGCAGAAGGGCAGTCTACAGTGCAAGAGAATTAGGAAGTTGTTTTCACTTGTCCTGCCTGTGAGTGAAGGCAATAGGGCAGCAGCTGGAGTCCACAGCAGAAAAACTCCCAACAAAGTGCAGCTACACACGGCCACTTAGCCCTGCTTATCACACAGGCAGCACTGGCACTGGGCCACTGCACTTGAATTTTCTTCATCTCTGTTGAAGTGAAGTTCAAAGCTGCCTTTTTCTCTATATAATCAATGTCATTCTACAATCCTAACACTGAAAGAGGTGAAAAATCTATGACTGTGAACATCAGGATGCTTCAGGGCCAAAAGCAACACACAAGATAGAGGTAAAGGTGCACAATTAGAAAAATAGACACAAACTCAAATGTATCAGAAGACAATAGAGATTTGCACACCAAAACCCAACAAACATAGACATAAGGCCTCCAAATAAAGCTTAATTACTACACAGATTCTGTCTTGTGCTAGCTTCCACCAAAAGAAATGGTAGACCAGTTATCAATTTAGCAGTATGTGATGTGCTCACAGCATGTCCTACTATACTCACTCCAGGAAAACAGAATTGTCCCTGCTGTGAGTAATTCTCCCTTGCCCCAATACAGATAACCCGAAATCCTCACAGTAATTTGTCATAATTGAAAACAAATGCAATTAAACATTACCCTAGGAAGTTTCATTTTGGTAACATACTCTGCCCAGCAACACGCCCTAAGCAATCCAACTGCAAGCTTGTATATAGCGAACTTTGGCAGTTTGGAGCTAACACGCTGCCAATAAATGGCACAACACTGGGCTAGTAGAAAAGGGAAAAAACTCTAAATCCTAGGTCCAGGATGGTTTTTCAGTACACTCTTAAATTTAGAAACCCTTAAAAACATCTGCTGTACTCTTGTTTCGTCCTATACTGAGCAACTGCCAAAGGAAGAAAAGGGGGGGAAAAAAACCCAGAAAAGTGTAACATAACAGAATTCCACTGCATTGATGTTAATCCACGTAACAACCAACATAGCTACACTATATTTTAGGGCATATTAATCTTTACTCTCTAGTTAATTTTTGCCCAAAGCTCAAATTACTTCCTAAAGATGATTGTTTAAAAGCCAATCCCAGTTTGCTAAGCAGTAAGATAACAGAAAAATTATTGCCTGGGTTTTTTTAACATGAAACACCAGAAGTCCCACAAAGGCCTGTCAAGAAGGCAAAAAAAAAAAAAAAAAAAAAAAAAAAAAAAAAAAAAAAAAAAGGAAGGAAAAAACCAAACATGTTTTCCATCAAGTGAAACAAAGCTTAAGAGTAATTCTTATTTCTAAAAAATTACAATTAAATCAGAATTAGGTTTCTAGAATATCATATAGAAGTTGTATCTGTGGAAGCAAATTAACACCAAGAACCTTTCATTTACCTGGAATATGGAATTTTTCCACAGGAAAACTGCTTAGTTGCTCATATATTCTAGTTTTCTCTTGTAAAAGAGTTTCTTTTAAGGCACTCTCCCTATGTCCTCGGGAATTGAGAGCCTCTAGAAGTTGGTCCAGTTGTTCCCGAGAACTGTAAAAGCACCACCGGTTTGGTTTATATACTGGCCTTGGCACCTCTGCAACACTGGTGGGTGAATCTTGGTCAATATTGGAGGTAGATTCTGAGGATTTCAAAGACTCTCCAGTTTTACTGAATACCTGAGGTTCATTTGTGCAAGACTGTCCACTATTCTGAAAGGAAGAGGTTCGAGGCAACAACATGTCTTCTGTGAGACCAGAATAGTCCTCCTCTATAAACAATCCAGGAACAGAAGGGAAAATCCAGTAGCGTCGGTACAGACGGTCACGACCCAATGGGGTGATATTTGTGCAGGCTGTTGCATTCTGAATCTTTTCTAACAGTTCCTTCTCTTTCTTTTGTTGCTCCTGTTTTAAAGCTTCTTCATCTTCAGCAGTAAGAGGTTCACTTTTTTCACAAGTGGTCTCTTCTTGTCTTGTAAATTCTTTATATCCATTTTGCCCTCTCCTTCCTAAAGTTAACAGAAGAAGTATGGTAGCAAGTAACTCTAAATTTTGTTTTTTAAAAAAAGCTGAAGTAAAGGGCTTGTTTTAGTTCTGTCCCTTTTCAATTATCTAAACTTACACTTTCAAAGACCATCAAGTTTAGTCGAGAGACAATACTAGAGATTACCTCAAGTGATTAACTACCCTTCCCTCAATGAAGGGGTAGCCATTTTGAAAATACTTTCACTTTGCAGAAACTAGACAAAGTCTCATTTATTGACACTTATTTTTAATATTTATTTTTAATACCAAAAAAGAACCACCAAAATTTTAAGAACTCAAAAGCATGCTATAAAAGCATCTTATAAACTAAAATTCTAGGAATTTCATTAATGAACACAAAAACTATGACTCGGACTTAATTTATCATACTCAAAATGATCAACTTAAACTCCCCAGAATGTCTCAACAAGACTAGAATCCCCATGCAAGAGTTTCTATGGCAAACTCTAGTAGCTTACTTTATCACTTTTTCTTTTTAAAGATACATGTACTACTATTTTCCCCTCCTCAACCGATGCCAGCTGAAAATATTCCAGTTCATATCTTAGTTTACCAAAGTATTAGGTTCTGGTAGTCATCTAGAAGAGTATGTCTCCTCATTGATGCAAGCAACCTGAAAGATGCTGTCAACACTCAGTATCTACCAGTGTCCAGTGTGACCCTCAGTTCCCCAATTGTAGGAATGAAACAATAACACTTGTTTGTCATCCAGTCACAATGCCTCACACATGGGTATTTGAGAAAACTGAAATTTTGTTTAGGATCTCATTCTTTTGCCATCATAATAGCTGTAGTATATATGCAAATTGGTATTACTGAATGACTTCATTTCCTCCCAGGAACAGTTAGGAACTGCACAAGTTTGCAAATGAAGTCCACAATGATCCAAGACTCTCACTGGCACAGACACTACCACAAAGCCTTCCCAGCAGAAAGGCACAGGTGAGCTAGCTGCCCAAAGCCATCAACAGTTCATCCTCCTGTGGTGACATCTGTGTTTAGTTATGAATAGCAGGCTGTGCCATTTACTGCTCTGCAGCTCCTACTAGCACACTGCTGAGAAAACGAAATCTGGCAGCAAGTCTGGCTGTATTCTTGTATGGAAGGCATGCTGCTTCATTAACAAAGGCAAACTAAATCCAAATGCTCAATTTACCTTTTTTTTAAATACTTGTTTTTGTAGATTACTTAAAAAAAAAAAAAAGAATCAAACCCACACCATCCCTATTAGATGGGACTCCTACAACTCTCTCCTCGAGGACACTACTTACAACTGTAATGATTTGTTAGGCAACAGCCTGAGGTTTTTGAGACAAAAGAGGAATCCAGCCAGCTGACAAGAACTACATCAGGCTGGCTCAATGTACTTAGTAGCCCATTATGATCATGTTTGGGTGTGGGTTTTTTCCTCTTCTTTTCCTTGAAATTATAACAGGAAAGATGGATACCTTTACTATAAAACACAAGAACTTCCCAGATGCATGATGCATGCATGTATGTATACAGGTACACGAACAAGTGCATCACAGCATTACCTCTTCGTCGCTTTTTGTTTGGTCCCAGCTCTTCTTCATCCTCTGTTACCGTGTCCATGTCTTGCTCTTTACGTTCAATCTCTTTGCTCTCTGTACTAGTATCGAGGTCTTCCCGTTCCTCCTCCCTGACCAAGTAAAATAAACCAAAGGTGACCAACCAACCACACATTATAAGCTGAATGATATAAAATACACAAAAAAATATGGCATCTTTGACACAAACAGGATTTTTCTCTCCCAAGTACTTAAGCTAGTAAAATGTCTATAAATGTTTTTAAAAAATAAAGTCACAATGTGTATGATTTTGTAAAATCCTTATTTCACATTTTGCCTCATCTAACAGTTAAAAACCTACAGAATCACAGGTAATAAGGTAACATTTATTTTATTATTTTTTCTCAATTATCATTTCCAAAACATAGCACAAATCTATCTTTGGCCCATGCTCACTTTTTACAAGCAGATTTATTTAACTAACTACCTTCCTCAAGCAGGCAAATATATAGTATTGTATATACACTTTGGGGTTTTTTCTGGAATCATAGACAGCTGTGTGTGCCTGAATCTTACCACTTGGACCCATACAGTTTTATTAACAGAACAAAAAAATCTTGGTTTTATGGAAATCACATAACACAGCATTTTTTAAAAAATGCTATGAAATTTGGTTAATCAATTGTTATGTGAGGTCATTATTTTCTAGCTCACATCAGATCAATTCCTCAAATTAGCAAATGAACTATAATGATTTGTATGAAGATATTCATAGAGATGAAATCAATGCAAGAAATAAATTAGATTTCGCATGTTTCTCTTGTCACCCATAAACCAATTCTAGACCACTAGGAAGAAAAATAAAATCAGTATTAGGGACTATATACTTAAAATACACCTTTGCATATGATAAAGTCAACAAAAGCCACATAGGTCAAGTCTGGCCATGTAACTAAAAAGTGCTCTACCATATATATCACAGTAATACTATGAATCATACCCAACAGATATTTCTACAGCAGGAATTCTTTGCTCCTCTTCCTTCAGCTTTTCTTGTTTCTCTTTCATTTTTAACTCTTGTTCTTTTAACCTTTCTTCTCTTTTCTTACGTATCCTAATAGCAGGAAGGATATAGAAAACCAGTTGCAATTAATCTACATCTTAATCTGTCCATGTCTTTTTTTCTTTTATACTAAAACATCATCCAAAAATAGCACTAAGTGTGAGAAAGCACAACATTTAGCATGGCAAAGTTTCACCACCGTCTATAGTCTCAAGAAACCAGCATAAAACAGAAACGTGACTATTTTTTTTCATATGCCTTCTGCAACCAAGGAACGAATGTCATTTTTAGAAGCAAAATTCAGCTTTCCATATCCAAGTTTTACCTTGCTGCTGCTGCCTCTCGCTCTTTGCGATGCTGTTCTGCCTTCAGTTCTCGGAACTCCTGTTTCGCTGTTCGCAGCACATCAACAGAGTCCTCAATGAAATCTCGAGTGGAGACCAGAGTTAGAAGTTTCCCACAGAGAGCATGAAGGATCTTCATCTTTTCTCCTAACCAAAATTCAGACAAATGTTTGTATTTCATTATATAATTGATAATAGGCCATATTTTTACACACTCCAGACTGGATTTTTTCTCAGTCAAGAACAAGTGAACAGTCAAACATTTGTAGTATGCCAGATTGCACTTGCAAAGAGAAATTTCCTGAAATATCTGCTTGGCTCAGAGATGCAAGCCTTTATTTTTCATTTATTAACTTTTACCATCAAAAGTAGTACAATGCAATATTATCTACGAAACAAAGATAAAGGAAGAGTAGATAGTATTTTTTTCTCCATTTCCAAATAATGAACTAAAGACCCAAACCAGAAAAACAACAAAAAGCAGAGGTTGAATCAAACACCCCGATGCTTCTCCCAGAGAGATCCCCTCCTGCAGGTAATACTAACATTTCCTAAATGGGATTAAAAAAAAAGCTACTCAGAAGTAATGAGACTGCCTAGTTCTGCAATCTCTGCTTGGGGGGGCTGAAGCACAGGAGGGGGTTTTGGTCTAGAAGACCTAGAGGTCCTTTCTAACCTAAATTATTCTATGATACAGCAAATTTTGACCAATGTTGGTCTGAAGCCAGTTACAAAACTGATCACTTAATGAGTTGTACAATAATCTCTAATATGCATTGTCTTTTATTACCTGGCAACAAATCATATACTGAGGTACTTGAAAGTTTCTTCAAGAGCCCAGGATTACTTAATCTCAGCTCCATGCAAGCATCATCAGTAGTATCAAACCCTCCTCGCTTCTGGTAACGGTATTTTGCATTGGCTGATGTTACATCAGCACCTGACGCTAGAATGTGAAGTCTGAGAATCTCAGAAAGAGTGCAGCTATCAAGATCCAAGTTTTTCAAATTGCAGCCTACAGTTGAGAAGAATAAACAGTTATTTTATACAGACATTTAAAAGTAAACAAATATAAAAAAGTGCTTTAAAATACAGAGCAAAATAAAAACAGTAACAAAACAAGAAGTGAAACCCACACATACCCTGATGTAACTGGGGCCATGCAGCTGCCAAAGTTGCAACTGCAGACAGTGCAGATTTTGTGGGGTCTGCATCTTCATCCAAAGCCTCTGTTAAATCTTTAAGGAAATAAACACTTTATTCTAGTGCAAATTAAAACTTGTACTGTGGAGGGGAGGAAAGGAAGCCGTGTTTTAAAAGTTGCAGGCAAAGCAAAAAGAGGGCCGATATTTACAAAAGCATCAATATATTCAAAACTCAATTCAACAACCAAACAAAAATTTACAAATCTTTAAATGCAGCTAAAAAATCCAACTAAAAGCTAAGGACATGCATCACATGCTACATATAGGGAGAACAGCATACACGCTGTTAGAGCAACCACAACACACAAAACATGCAGAATGGCAACATAAAAGGCAGCAACAACAAACCCATAATCACATTTGAAAGCACAAACAAGTAACAATACAAGAAACACCTGTATTTGCTTTCTTCAAATGAACTGTTATTTCCTATCATAGGTTTGTTTTTAGGAATCATAATCCAAACCAATCCAAAATTTCGATACTATCCCCATTCACCACCTTTATATCTGTAACTTAAATACAGCCTGTTCTGCACAAACACCATTACTAACTCATTACAGACAAGCCATATTTCACTAAAACAAGCACCTGCACACAAGCAAACTGACCAGGAAAGCAGGGAAGTGAAAGGGAGACACAGCATATTATTCTTTCTTAAACAAAAGTTTCCTCAGCACCTACAGGTATTTCTCCAGAGGGCTGACAGAATTCTTCCAGCACCATATGCTGCTTCAACAATTTCACTTTATTCAAATCCAAATCATTAAGCAGTTAAAGTCACCAGGTCAATATAGAGCCATAAATCCAAACTAAGACTACTTAAAATGCAAATCCACAACAGTCTTGTATGATGATTTATGCTGCTTGAAAACTGTCATCCAGACATTACAAAATTAAACTCTGCACCTCCCCTCTCACTACCTATGTAGCACAGTTTGAGAGAATGCTGGACACCCCAAACCCAACATCCATGGTGTTCTTTGTTGCAGAAACATTGCCCATACAGAATTTAATTAAGCACACATGCTGACTATTACTAGTTTGGTTGGCCAGACTCAGAAAGCCAAGAACATGTAATTCTTTTACAGGAAAGAAGATATCTAAACAAGAGTGACAAGAAACAAAAATTCCAAGGCACATATAACAGAGGAAGTGCCTTACCCATAGCTCTGCTAAACTACAACCAAACCAGCAGATTTTTGCAACTGACAGTCCCCTGAAGTCAAATTAAAATATGAAAGTTATTTTTTTCTGATCTGTCCTATGAATAATAAAGAATCTAATCAACTGTTCTGTGATACTTGATAATGGAATCCTTGCTTGTATTTCCAAAGCAATGCTCTCAGCAGTTAAAAAATACAGTTTAACTGCTCAATGCAACAGTAATTAAAATAGTCTAAATTTCATAACACAGTATCAAATCTGTAACTTACTCAATTAACGAGAGCAGCCTCTATTGCTGAAGGTAGTGCCCATGCTTTATGCAGTTTATAGATTGGATATAAATCTTACGCATGAAAATACAGTTTTCAAGGGAGGAATTAAAAGAACCTTCTTGTACCTCACAGGTCTGTCTTGCAGGGGCACCACAGAATTCACTTGCCCTCACATGGGGAGCGCTCTTATGTTCCTATCTACCTCTAATGAACTAAATAGACTAGCAGGAAGTGTCCAAGCTTCTCCTTTAACTGGCTGCAAATCTGGCAGTCCATAAACACGGAACGATGTATAAATTTGTAACAAAGCCTGCTCCTCTTCTGATCAGTGGTCAGTGTATACCAAATACCTCTGCAAATGAGGGCAACTCAGCCTTAGAGCAACAAATACCAAAAGGCAGAGTGACCATGAGGCCCTTTACTGAAAAAAAGGGATATGGTGTATCTAGGAGCCATGGATATATACTTCCAGTCTTGAAGGACAACGAATATTGAATTCTCCATTATAGTGCTGGGGAGTTTGAGTTTTTAATCTAGTTAGGCCCAGATTTGTTTTTAATAGATACAGATAAAGACTTTTGAGAAGACTTTGAAAAATTATGCGCTTCTTGACCCTCAGGAGAAACATCTGCCAGTGCTGAAGGAAGAGGAGGAAGGCTGATACGCTTCCTGCACCTCCAGAACATAAGCAGTACTGTTAAAAGCTTATTATGCGTTGCTGGATGCAATTGTAGTAACAGTGAACTTCTTTTTTCTCCATTCCCCTCAGACCCTGCACTCCATGCCCAGTTTAAAAGCTTTCAGATAAAAGAGAAAAAACAAGCTCATTTACATACAATATCCATGCATAATAAGACAAGGTTAAACAAAGGAATGCCATAAATCATGCAGCTTAAGGTTAATTCCAGTACCATTTCAGCAGTAAAATTAAGGATCTGACCTTTGGTCTCAGCATCAGCTATTTGATCTTTGGCCACTTCCTCTTCCTCTTCGGCCATTGCCTGAAAGATGGCAGTCAGGAAGAAAAACAGCAATTCACATAGTGGGCCTTCAGTGTCATTTCCTACAAGAGCTTCCTCTAAAACCTCTGTGAATAAAGTTTAAGAAGCGTCACTTTTGCCGCAAAGTTGGAAAACAATTATGTACTGAAGAATGAAAACATTTTTTTTTCCTTTAGGTACAATAATCAAGTTACTTTTCTGTAATTTATTGCATGTATTCCTGAGGTGATGGTGTCAGAAAGGGTGCTGGCAAAACAGCATTATTTCAATATATAACTGAAAAAATAAAAGTACAAGAAGGTATTTTAGTAAGTAGAGCAATAATTTGCATATTGAAATTAATTTTGATTTTACAAACACTGCAGAGTTGCCTGTGAAGAGAAAACTGGATTGGTATGCATGTGTAAGCACTGACATAAATAAAGCCACACAGAAAATTTTGTAGCAGTGGTACTTGGGTGCATTTAGGATGTTTAGTAAAAGGGACACCACAAAACTTGGGCTCCTCGCCACATAAACGACAACTTGCCTAAAGTTACTCCTTCTGGAAATTCATCTTGAAGATCAAAAAGTTCCCCAAAAGCATGTAAAAACTCCAAAACCATCAGGGCATCACCAAAGATCTCAGGAGGAAGTCTCGTCTTTACTGGCATTGGAATGGGAAGTTCCTGCAATTCAAATGGGACAACTTAGTATCTTACTTGGTTTCTGCAGACTACACAAGTGATTAAAACCAAACAGTTTGTTATTTTAAGGGGCTTATCTGTTGCTTTTCTTTACATTTTATTGAAAAGAGTCCCACAAGGTACAGATCAGTTATCACAGTAACATCTGGGGCAGTACTAACTTTAGAAGCCAGAGAGCACACAATTTGAATGTAAAACTTTTGAGAAAAATGTTTATTCACGTTCATGAAGTTTGTATCTTTAATAAAGTAAGTCAAACACACTACAAATTAAGAACATTGGTTGTTAAAATTTTTCCTTTTAACCTGTAATATTTCTCAAGAGTTTTAAATTTCAGTATGCTGTCTAGACAAGCAAAAATAGACCTACTCCTAACAGTTACTCATGATTGCTTGTGAAAACAAGCAAACAAAATCCCAATACATTCCCATGAAACACATCCTTCCAATACTAGGATATGCAAGATCATGTACTGATGACTGCATGTTCTGGTGTTGGGTTGTTTGCATGGGTAAGGCACTTACAGTAGGAGCTGATGTAACCATGTAACCACATAACAGAGACACCACTTCCAAATCACAGATGACAGTTCTAACACTGTTTGACTCTGAAATTACTATCTTGATGTAACTCCTCAAGATTTGTCTCCTCAATGTTTCTTAGGAGACAAGTTGAACAATGCCCAGAATGACAGCTCCTTTCCACAAATGTGGTAGTTCCCAAACATGAACAAGAAGAATGCCAAATACTTGTGCTTCAGAAGAACACAGCAAGGTATTCCCTAAATTTCCAAAGAGAGTTTTTTTTGAAAAGCAGGCCTCCCCTAAACTCAACTTTATTTACATTCTTATCCTGAAAGATGCTCATTAACAAGTATATTGCTAGAGTTTAAATCAAAAGAATTCCACAGGGAGCAAGAAGCTAATGCCCTCTATACCTTTTGCAGTAAAAAATTTGGTTTCTTCATTACTCAAACCTTTAAGTAACTCAGGTTTGTTCTAGGTGAGCTCATCTTGTATATTTAACAGAAAAATCCAGCACAGTCAATACCTTCCACTGTAATGTCAGCACTTTAAACATACATTTGCTCCACGTGTAGACTGAGTACAGCCTGAAAAACTTTCCTCAAGGCTGAAAATGCAGCTGCAGACGATCCATTAGCATCACCACTGGCAAGTATGTACTACCTGACTGTAGATGATTCACAGCCCCTGGCATTCCAGTCTGCATTAGGGCATCTGGCCTGGGGTCCTTGCAAAGTAGCACTTGAGTTATTCCTAATTCAATCATACCTTAAGATCATCACACTCCATATCTTCTCGAGGTTTACTCCACTGTTTCAAGTATTCCACGTATTTTCTTTTTTCCTCACGCAGCTTCTCTCTTTCCTGAAAAAATGTCACAACTCTCAGATGGCCCTACTGCAGTTTGTAAAACTGCACCACTTACAATTCAATCAGACGGAAAAGTAAAGCATCATATTTCATTACAATGAAGTAATCTATTAATTTTTATTTTGCATAAAATGATACTGGCAAAATGTTTTAATGTGGTGTTACTTTCTTGAATCAGTTGTTGCTTTGGTTGGGGGGGTGTTTGGGTTTTTGTTTTGTGTTTAATGGTAGTGGCTGAGGAAAAAAAATTCTAAAAATTACAATATTTATGAAAGTTGGTTCAAAATGACCATTAAAATATAGTGGATGTGGCTGTGGTAAAATGCAGTAGAAATTTATATCATTTCTTCATACTCAAAGTGAGAAAAAAGTTATTTAGCAATTTCCATCCAAAGAGAATCCACAAGTAAACCCACAACCATTTGATATGCTGCAAATCTGATGCAGTACAGTGTCTTTGACATGCAAATGGAAGACAACCGTCAAATCAAATAATTTTATGCACTATTGGCAAGAAAAACCCCAACCCACCACATCAAAATTAATCTCAATTCTGAAGTAATGTGAATTTTTTGTGAACTAAAATTATAGAGAATGTTATTCAGAAATACAAACCCATAATCAAATCTTATAACTGACTATTCTTCTAAAGTGCATTTGTAATAACTGAAAACTTAATGGAAAATAGCTTGAAACAGGCAACAACTACGAAACAAGAAAACTGGAAAGCCATTATGCAGTTCCTATATGAAACACATATACTTCAAATGCATTACTTTTTCCTTTTGTATTTTGAGTCTCTCTTTCTCTTCTTTCTTTTTCATCCTTTCTTCTTCCACAATTTTCTTTAATTCTTCTCTCTTTTTTTCCTTATCTTCTTTCTCCTTTTTCCTAGCTTCTATAGCATTTGCCTTCTCTTGTTTTAATTTAGCTTTTTCAAAAGCTATAAAAGGAAAAAAAACAAACCAAAGTTATTTTTTCTTTTGTAAAATGTTAGTTTTAACTGCTGAATAGACTGACCTTTTTATAATTACCATATGAAAAAGATATTGTTATGAAGACTGAATTGTTTCTACGCCAACCAGAAATTCAAACACTTGAAAGTTCTTTAGAGAATCAGAGTTTTAGGCCTAAGTATTAGACATGTTCTACAGGGTTGTCATCACTGAAATAAATTTATCTGGGGTTACGAGTATACAGAAGTTTATTACTTGTTTATTGGTTTCTATCAAGTGACATATAGAGATGAGAACTGATTCCAACCACATATAATTACAGCAAGGTATTTAGTAACGACTGCTTAATAAAATTATGTCCCAACCAGGTGTGGCATATAACCCTGCAATATCTGTGATGGCAAAAACCTTTAAACACATGAGCTTCAAGTATTTAGTTATTACTGAGTTACTGTAAAGTCAATACATTTGAAACCTACATAGGAATTCAGTGCCTTTTGTTCTAGTTTTACTTCAGTTACACTGTTTAGGCTGAACTTTAATCAGCAATAAATGTTACTGCATGAAGAGATGCAGATTTCTTTGCAGTCACCTGCAGAAGAACAGAAGGATACAGATTTCCACTTTCTGTGGACAGACAATGTCTGTCAATCCACACACAGGCTAACAAGTAACAGGGAGTCTTACTGTTTTAATTGAATAAACAGGAAAGATAGAATCACAAGTAAATGAAATGAAAAAGATCCACTCTTACCAAGTGGATAGTACTAAAAAAAAATATTTTGATTACATTTTCCTATAAAATTTGAAAAATGGTCTAGATTGCTTCTACAGATAGCTACCACACATAACAGCCGTGTGTCTCACCCAGCAAACAAATGCAGCGAAGCTCATCCCCCAGAATCATCTCCATACTGAGAAGGCTAACTTTTCAAGATATCTAGTATTTTGCTATCTTTTTACATTGTGAAAATGTATCTTAACTAGCCTTCTAGAATCTGCAGTTTCTTTTCACACACGAGAGGAAGCAGTTCTGATGTTAATCAGCTGTTCCCTTGTTCTGTGCTGTCAGTTCCAGCACATAAACAAACTCGTGCTAGTTGTGCAAAAAGGTGGACACATACAATTTTAATGGATGTGTTTTGTCTCCGTTGAAGAAAAGGCCTAAAGCAGCATCAGACAACTTTGCAGTTATTTAAGCAGATGATGGACTAGGTAATTTCTAGATGTCCTTGCCATCCTAAAGCATTCTATGTTCACAGAAATGAGAGGTTGAAACCAGAAGTTCACAGAAGTATTTCCAGAGATGAAAGCCTTTCCTTAGGAATGACATCAGTGCTTACAATCCAGAAGAATTTGTCTGAGGAACTTGGTCTGCACTTTGTCTCTTCAAAAACACACACCTAGTTAAACTCGTACAAAAGGCATGGGCTTCCCCTTACTTCATTTGAAATCATGCTTAAATTGATCAAGAATGGGTCAAAATTAAGCCAAAATTATTCAATCAGTTCAAACTAAAAATCTCTTAAATGATTTGTGGTATTTTGATCAGAAAAATTCAAAGTGTATTACAATTCTATTAAATTTTGCGATAGTTTTTCCACTGAGGCCTTTTCCTCATACAACAAACTGATTTGTCTTACATCTTCATGTTTTGATACGCCTTCAGCTAGTAAAATTTACATGACTTCACCACTCACTCAAAGTTCTGCAAAAAATTATACAGCTCTTTATTTATCTGAGATAGAAATCAACACAGTTGGACCACAAGCTTCCCACATTTCCCCAGTTCAGTAAACTAAAATGGAAAAAAGGAAAAAACAAAACAAAACAAAACCAGGAAACAACCACTGTAACCATTGAAAGGAGCACTTTGCAATAGTGCTGTGGTAGCACAGACTTATTACATTTTCCATTTGAAAGGTACAACCCCAAAAATACTGTAATTATGGCCTGCTCTCAAATCTGCAAAAACTGGTTCTGCTGGTCATAGGACAAAACCTCAACTTACCCATGGCCTGCATATCTTCTTTTTGCTTCTGGAACCTTGTCCTTTCCCTTGATACCTTACTTTTGTTTCCTGGGGTGTTTCGTTTACCAGTAATACTGTCCTCCTGATTGAGAATTTGCAGAGGGAGAGGAAAAAAGAACATAACTATGGGGAAATTACCAGCAAAAGATATTCCCAAACATGAGAAAGTATATTAGAGCACCAAGATTTTCCATGTTTAAATACAGGCAAGTGACATCTGTATCTGGGGGCAAGTGACGTAATTGTACCTGAGAGTTCAAATTAAAGCTTTTTAGCAAATTATTTATTAACCTCCAAAGGAACAAGTGCTTTACCCAACTTCACAACACACTGAAAAGCTCGTTTCTTGATGGGATCACATAAATAAAGATAAAATAAGAAATGTAACAAATACGGTCCCTTTAACCAGCTTAATGATAAAGCAATTACTTTAATAGCAACTATGTAATATACTCCAATTCATCCTCAAAGAAAAAATGCAAAATTTCAACCTTGTATTCCAACTGTTCTGAAAATCCAGACAAATGGAAGAACTTAAAAGACTATGCTAGTGCCTTGATCTGGGATTAAGAATGTTATCACTTACAAGACTGGCAGGTGCCCTCTTTGGAGGTCGCCCTCGCCGCCTGCTCGCAGGACTGAAGATAAATGTGGGTGGGTCATCAGGGAACAGGTAGGAGAAATTTTGTCCTGCTAGATTGTATTTTTCAATTGATGTTGCCTTAGTAAGAAAGATGAATACAAATATTTATTGTGAAATTCTTACCTTTTCATAAATATAAGCCAATTAATGAATCATTAATTCATAGAAGATGATGAAAGTAACGTAAGTGGTTAACTTCAGATAAGAAACAGACCTCTGAAACAAAGTGTAGAGTCAATCAACCAAGTGGATAATAATGTATGCAGCACACATATGGAAACAGAATTTGGCTTCATTTGCTAAGATGCTATTTCTTTAGATGCCTTTCAGCAAATACAGCTGGACAGAGTCATCCTTGTAAGTAACTACAAGGTGTCAGGAATGACTTTTGACATATAAAGACAAAAAATTAACTAATCAAAGAATTACATACTTGTCTATGTCCCTTATTTCTGGAAGAGAATCATTCCAATTTGTCAAAGTTTCTTTCAAATCTACTTTCCCCACCTGATGACTTTGAAAGTCTGCCCTTGTCAGGCAATACAAATGAGAACACAAAGGAGACATTTTTAACAGGAATGTTCACTTAACTGAAATGAAAAGCCATCAGCAAGAGGACAAGTAGACACTCCACAGAAAGCCCAAAGACAAGATGACAAATGCACACATGTACAGAACATAACAATTTTCCTGAGGCTCCAGAAAGCATCACTAATAGATCACTACTCCTTGATGTGTTACACTGAGCCAGGGCAACAAGACCAAGGAAGGGGGTGGTTTATCCATTTCAGTTCTGTTTTCTCTTATTTCCATTTCTTTAAAAGAGACAGACTCTAAAGTTACAAACTTATTTGAATTGACTGCCTTTGTTATGTTCAACAACTTTTGCAGGCAAGACTCTCACGGATGCTCTCATGTCTCTGAGCCTTCCTGTGCAGAATGAGTAGCTACATGGCTGTAAAGAAAATGCCAGACAAACAAAAGAACTTTCTAAAAACAAGATGATAAGGATTGCAGGGTCAAGGCTGCAACACAGAGAAAGACTCCAGGATCTCCTGCGGCACAGCAAGCAAGGCAAGGGCAACTGCTGCCTACTTGGTAAGTGTGGGGAAAGCAGCTCAGTTCCTTGAGCACAAGGAAACAAATTCTCAGTCATCCTTTGCCGACTAAGACGTCAATTTAGTCTGAACTTGTACTATCACCACATGTCATCTCATAAGATGACAAAAATATGCATATTCAGTATCTAAGGCCTCATCCAAAGTCCATGCCAGCCACCTGAACTCTTCAGTACTTCTGTCTCACTGAAGATTTGGAGACTGGATTCAATCTACTAATTCGATCTAATAGAACATTTTCCAGCTAAAGGCATTACAATAGATTTGTATTGGCTTACTGTACTGAAACAGAAACAGTTCATTTTGGACTTGGAAATACCAGCTGCAAACCTTGAAAAATGAAAACAACTCATGTTCAACTAAGCAAAAGTATATTATGCTTTAATAAATAAATTTTTTCTAGGTAGATGCTCCCTTTTTTATTTTGGGGACTTCTCTAAGCTGGTAGCTAAAAAAGAAATTAGAGAATTCTGGTTCATGTACAGAAAAACTACCATCTTGTTTACAAGCAGAAATTAACAAAAATCTGTTTTCATGCAAAAAGTTCAAGTCTTCTTTTAAAAAAGTCAAATATTAACTTAGTATATTATATTTACAAAAAGCTAAATTTGATGTCATTTAAAAAAGAAGCACTGGGCAGTTTGTAGAGAAAAAAAAATACTAAATAGGGTCAGTATTTTATCACACAAGTTACTTCTTCTTACTTACCTTAGTTTTTATTACTCCATCATGTGGTTCACAGTGTTGTTTCAGAAAAAGTTTAAGCCTATCTCGAGAAAAGAGATGTTTCCTCCGGCTGTAGTAGGAAAGAAAGGTGTATTATCAACTAACATCTTCAATGATTGTTTCAGTGCAGCTGAAAATATGTGCAGGAATGTACGAAACAGACCACATCATTGACCTTTTTCTTATTTCCAGAAGTATAAGTAACACCCTTACTATTGTAACAACAGCCATTCTGTGTAACCCCAACTGAACTAAAAACTTGTTTATGAATAAACCAAAACCCAAGTAATGCTTAAACACTTGGTTTATCCATCTGTAGTTTTTATTTTGAAGATCCTGATATGTTGTCTCATATAAACACATACAAACTCCACAGTCTATTCATCCATGGTAGATCCTCCAAATATTTCTTAAAATTCCCAAATACAACTAAAGGCTGTTTGTTTCAGGAGAGAGTGAAAACAAATAGGAAAACAAGGACAGCAGCGATCACATCTCTCAGAAGGGAAGATAAGCCAACAAGGGGGGGAAGTGAATTCACACACTGCTTGGTCAGGCTGTGACACTCTTGCCAGAGGACAGTGTGCACTCTGATGGTTCCTGGCATTTCAGGAAGCCCAAACTACTCCACAGGAAGGAAAAAACTAACTACTACATAGGAGTGTAGTTAATGAAAAAACAAATCCAAATTTGTGCTGGAACTAAATGACTTGGAATCACTGATGATTTTCACAACATCAGTTTGTAAAGTCTTACTGCACAATCTATTCTAAACATATATTTTAACTAAATTCAAGACAGAACTGTTATTTCAGAAGCAAAAACTCTGCTGCTTTCTATTTTAAATCAGTCTGATTGCTATTGTCTGCTCCAACATTTCAAACCAGCAATGCTGCCACGGAAAGTGCTCACAATGCCACTGTTTCATTAATATTGTAAAATAGGATTCTTAAACTTTTTTTTCACCTACTCCATCAATCACAAGAGTAGCCACAGGTATCAGAAGTCATAGCAAGTCTCATCTGTGTGTCAATGAAAGCAGAGACCTGCAAGAAGCTGGTACCTGTGTCAATGCCAGGAACCATTGTTATACAAAGCTTGTAGCACAGTATTTTGTTCCAGTGCTTTTAATTAATAGCTCTAACATTGTTTTAAAATGCCATTTTATGCCAAAAACATCTTGTACAACTCACAGTTATAAAGTACAATTTTACCTTTAACATACTAATTTTTACCTTAGTTGAGATGCTTTAACGATAACAGGTTCATATAAGTGTTTTTTAATAGGTTGGACTTTGTATTTGAACAAAGAAGGATCAATTATGGCTTTCTTCTCCCTAAAATTAAAAAAGTTAAAAGTTTAGATTTACACAACATCAGCCTTTTTAATATATTCATATGTCTACACAATGGACCTCTTGAACCAAGCTATATTAATACAGGCTGTAACTTCCACTGGTCCAAACACGACCTAAGAACTTGTGCCAACTTTTCTGCTACTATATTTAACTCTGCATCAAAACCACATCCTGCAAGGAACAGGAGAAGGGATCAGGAATTTTCTTAGCAGGGAAATGGGAGATAAGAAGGGAAGGAAGAACAAAGAGAGAAAGACAAGTAATAATATAACCCTATCCTTTGGAAAATCGTCTCCTTAGTACTCTGAAGTACTCATGATGGCAATAGGAAGGCAAGGAAACAGAGAAAAAGACGATGAGGAAGGAGCCCAAAAGACAGAGTTAAATAAAATGAATAAAAATAGTAGCCCGAAAGCTACCAGTCACATTGCAAAACAAATAAAAACATCTATTTTTCAAAAATACCATTTTAGGAAAAAAAAAAAAGAAAGCTTCACCAACAACATTCTGAAAATAACAGAAATCATAAGGCAAAGCGTCTACACTTTAAAATCAACGTTTATCAGGTTACATGTTTTATTACCCAAAGTGCATTTCCCTTTCACATCTATCACTACAGAGAACGAGGTTTTTCCCCTGCATGGAATATATGTCTTCATTTTTAATGTAACAGTAGAGGTTTTTTACCCCTCTTCCTAGGAGAGTAACACGCAGGTTTGGTGTGCTACCAAAACAAAATTCACTCCTTCAAAAGACAAAGAGGGGGGGTTGCCACAGACAACGTATTTTAAGATGTGTGGCATATTTATGGACAGACTTCATGCACAGAGCTAAACTAATGAGACTTTCTTTAAATAATTGCATTTTGCTATTAACAGAACAAACTTCTCCTAGGGTGGCAATTTGTAATCCCAGAGTCATACTGTTAAGAGGAAGAATTCAATCATCATTTTATCAGTAAGGAAAATTGAAGTAGTAGTGGCTGAACATAGTTAAAAAATAAATGGACTGCCAAAAAAAGGAGATTTACACTTGGAAACAGCAATACATCTACTAAACCTACAGATGGGTGCTACAACATGCACTGTCTTGCACAATGCTATTTAGGTTGAAATCTCAAGTTAAGTCGCTCAGACCAACTCCAGTTTAATAAATATAAAATAAAAAACGCACCCAGCTAGTCATTTTAGAAAAACAGAGATAAACTGCATAAAGAAAGTAATACAGTCTACCCACTGGCAAGATTTTAACATCTCTACTAAAATTTGTTGAAGGAGCCTTTGCATTTTGGTCATGCCATGACCATCTTCAGTCTCAAGACAGCAAAGCTAAAGTAATGAAGGCTGTCACTGGGAATTTCTGGATAGTATAAAATATAAACTTGCTCCTCACCATAAGCCCTGAGTTTCCAGCCCTTTCGTGTAATAAGCTGAAGAACAACACAAATAGGTAATGTTCAGATAAAAAATAAAAGGCATCAGAGTACCAATGTTAAAGCAAAAGTATATCAGCTTGTTTATACATTTTGAATAGATTCTAAGTTGTCTGCAATGAAATGCAGGGCCCAAAGAATAATCAAATGTTCAACTCCTGTATTGTTAATCATTATTTTTTAGTTTGAGTAAATCCTTCTCTCAGCTTCAGCTGATCATATAAAATAGCCCATACCTAATTTCCAAGACACATTTTTTCTGCTTAGTTTCTGAGTTTCCAATTATTTTCCCAAGAAGTGAACATATTCCTGAAATCCTCCTCCATAAATCCAAATGTAAAGTCAAAATTTTGCTTAATGCAGAAGAAGAAAAAGGCCATTCAGAACACACAAAATTTTTTTTAATTATATAGATCATCTAACATATTTACCATAAAAGTAGTATTTTTGGTTATATTTTACTTTATAAAGCATTACAAAACACACAGGAGTTAGCAAGGGTTATACCCATTTCACAGCAGAGAACCCTTACAGAGCACAGCTCTGACAGACAACCAGATCCAGAGGAAAAAAACACAGAGTACCTTGTAAGATAGGCAAAAATTGGAACTGACTAAGCCATATTACACTAGTTCCTAATGCACTCAAGTTAACATGGTTAGTACCTGTGGCAGTGTCTTGCATTTTTGGATGGGGTCATACTGAACCACTGACAGGCAAGAATCTCATCAGGCCTTCAATTACTTTGGCATGATGACCACGTGACCTGGACATAAATTTCCTCTTACAGTACCACTATAATATATTCCAACACCACGGTACTAAGGCAGCTTTACCAGGAAACTTCTGAGACCTCAGATCACACCATCATGAAGGCTGGAAAATCCCTCTAAGATTACTGAGTCCCACTACTAACCTGGCACCACCATGTTCACCACTAAACCACATCCCCCAGAGCCACATCCACACGCCTTCTGAACATTCCCAGGGACGGCAATTTTACCCCTGCCCTGGGCAGTGTGTTCCAATGCTTGACAACCCTTGGTGAAGAAATGTTTTCTAATATCCAACCTAAACCTACCCCAGCTCAACTTGGGGCCATTCCTTCTTGTTCTGTCACTTATTACCTGGGAGAAGAGACCAACACCCTTCTCACTAAAACCTCCTTTCATCAGGTACTTGTAGAGAACAGTAAGGGTCCCCCTGAGCCCCCCTTTCTCCAGGCTAAACAACTCCAGCTTTCTCGACCTTGTCCAGGACACAACTGTCTGTACTATCTGGTCTGAGTCTTGCCAGAGCTGCCTATACCTTAGGGTATTAAGAGAAGTAGAAACATAGCAAAGAAAAATACTGACGATTAGTGGATCAGGAATACACTTCAAATTAATGCTGTCCCACTTTTCCAAAAAGAGGCAGTGGCTTTTCTCCTTCTGTCTAAGTTTGGGAATGGAAAGAGCTCTCGGTGACCTGCCAATATACCGATCCCGACAGCAGAGCTGAGCTCAGCAGACCTTTGAAGGTTGCCCCTGACAAGCAACTCCTACAGAGCAATAACAACTGCCCATCTGGAACTGCAAATATTTTCTGTAATCTGACTAAAACTTCAACAACAAAACAGAGCAACCTAAAGCCTGTTAACAACACACCAGTTATACTGCTCTAGGGACAAGACAACAGCACTTTGCAACAAAATCCTGACTTTGAACCTCTGATGAGGATTTTAGGCTGCTTTGATCCACTACTTTGGTCTTTCCTTACAATATAAAGTGGAGTAACATCACTATTATTTGGTTCAAGGGATGGAAGGAGAGAGACAAAGACAGGAAAGATACAAATTAAGGATGAAGAAAGATTTGTTGTACTGAAGATATTGTGTAACTTTGATGACAAGCTATACCCACACTTATTTCTTCTCCAGATAAAGTCAGAAAACTAGGCTGAAGATGGTAAAAAGCCTGGACAGTAAGGTTCCACTGACATACTTCGAAAAACTTCATTACCTCTTATATCCCAAAGTTTGCAGAAACCATTCAACCTTCCCAAATTGAACAAACACCCAAATTTACTGCCATGAACCAGCCAGCAAACCAAGAATATTTTTTTTCTAGTATTTCTGATGAAGGTCCATCATCATTCAGTGTACTCAAAGCCCTGGCGGAAGGAATCCCATGAATGAAGTTGCAGCTGAATTGCACACATTCATTAATAAAAGCCCCTCTACCTCCATTCTGCTGCAAGGTGCTAAAGCAAATTCAAAAGTTCGACCTTACCACTAAAAGTTTAGCAGTTTAAGGTGTGATCACTGTCATTCTATGTGATCACTCTCCTATGGTACCAGAAGGTCCCGGGGGACAGCAAAAGTGGCCTAAGAACTCGAAGCCTGCTACCTCCTTTTGCTTCAGGGCCCAGGCCTTAGAAAGGCAGCCTGTTGTTCTGGGGGAGTGGAGGAGTGAGCACATCCTGGACTCTTTCTCCCTGTGCCACCTCGACTTTTACTGCTGAAAACAATAAAAAACTGTGAACAGAAACACTTGTACAGACTGCATGGCTATTTCTGCCTCACACAGACAGGGAAAGGGTCACAGAAAGGCTGGGATCTCTAATGACATCTATTTTCAGTTAAGATTCCCTAGTCTTACAGATTCTTGGGGAAAAATATTTGCAGATGGCCCATCCAATCTGTGCTGTGCTCCCCTCCCCCTCTCACTCACAAACACGCCGAGCATCTGCTGTACCATTGTTTAACAGCACTGCAGCTTTGCACAAAGGCTGAGTCTCAAAACCTGGAGATCCGTATGCAGGCAAAGGCAGGACTATCATTCTTCACATATCAACTTGACATTGGTCCCAAGGTGACTAACATTCATACTCTCCCACAAACAAGTTTCACTATAAACAGGAAAATACAGTCCCTGAAAGATTAGGGCTGCAAAGCCATGTCATTCAGTTCAGTGGGATTTCTTATTTTGATGAGTAATGGCATAAAGAATCTTAAATGCCACACAAAAATCGAAAACAATGCTTTGCTCTCAAACAGGTTTTACAGGAACAGCAAATAATGCTTTCCAAGTTTGCATATAGCCAGAATATATCTAGAAAACAACTGACGTGTTATTACACTCTTGCATGTTATAAAGAGATTCAACTAAAACTTCCAGTAAGCATTTTAAAGCCATAAGAGGTATCCAATTTAAGCTTGTAGCACAAGTGTTAGTTAGGTATGTCACAGAACAGTGCTTCAAAAGTTGGTATAGTCTCACAAGATTTCCCCTTCTCTCCCTTCTCTGCACTGTCAAAATAACTAATCAGCTGAGAAGAACCACAGACTGTCTGGGAGTGCAAGACTTAAGTCTTACTACCAGCTCTGCATGCAGGAAAGTGACAGCACTATAAGGGATCAATCCCACAGTCAGCTCTGTGCACACTTGCATCATTCCAAGAATAACCTCCTTTCAAATGCCATATGCACTTTGGAACACTGAAAATGCACTTATTTTCTAAAATATGTAGGACACCTTCATGAACAACTGTGACGCTGCCTTCAAGAGACCACAGAGAAATTAAAAAACTATTTATCCCATGTTATTTTCTTAGCCAACTGAGGAACTCCAGCCTAGTTATTCAAGGCATGTCAGGACATGACTTCAACAAGCAGTTAGCGATAAGATTAATTTCTGTATCAATGTGACCGCTTGAAGTCAGTAACAGTTCATGTAAAGCCTCTTGTTGCTGGTTTGGGGCCCAATTCAATCCCTCTTCTTTCATCATGGTGCCCCTGAAGCACAGACATCTTCTCATACTGCCAGGATAAGATGCATACAAAGCTCAGTTATAGCCAGCAAAGGGACAGACCAAACTAAGCACCACAGTTAGAGCCAAGAAGCTCTCCTACTACAAGTATTAAACTACTCCAGCCTATAGAAAGTTCCTCAAGACACAACACACACAGTTTCACTGCACCTACATTCATAATCAACTCCATTAAATACAAGGGTATATATTTACATGGACATGCACAATGAAGAAAGCTTTCTATGTTTTTAATTTTTTGGACAAACACACAAAGTCTCTGGGAAGACTTTTCACAGAGTTCCAGTAAAAGCATGTCCTTCTCTTGCAAGGCAGTTTCAACTCTGAGCCCCAGGATGGAAGAAAAATAATACCTGACTGTAGAAATGCAGAACATGACTGCATTTTCCAAGCTACAGCAGCAGAGGCTCTGCAGCACAGAGAATTACTGACAGGCACGCACAGCTCTTCCACCATCTCTCAGCAAAAACACACTGCTAACAGATTAACTGTGATTATTCTGTAGGTACTCCATTTCTCCTAATGCACAGTTTTCTGGCTGATTAACATAACTGGCACCTGTGAATGTTCAGCTTGTCACCTTCGGCTGTCTGAACACTCACGACCCATACAGATCAAGTAATTTGTTTCAGTCAGACTCTGCCACATCTGCTTTAGTCTCATTTCCACCCAAACTGAATGATTTATACTGTGAAAGTATCACGTACCCATTTTGTGCAGAGCTACTGTTGGTTTCTGAGTCGTCACTGTCACTGATGACAATTGTGTCTCCATCGGCACTGCTGGTGTGGCCATTTGCCATTCCATTATGATGGGCTGGAGCTATGACTTCCAAAATCTTACACTGCAACCTGAAATAAAACACAGACATTTATTAATGTCGAAGTCTTCCACTAGTGCAAACAGTCTAAAGTTGTAGCAGATGTTATTTTAAGAATGCATATATAACTGAACATTGTGTTGTCTACTAAGTAAGTAAATAACTAAGAGCCTTGCACTGAAATACTGGGTAAAGTAAAATACTGATGTCCATCTAATAAATGAACACATTCATCTGCTTACACAGCTATCAGCTTCACTACTCAGGACAAGAAATCTATCCAGTTTTTTGTGGTTATATTTTTTTTCCGGTTCTCATTTAAGTAAACTAAAAAGTTAACTTAATGTGTTAGTTTAAAACTAGACAACAAAACTTCTACATTTATTTTGATAGCAGTCTAAGAAAAGCAAAAGATTTTCAGATCCCAAAGTATTTTTTCTTACACAAGATCATCTTCTACTGCTGTCGATGACCTAAATAAACAAGGCTGAAATGATCATTATGCATCTAATCTTAATAATGGCCCATTTATCTGCTGACACATATTAAGGCTCCATCTGGCACGCACACAATTGACAAAACAAGTCTATTCCTTTGCCATCCTGAATGCTAGTCATAAAAGGCAGAATTAACTACATATCAAAAAGTATAATTAATCACCACTTCATGCTGGGTAACTGTATTATAGCTGTTTCTTAAACACTTTCACCCCTTTCTAGAATTCCATGGTTCATATTTTTTAGCTTAACATCCAAAAGCCTTGTCTGATTCATGAAAACCAACTATTGTAGTCAATGGACACTGTCACATACTACCAATAAAAGCTCAGAGTGGGGGGAGAAAGAATACATAATAATTCTCTTCTCTGGGCACCAAACACTCCCACTTGAAACGAATAAAACAGAGAATACATGAAGTACTGGGCTTGAATTAGTGTGGCATCCCATCCAGGTTAAAAACAATCCCCAACAAATCCATGACAGACAAATTCTAAGTGTTCTTCTATCTGAACCGAACACTGGCAAAAACCAAGCCACGTCAAAATCTTAAGCACGTCTTCTGCAAGCAAACAGAAAAAAAACCTGTGCACACTGGGGTGGAAGGGAGAGGGGTCGTAGAGGGAGAAGAGTTGAAAACATTACAATAACATTAGAATATCCTAAGTAGTATCCACTTGTGAATTTATCAAGCATCATTAATGCAGTTAGAGCCTGTAGCTGCTTTAACAGGAAGAGAGCTCCAGGATGCTCCAGCAAGTTATGTTATTTTAAAAAGTAGAAAAATAATTTAAAAAAACCCCAGAACCAAAATATTAAAATCTGTATCCATCCCTAAAGACAACAATATGACCTATGCTTAAATTATCCATGGGGATATGATATGAGAGCTGCTTGCACACAGAGGCAGCTTGAGCCTGCTTGGACTTGCTGGCCACAGGCACACTGCCACTCCAGCACAGCCTGCCTTATTTCCAAAGCTGGCAGCTCTGGGGCTGGAAGACACATTTTCCCAGCCAGTGGAGTCCAAACTAATTAACTGTGAAAATCTAAATAGGCTCTTTGTAAAGAACCAAGAGCACACAGATATAATGGAGATAGAACCTGGTGGCTGCTCACCGAGTAAGTCCAAGTACAACAAGGCTTATTAAGGTCTGGCCCAGCACCAGACTCTGTCTGAGCCCTACAAGAAAAGTCTATCATTAGTAATTTGGTTTTCCACTGTTTGAAACATCACAGCCTCCCCTTCACACCAAATAATACAGAGCTGACTGCATAGCAGAACGTATATTATTAGGCTGGCGCTTTTTAATCTAACAAAGATGACCTGCTAAAATAAAGAATTCTTAGTAGAACTACTTTTTTCCAGGTTATAAAACATATTTCGTAGGCGGTCCAATTCCAGTTAAAACACACACTGAATTTCTAACGGAAAAGCAGCAAAGGCATCACCGATGCCCCCCAGGCCAGGGGCAGGCCCCGAGCTGCGCTCCCGCCGCGCCCCGCCAGGGGGAGCGCGCCCGCCTGAACCGCCGCGCCCGGGGCCGCCCGGGGACAAAGGCGCGACAGCGGCAACACCCCCGGGCCCTCCTCCGGACAAAAACCCCTTCAATGTTCAGTCACCGAGTACTTCTCTTATCATTTAACACTTATAATTTACCCGCTTATCCATCGGGCAGACCTGTAATTTACAGGGTATCACATCTCCTTCTCTAAGGATAGAAATTACAAATTCTATACACTTGATTCAGTAAAGCGGCAAAATCCCCAATACAGCTCCCTTTTTTTTTCCTCTTTATTTGTAAACGGGAAGAATGACTAACAGGTTAAACTATCCCAGGAAGGAAGGGATACTTCGTCTTCTATGCCATTTAAATCATTGCCAGAAACCTTTGGGGAAGGAATCAAGTAAACGACACGCATTACCTGGCTCAATAAAAGCACAGTCCGATGCAATTTAATGCTTACTGATAGACAAGAGATAAAAGGAAGTGATGCAACCGTTCCTTCTAGCATTAAAGAAATAATCTATGAATGATTTTTTTAGCCTTGCTGCAGTCAAGTCATGACTAGAAGCACCCAGTTTCCTGGACTAAGAGGCAAAGACACTCTCCTTCTAGTGCAAATGGTCTGCTCTTCTCAATAACCTAATCATGCCCCAAGTTCACTAATTATAACTCCTATTTTATATCATAAGGTACATAAAACAACATAGCTGAAAGCTGAAGCAAGACATTTAAATGAGGCATACTACTTGAACTGCTTTCTAAAAAAGATAGTTTAAGATCTTCACAGAGCTTGTGACAAAAGTCAAACCATGCTCACTCACTGTTTTCCATAAAATAAGAATTGGGGGCAACTCCATCTAAAATGACAGCAGCATTAATGTACATATATATGTACCTTAAATATCCCTCTTGGTCAGCAAGCACTTTCTTCAAATTACTATAAGGATTGTGAAAAAGCTTACTCAGTCACACTAAGTGAATCCCAAATGTGTTCAAAAAAAGCTCAGCTATAGAGCCATCAGGAACTTTTACACAATAGTCCCAGCAACTCTAGCTCAGACATTGACACCCATACTCAAAACAGTTTTGCTTACATCTTTCTGCACTACAGGCTGTTAGCAACAACCAGGCACTTGTCCTCTGGTCTGTCCCAAGGATGGCCTTTATGCTTACAGCCCTGCTCTTTGTTAGGCTCAGAAACTACTCTTCGAGGTCTCTTATGTTATGTTGTGGGGTTTTACTTGTTTTGTTTTGTGGGGCAGGGGTGTGTTCTTAGAACAACACAGCAGCCCAAATTGTTTCAACACAAAGCCGGAGGTGGTATGACCAATGTAATTTTTTTTTTAAATATCAATGTATCATCTCTCTCAAATGAAAAAGGAGCCTGAGAACTTCCACTGATTTCCATGAATTTTGTGTAGGGCTGGTCAACTGTACAAATGAAAGAACATAAGTGACTCCAGCAATCTAAGGGCAAGAGACACTGACTAGAGACTGTGGCAGCTTAGCAGAAGTAGCAGAAAACTTTAAGATCTGACTGAACTTTGTCACTCCCAGAACAGTAAGGAAGAGGCAGGCTGAAGGTCTACAAAAGCAAACTGCACCTGCAGTAGCCCCAGGCTGCTGCTCCACAAGATGCTGAGATCACTTAACAGTTCCTGCCAAAAGGGGAAATCTTTCCTTGCCATTCCTTCTTCTAGCCACATACGTGGCATGGTGCTTGCTTTTTGTAGCTCTGGCACTCAGTGCCATTTACTGATTGCCATTAAATTGAATTCATCTATCTGACAAGAAAAATAAACAACAAAAGAACATACAAAAAACCCAAAACAGCCGAACAAAAATCCCTAAGCCTAAGTGAAGAGCTAGGTAAGTTTGTGTCGTATCAGCTACTTTAAGCAGCTCACTGAAGGATGTGATGAAACTAGAGCATATGCAAGAGGGAAATACTGGCCACAAATAAAAGAAGAGGAGGAAAGAGAGCTGTCCATCCACTTGAGAATTGTAGGAACAGAGGTTGTCATTGAAAACTGAGGCAAAAAAGTTTTTGAGTACCTCAGCCTTCTCCTCATCCATTGTTACCAGTTTTTCAGCATTGTTTATCAGGGGCTCACACCTTCTTTGACCCACATTTTCTGATTAACACACCTGTAGAAGCCCTCCCTGTTATTCTTTACATCCCTTGTGGGTTCAATTCCAGCTTTGCCTTGACCTTCCTCACTCCATCCCTACACAACCAAACTTCATCTCTACACTCTTCCCAGCTTGCCTGTCCTAACTTGAACTGTCTGTGCATTTGCTTCTTTCCCCTTCATTTGATCAGCAGTTCCCTACTCAGCCATGCTAGTCTCTTGCCTTCCCTTGCCCAATTTCTTGCTCCTGGGGATTGCGAGCTTTTCTGCTCTATGGAAGAATTCCTTTAAGGTGTGCCGGCTCTGTTCCACTCCCTTGTCTCTGAGGGATGTCTCCCATGGGATCCCACTGACTATACCCCTGAAGAACTGAAAGTTTGCTTTCCTAAAGTTCAGGGCCTAACTCTACTCCTTACCTGACCCACATCCCTCAGGGCGGCAAACTCCACCCCAATGTATGACCCTGCAGCCCAGGCTGCCTCCAATCTTGATGTCTGCAATTAGTTCTCTCATGTTCAGATCCAGTATTGCATCCCCTCTGTTAGGGCTGTCTATTACCTAACTTTAAGAAGTTATCCTCCAGGCATTCCAGGAGTCTCCTGGATTGCCTACAGTGTGCTGTGCTACTTTTACAGCCGATGTCTGGGTGGCTGAAGCCCCCCAGCAGGACAAGAGCCTGCAAGTGCAGTGCCTCCTGTAGCTAGAGCAAGAAAGCTCCATCGGCAGGCTCCCTTTGACAAGACAGCCTGTAGCAGACACCAACAACTCACTTCCCTTTGTTGCCCCAGTCTCCAATTCTTATCCAACAGGCTTTCCACCTGCTCATGGCTGTTCTTCAAAGACAGCTCTTCACACTCAATCCACCTCTGGATGTAGGGGGCAACCCCTCCACCTCTCCTTCCTCCCCTTTCTCTTCCAAAGAGCCTGTAGCCACCAACATGCACACTCCAGTCACAGGATTTGTCCCACTAAGTGTCAGTAATGGCAAAAAGGTATAGCTTTCCGGCAGTGTGGTGGCTTCCCACTCCTTCTGGTTTTGCCCATGCTGTGTGCCCTCGGGCCTATGTCATCTGTCTATCACCCCAGAACCAATTATTGTCTAAAGTCACTCAAACCACTCAAGGGAAAAAAGTATAAAAGAGATTGGGCATGAGCAAAAACTGGGGAGTAATGCCACAGTCTCTGCAGGGGTAGCTGAGAACAGCTGCCCTGTCTCCTCCCACCTCTTTGGACAATGTAGGCGTGAGAAAACCATGTACTCTCCATACTTTATACTTTATATCTTACACTTTACTCTCTTACAATGCCCATTACTTTATACATTCTATCTTATATCTCATACCATGCCTGTTACGTTATACCTTATAAAGTACCTTATACCCTTATAATATACTTTCACTTTTACCTCACAGCTACTTTGATGCTAATTTCACTGGGCTATATCCTTACTCTGTAGGCACCTATTTACTGTGTTTTGCTACTTTAATACTAATAATTATAACTTGCCTTACACCTCATAACTTACTAGGTATCTATAGCAGTTGTTGTGTTGCTTTAAGGTGTGTAGTTCTTTTTTAACATGTGTGTTAATAGGACACAGATCTATTCTTTCCTTTTGCTTTGTGTTACAGAGAAGGTTGTGTGCAGTTCATTTTGTTGCTCTGTGTTACTGAGGGCATTCTAGACTCGTGGTTTAGGTTGTGTTTCTGGTTAGTAGTCTGCTGTTGTCAGTTCAGTCTGTTGTGGGGGATAAACTGCTCAAGTTCTGTATTGAAACTTAAGTTTGGCGTGCTTGTATGCAGTGTGTATTTTGTGCTGGTTTCTTTTGGGTTTTCTTGTCATCAATTAAACACAATCATCCAGCTAAACGTTACCACCAGCAACGCAAAACCCACAATAACTGTCACATACTTGTATTAATAGAAGTTATTTCAGGAGCTGCTATAGAGAAAGTTCTTTCTTGCTGTTAAGTGTGGTCTCATAGCAGTGTCGAAGACCCTTTCAGCCTGTGTGATGCCCAGAGTCAGGCAGGCAGTCCTGGGTTCATAGAACTTCCATTGTGCTGGGGACACTTACAGCTAATAACTTTATATTAATACAGGTGGGACAAGAAATCTTTGCATTTCTGCCCCTCCTTTTCACGTGACTACTTTCAAACCTAGTTGAAAGCCCTCTCAGTCAGCCCCACCAACTCATGTACTAGAATCCTCTTTCCCCTTTTGGACAGGCAAATCCCATCTACGACTTCTCTCATCAACTCCATCACTGCTGACCTGGACAACCACAAGTGTGTAACAATCTGAGGGCTGAATTAGTACAGAGACTCCCCTGATAACCCAGGTGCCAGGGAGGCACCAGACGTCCTTGTGGGACGGGTCTGGCCCTAAGTTCTCCTCAGAATGGAGACACCTACAACTATTACCTTCCTTCCTTCCCTTCCTTCCTTCCCTTCCTTCTTTCTTTCTTCCTTCCTTTCTTCCTTAATACCCTAAGTCTTGATCCATCTGGTTGACTAAAATTTTCCAGGCAAGCCCCCAGATCATCTGCATTATCTGCCTGCTCCTCGAGTCCCACAGCCTCATACCTATTCTGTGGGGGCACCTGGGAAGACAAGAGGGGCTGGGAAGGGAGTGTCCCACCACCCCGAACACAGATCTGTTTCCATTCGCCCTTATCTCTTATGTCCTCTCCTTCTGTCTAATGGTGAGAGGGTCAGGGTTCCTCTGACTCTTGATGAGCTTCCATCTACTTCATTTCTCTCAGGAATGGAATGGTCTAACTCCACCAGTCTATTTCTGCCTCATACACCCTGATCCTCCTCAGCCTCTCCACTTCCTCTGTAAGAGGAGAGTAATCCAGGAAAACCCAGCAAAAATGGTAAGTATAACTTACTTGACAAATTCTCTTTCATTCACCTCAGCAACTCAAAGACATGTACACAAGCTATTATGAGCTGCAGGACAAGCAGGTATCTCCATCTATCGCTGCTGGAGAGACGGAACACAATTTAAAGAGGAGGAAGACAAGCTGCACCCCATTATGTACACAGGCCAAAAACAGCCCTCGGAATATCAAACAAAAACTTTGACCCTGCAATTATCAGCACTTTCACTTCTCAGTAAAGTTGTTCCCAAATGCTGAGTAGGCCTTGACATCCAACCAAAGCTGCTATCAGAAGCTGTGAGAGGAGAGACCACTTTTCACAGCTCACCAATGGAGTGTTCTGCACACCAGCTTTTGATCCAGCTACTGCTAATTACCCTTATAGAAATAATAGTCTGGTACTCTGCTATGTCCCCATTTCAAGTCAAACAAACAAGACACCCTGAAGGCCCAGATGAGTTATAAATGTGCATCTGTACACTTTACAACAGGCAAACAAAAACAGCCCTTGGATGCAAACAGCTGCTTCAAATGGGGCAGTGGAGCCACATTGCAATACTTTAAGGCCAACTTTTAAAATAAAGAACACAATGATCAGTGAGTCAGAAGCAGAAGAAAATTCCCTTATTAAGATACACAAATGAAACAAAAGTTTTTCAGATGGTAAAATTTAAAAAAGTACACCTTTACTAATAGTATGTAAAGTTAGTTGAATACAGGAAATGCCAAAAGAGTAATACAAGAAGGTATAGCAACAAGTACCAAAAAGTCTCATTCTGTTTCATCAGCTTTTAGTTACTTTTTACAAAGTAAACGTCAGGTAAGTGCAGTAACTCTTATCCTTGTCCTAATAGTTCTCATTTGCTTGCAAGTAATTAGAGAGATAAAAGCAAGACAAGATCTGAAGCACTAAGTGACATCTTTTTTACTAAGCTAACTGGTACAGTTTAATGCACACATAAAACAAAAGCACAACAGAGAGACAGGTTTTATGAACAATGGCTTCTTGAGCTGTTTCGAATTTCAGTATCTTCATTTGTCTGACAAGTGATAGGTAAGATTGTATGCTTCAAAGAAACTAGTAAGCAGCATGGTTTTGCTTAGGACAAGGGAATCCTATGCACAGAAGAGCTGCATCAGCTGTCCCCTGTGGAATCACAACAGGACTGCACAGGTACGTGCATCGTTTTGACTGCCCAGCCTTCAGTTCTTATAAAGATTAAAACCAAATAAATAATAAAAGGAGCAAACCAAAACCTGTACCTTTAAATTTATAGTTATAAAAATAGAGAGTGTGCACAGAATTGAGAGCTAACAGAGACTGGTAGTGCCCATGGTTGTAACAGCTGTTCAACAATCCATAAGAAAGGCATAGCAGGTTCTTTTGCACATATCACCATCTCACAGCTTCCACTAGTCAAATACAAATGTATTTATTAGTCAACAACACAAATATATTTATATCATAAAGGACTTCAGGGCAGCAGAAAGTGAATTCCTTAAGCATGATATTTCCAAGACAGGAGCTCACTGATCCTTAGACAGCTATGCTGGAAGAACACAAACTGTACTTGCTCTATGGGTAGGTAAGCTGCCCTCCAGTACTGTCATGCTGGTTCTTCTACCGGAATTCAAACTCAACTTCCAGAATAAAGTGGGAAACCTTCTCATACACAGGAACTTACATTTAAGCCACACCACTAGAAAAACCACTACAATTAATAACTTAAATTCACTGTAACTCATTAGAATCTAAACATGGAAGACACTCTGTGACTTACTACCTACTGGTCTTATATTAACTTATCCCAGTGCTCAGAAGACAACTACACATACACAGATATATGAGAGCGCAATACCTTCTTGCCAGTTGGAATTAAAAACTTGGAAAATTATCTATAACCTTAACTCTTACTAGGATTGTTTTCTACCATCCTAACTCCCTATCAGCTATAGTCATGACCAGCAACATGCTTCCTGTGCCCCAGTTAAGACTTAGAGAGATGAAAACAGTATGCAAATCTTTTAATTGGCCTAATGCAGTCGTTAATCCACTGTGAGCAGTCCTAAAGCACTGGGACACCAGCCAAACAATTGATGAGTTAAAAAAAGAAGTTTTACTTGCAGACAAGGTTGCTCTGTGATTATCTGTGTTTCCTGTAGCCTAGCAATGGTCAACCTTGAATCAGTCAAAGCAGAGAGAGGATGTTAACCTATACCAGATGTATGATCAGATGCAGCAATCTTTTTAACAGAGAACTTTGTCGACTACTTCTCCAAGTCCATTCATTTTTAAAAGCACTCTGATGTTGCTTGCTCACAGACACTAGGCAAGTATTCTATCGCAGTGGTGTCATCTAGTGGTCAAACTCAATGAGAAAAGATACTCCCCTTTTGTATCTGCCATGTTCTGTATGATTTCTTCCTTCTTATACACTGACCTTTAAGCAACTTATTTCACTCTGGAAGTGGTTGACTTTTTAACTAAGTACCATACTAAGGGATGGACAGCAATTGGTTGTGCCCCAACCTCTATGGGGAAGGGAAGACATCATCACATAAGCTATTTTTAAGAGCAGGGATGGGGGAACTGAAAAGCTGGTAGAGTCGTCCAACCTAAAACTGCAGATCTCCTCACTGCTCAAGTCAGACCGAAAGCTTATAGTTTAATTAACTAATTACCATACTGCTCACTTGAATACCCTAATAAAGATAGTTATTATTTCTTGTGATAGCACCCAGACTCAGAACACTGATAAGTCACAACTGGTTGTTTACACATGCTTTAAATCTAGTTTTTCCTCCAACAAATTAAAATAATTATAAAAATAAAGAAGCACACTGCTGACCTCAAGCAGAAAAGAACAGGTCCTACTGCTAAGTGAGTTGGGCTGTTGTAGGTTTCGTTTGGTGTCTCTGAGGCATTAACTGAGGTTATTATTTCAGGCAGCATTTCCATACCACACAGTTCCAGCTTTCAGGTAACTGACTTCAGATGTCAAGATGCTGAAAATCAGTTTCACAAGTTTTAAGTACCAATAATAAACACAATACTAAGGCAGTAACAGATGGACAGTTTATTGCAAGAGATGCCATTCCTTTTGGAAAAACCAAAAGACCAACAAGTACGTGATGGGTCCTAAACTTTCAGTTCTAAAGGGTAAATATAGGAAGCAATTTCAATAATGTGATCGACATTTTCCTCTGCTTCAATACAAGTGTGAGCTAAAGCATTAGCTTCTTTTTTTACATATTAATTATGAAATATTGCTCTAATTTTCCACCCCAACAAAATCTCAAATAATTTCCATGCCTTTTTCAATAAATTACTTTCTATGAACCACAATTTGACATTCTAAATAACAACATTTACAGAGTCAACTGGTTTCAATTCTTTATCAACTCAAACGTAATTTGAGATTAATTTTTCTCTATGTATTCTGTGATGTTTCCAATCGATGTTTCAAATAATAATTTTGTCTTTTTATGAAGGCAATACTAGGAAAACATTGCTACACAAGTCCTACAGTTTAACTGGAAATCCAAGCACCTCATGTTTTAAAGCAAAGCACAGCTGCCACTTTGGAGAAAAGTCAGACTCAGTTTGGCCAGAAAAGTTGGACACAAAACCCAAGAAAGCTGGCCATTTTAAATCCATATATAACCTGAGAGGGTTAAAGAGCAAACAGAATTATCTCCTTGTTCCTTCTAACAGATTACTAAATTGGCATGCATTATTTTCAGAGACTGCCTGAATAAGCCACATCCAGGACTGGGCCGGTTTCTCTGCAATTTATTTCTGGTTGATAAGGGCTGCTGAAGACACCACACATACCATACAGAGTATCTCCCAAACTCCCCTGAGCTCCTCCTACCAGAGCTCAGTAACAAGGCAGAAGCAGACAAGTTCAAAACTAAGCAGCACAACAAAATGCTAGAAACCAGAAGCACTGTAAGAAAAGAGTAATGTGGCATCAGACACTACCACAACCAGGACACACAGGTTTGATACAACTGAATAAACCAATGTCCACCTAGACTCTGAATGAATCACCTGACCTCTTTTTCTTTCCAGATCACCTGCTGTTGCTTACAGTACTATGGACTACACTTCATATGCTCAAGATAACAACATTTATATTAAGCCACAATGCTAAGCCTTCTAGTGTTTGGGTTCCCTCTCATTTTTGTCATTCAAAATCTAGGAAACTGCACCAAAGCAATCTGTCCTACAAGAATATCACAGATGCAAAGTTAGGAGTTAAAAATACAAATACTTAAATTGCTTGAGCAACCCCTAGTTACACATGCATTGCGTTGTAGACTTTGCATTAAATGATGCACAGAGCTCAGAAAACAAATGATCCTGCTGACATTACACATGCAAAAAACTTCATACACAAAAGCAGTGGAAGAGTTCACAGCACCACAGAACAACTCCGTTTTCAGGATCTGCCAAATCCGCTTGGTCTCAGGGGATGCTATAACACTAGAGATAGGCTGTGATAGTTTTGCTAGAAAAACCTCACAAACACATAGCTGCACACAACAAACGTGTGCAAACAGCCCTGCTGGAAAGCTGTATGAGGTACAAGTAACATGAGCTGGTACACTTAATCCCCAACGTAGTACTTCAAAATACAGGTCAAAGTCAAGTGTTAATTGAACAGATGAAAAACTGCCTCCTCCCACTTTGTATGCTTTAATCATGCATGCCTAAGTGTACAAATACCTCCCATCCACATTATCATGCTATTTGCAGTGTTTCCTAGATTTAGTATGAAAGGCCTGAACTGGCTCTCTGCTATACATTTGTCCAGAATATTAGTGGCATGCAATCAGTTAAGGCAAGTTTTTCATTCTTCATTTTACCAGGCACCAATTCATACTTGCACAGTTTAAAATATACAATGTCTAGCAGGCTAATCTTTGATTGCAATAGATTTTATTTGAAGCTTCTATCTTTTGATAGAAGTCCATCCCAAAGGCTAAAGAAATGTAGCTTATATAGTATTAATATATTGATCAGTGAAAGTAGAACATAAACACAAAATGTTAGACATGTATTTCAACACAACTTTGAGTAACTAAGAAGACTGAATTCAAGGCTGGTAAAAATAATGATAGCACTATGTAACGAGACAGAATCATACCACAACTTCACCTGAACAGCATAGAAAAGCTACAATGCATACACATGAATATTTTAGCAAATAGTTTGAAAATGTAATAAAAAGAAAGAAGATCTATTCTTGGGGGGAAAATGTTTTAGAAGAACAAACACTTTTTTTACTATGAGTTTGGAAACTGACAGTATTGTCCAAGACAGAAAACAAAGGCATTTCATTAAGCAAATGAAAACCAACACCTGAAATACACTGACAGTTCACAATATTCAGGTTTCTAAATTTGAAAAAAGAAAATAAAACAATGAAACAAACCAACACCTTATTTTCTAAGCAAAATGACCGTAATACTAGTGGTAACCTCAGTCTAGTCATTTGACAATTATGAATATGAGAAAGACAGAAACTTTGGATACAGGTTTTCCATACAGAAAGCAGCAACTCTGCTAAGTTGTTCTTGTCCTGGCTTTGCAGACTGGGGCTTCACTGATCGAAAGGAATAGAGCAGGGAAGAGATGGAAAGCTTTTCTACTAAGCACTGACCTTATGTATGTACCCATACAAATTTCCTTACAACTTGTCTCCTGCAGTTTATCAACAGATTTTCTTCCTGGTGTAGTACAAAAATTGCCATAAATAATATCTGGATCGGCCGCTACAAAAACTCACACAGAATAATTGTTCTCCAACAACCATTTTGAACCAACCCACTATTACACAACAAACACCAGACTATGTGCTAAACATCAAACCACCAACGTAAGTCCCTTCTACCCTGAAGTGTAAGCTGTCACATCCCTCCTGAAGAAATCAAAACTACCCTACAAACAAAAACCACACCAGCAACAGCTGAACCCACAAAGGCTTTAGCACCCATTCTGTGGGTATTTCCAGGTTAAGCATGTTTTAAGTTTTTCCCATTTTAAACCTCAGTGAGGTGAAACTGTAAACTCATTTAGGCAAAACATGGATATTTTCTAGACCTCTCCCAGAAGTTACTTTAAAGAAAACTCAGGTTTATTTACACTACAGAGCATAAGCACCAGTGATATGAGAAAGAAAGCATCTGAAGCTCAAAATTCTTCCAAGTTTTTAATCAGTCTAAGATAACAATAAAACACTTGCAATATATACGCCAGCGTAACAGTAAGCACAGCACTAACTCTGAGTGGGAAAAAGCCCCATCACAACAAATCCCATATAATCACCTATTACAAACATTTTACAATTAATTCCCAACTTCTCTGAGAATGCAATCACAATTTTTGCTATTACCTAAAACTCAAAAATCCCACTTTTATCAATTATTTTAAGCTTTCAACAGTTTGGCCATTCACTCCAAATGATTCATCAAAATGTTCGTATTTTTTTTAAATTCATAGTTTCCCTTAGTTTCTCATTAATCACATTCTACAAACAACTCACCTTTCTCACACCAAAGAACTGACATTTCTTTGCAAATCCAGCACACAGACCAAAAAACATGGAGTTAAGACCTGCACTGTCCTATTCCACAACTGCTTCAAAGCTCAGCAGAGAGATACCAAGCACAGCAACACAACACTGCTCTTAATCAAGGCAGGGAAGAGCAGAAACAGCATCGCTGGCCTGAGTATCACACCTCACTCTGGGTGTGTTTGATGGAGTTTACTACCCTTGGTTTTGGTTCAAAAAGGCACACACAAAACCCACCCACACTAAACAGAAAGAAATGAGTATTTATTTTTAAATATACTTACCTTGCACCATTATTTCTAACTACTTCCACTGTTTCACCAACAAAATACCGATCTTTGACATAAGCAAAGATTTCATCACAGATCTCATGAAGTCGGGTGCGATGGGTAAGGGTGGCCAAGTAGAGAACTGGAATGACGAGTGCCTCTGGAAAACTTTGCAGATTATGTCTGGCTTTCCTCTCTGACTCCAGTGCTTCCTGATATGTGAGTCCTGGTTTACCTGTGACAGCACAGCTCCACACAAGGCTGTTGCACAGAATGGTGCGTTCAAAAAAATCACTAAAAAGGAAGAAAGGCGGGAGGGAGAAGAAAGAAAGAAAACAGTTGAGTTCTACCTGACATTTTCAACTTGCTAACAGTTAAAACAGCAACAAATTGCAAATATCTTTTACAAGCCTGAAACGCAAAAGCAAATTGTAGATAGTCAAGGGTTATTTGCCAATTTTCAGCTATAGCATGGTAAATTACTATTGCAAATTAAAGTCTCCTCTCACTACAGACTGCAGTAACAGCATCAAGACCTAGAAATGCTGCAAACAAATATTCACATATAAGAAGCCTTATGCATAATAATAATGACACTGAGTTTAATAGGTGTCATATCATACCAGCACCCCCCCTTTTCATAAATATTTGCAAGAGGAGCATCTATAACTGTACAAAAACAAAATAACTTCAAGATCACAGAAACATGTTGCAACTTGAATAAGTTTCAGATTTTGAGTGCCTAACTCACAAATGAAAAGACAGGAAAGGTAAAAAATTCATGTCAAGTAGTCCTCTAAATAGTTTTTATTCCTTCAGTGTTTGTACAGCTCTTAGAAAAAGTACTGAGCCGTTTTTTTCCTACAGGTTCTTCTCCCTTGTTCCATTAGTAAATATTAATTCTCCTCCTTCCACGTATCTCCAATTAATGCTAAAATTACATTGTTATTGCTTGCTTGCTATCTATTACACTGGAAACAAGAAAGAAGAGCTTTCATTAGTCAGTATCTATCCATTTTTGACAGGTATCAGAAAAACAGCCCTTTGTTAAACACTTTCTAGATTAAATAGATGATGCAGCTATTCACAAAACCATGTAAAACACATGATATACTTTGAACCAGTGATCAGACAGCAGAGCAATCTTTCCATATGCCTCAGTACAGACAATGCTTCTACTTGCCTCGCTTTACAACTCTTAACAGGCTAGGACTGCTAAGTACTGAAAACACAAATGACAAACTGAGGACTGTTTTGTCTTGCATCAGTCTAACACAGCTATTTCAAAGCAGACACACAGTCCTTTCAGAAAACTGTATGCTACATGAGACACCTATACTGAAGTTTCATTCCTTTAAAAAAAAACAAACCCCTAACCACAGAGTGTTCCCATTTTTAAAAGGATAGAACTGTTCAAAACATTTTTAGTAAGAGGGTTAGAGAGCTGGACAGTTCACACTGATTTTTTCTTGCAGTCTCCCTGCAAACTCAAGCTGGCAAATGTTCATCAGTGGCACTGATACAGATGACAGTCAGTGTTCACTGCAGATGGACAGATGAACCATAACATTTTGTAAATGAAAATGGAAATTCCAGATTGAGGACAACGAAGGGTCTTCGCTCAGATAATCCCTTCTGTATGAGCCCAGGATTCCTCTGAGTGAGACACGCTTTAGGAAGACCCATCAGCTGTGAGAAGGGGAAAAGGACAGAAGAGGAAGAGAAACACTATTTGAATAATATTTAATACCTACAAAAATTCAGATTTTTGTATCTCCTGGATCTACTTAATATATTTGACAGTATGTGGATAATTTGGGCCTGGTTACTCTAAACAAGAAAAGGAAAAGAACAAAGGAGAGAGAATAAGATAAATTATTCTTCAGTATATGAAGAACAGATGTCTGCCAGTCATTCTTTGTGCATATTTATTGTGTATTATAGTTACTAAAATACTTTAAAGAACAGGTTAGACAAAAATCTGCTTGGTGGCTTTGGTGTCCTTTGTGAGGTGATCCGATACATAAAACATGATCTCTTCAGGGCTCTTCTCTACATTGCAATACATGGTTAAACTGACAGTAATTTTTATGGATGGATATTCAATGGATAAAATAACAGTTACTCAAATCTTCATGCAGCTGTATTTATCTGCTTATATTTTTGTGTCTCACCACAGAGGTTCTTGATTATTATCTTTAGTCAGGAAAAACGCCCTAAAGAGTAATTAAGAAATGTACCAGAATATAATTTTCAAAAATTGTGGAATTAAAGGGTAAAACAAAAAAAAGGCAGAGATATCAGAGAGGGAGGGACAGAGGTTGGCACTGACAGTGTCCCTTTAAGAGCTGCTGTTATTCTTTGTGAAGGGACACCAGGCAGTCATGCTATTTAAAGCAACAGCACTGAACTTACAGGAGAAAAAAAAACTAAAAAAACCCAACCAAACAAAAAGCAAACAAAAACGCCCCAACAACAAACCTCTCTCTAAAAGTGTTTAATCCATGATTATTACAAGTGCAAAATGCTAAGATTACTTTAACTGAAACATATCTGAAGAAAATATGTTCCATTTGCATACAAGGGCAGTTTGTCTATCTAGTTTCATTCTCCCTCATTTCCTCTTTTGTTTTGTGTGGATATTTCCCCTGTGAATTTACAGGGAAGAAAAGAAGCAGTGTGGAAAGAAATTATATTTCATTTTGAAAGCATTATTTGTCTTTAGCTATCATTACCTTTAGCACATCAAAATTAACTTGGTTTGAGAGAGGGGAAAAAAAATTCCATATAGCAGTAAGATGTTATTGGCAGTACTCCTGTGTCTGTCTCTCAGCAGTGGATGTCAGTTATCACAAAATGATTGACAAAGAGCAGACACAACAGCTACCAAACCAAGAGAATGGCAGCAGCAGTGATACCTTTACTCTTTACTTGAAGAGTAATAATGCTCTTGACCATATTCTACTTTTACCTTCAATTCACAACAGCAAGAGCATCTGCTGCTACCTCAAATCTGAAGCCTTACCTACATCCTTATCCAGGGTACTTTGGTCTTTGGGGCTTCCCTTCTGAATCAACATCTCTGTGACTCTTGACAACATGGAGCAAGAAGTTCATACAAAACACATCCACAAAGTTCACTTGCACAGTCACATCTGCCTGTGAGGTGTCAAACACAACTGCGAGCACCCTGGTGATGGCCCCATCAGCTCAACTATCGGGGAGCAGGGACGAACAGCTAAGTGTCTCTGCAGTAGTAATTAATGCTGACTTCTCAGCTGGGCGTCTCTTCTCATTTACATTAGTTAGTTCTCCATGCAAGGTAAGGCAAACTAAAATTATCATCAAATAATTGAGTAGTAGTTTAACACTGCTACTCAGTAGGTATTTGATAGGAGGCAGTTCATTAACAGAAGCTGGAAATAAATTACTTGCACTGTCTGTGCTGACTGCACTTGCAATGGATATAAAAATCCAGTGCAGAAACTACAGATGTCTTTTGCTTCAACTAACCACGTATTCCCATTGAGTTCAAGATCTACTATATTTTAGCGTGCTTCAAGAACATATGTTTCAAAACATTTACTTCCATTCACTTTCTTAGCATATATTAAAAACAAGTCATTTACTGTATATATCATATGACAGTAATCACAGAAGATCGACTCTGCCATTCTAGATCTCACTTTTCTTATGCTCTTCATCTCTGGAAGTAGTCAAGACTACATATTACAAACAATGCACAAAACAAAATGGGAAAAAAATATATTTATTCCTTAATATTTACAGATTAATTATGCATTAAGGAATGTATTTAAAGTTAGGAGTTTCTTTTCAAGAAAACAGAAAAATCCACCTAATATAACTAAGTACTCTTAAAGAGCCTTTTAAACAGTTCTCTTTTTGACTGTACCCAAGAACTCCACAGGTCAATCTGCAAAGAAGTTTTAGCAAGTTTTGAAGATATAAAACTGCTCTTCCTTGCCCTTCCATGTTCTAGAATGAGGAACATTCCTACCACTGTATCTATACTACCCATTGTTTTCTTTTTCAAACTGTCTTCACAAGCAAGACTTCCCACACTTCAATAGTAGCTTTCTCCACACATCTGTACCAGGTATTAACTTTCAAGGTGCCAAAGGCTGGTGCTAACATCTCACTGGGTTAATGTGTTTCTCCTGCATCCCACACATCTCCTGCAGCTCTGTACTGGCTGTTCCTACTGTGGCTTCAGACACTCACTGCTGGTCTGTCCCTCTGACCAGGAATACAACCAAGCACAAAGAACATCAGTTCCCCCAGCCGCTCTTACTCACTATAGCTAAAACTGAACACTGCTGCTTCACTGCTCCCTGCCTTGAAAGGGTTACAAAATTACGTGATTGTATTTCAGATTAAAAAGGAAATACATTCTTAACGGGAAAGTCACTTTGCAAAATACTTGTCTTGCCAAATTCTTCTCACATTAACATAATAATTTCTTATATGGAGAAGAGTAACACTAATGTATGATTTCTATTCATCTCTACTGAAGCTGACATGGGCATGAAAGAAGCTTTTCAACAGTAAGTTTGTGCTCTCTAAAAAAATCCCAAACGATCCAACAAAAAAACAAACAAGAAAACAACTTGAGTCTGAACTGTTTGTACTAATTAAAAGCATTCATATAGTTGATCAAAGGGGTGAATCCAGGTTACCATACAGCCCACCTGCCCTAGTCAGGCTCTGTAATTTCCAAATTTTCCCATCAAAAAGTAGATTCAGAGTAGCCCAATTTAGACAATGGTTTTCTTTCATGAAACAACTAATACAATTTTTAAGAAGTGGGCCCTCCCTATCTCTATTAACATAATTGCCTTGCTTAGGCAAAGAAATAGGAAATGTTGTTTTCAGAAGACATTAGCTATCAGTAGTTATCTGCAACCAGCAGAGACGAGGATTAGCATCTTCAAAATTTTCTGAAAGATGACCCCAGGTTCTTCAGCAGATTATGCCACAAACAACTAATACTAACCTAAACTTTCTACCCATCCGCGCTGGAACTCTTTGCTAAGTAAAAAATACCACACTTTTCAATCCAAAGTACCAATTTTACCCAACCTAAGAAAAAACCCATAAAAGAATTTAAAAAAAAAAAACACCCCAAAAGCAGACCACCAAAAAAACCCAAACCAAACCAACCAAACAAACAAAAACCACCCCATCCCAGCCATACAGAACACAGGCATAGCAGAGTTTTCTGCAGTTTTCCCAAATACAATATTCCAAGGCCTGACCTCTGAGCTAACTAACCACCTACTGACATTTCTAGGGATTGCCTGTGTGAACATGTCTAAATTTACACCTTAATTCATGAATTTTGGTTAAATAAGGAATTTGGTCTTTCAGACTTCTGAGTGGCAACACCTCTGCAGTATAGTAAGTCTATCAGAATACTTAAAATATTCACCAAACCCTTTAAGAGCAGAAAGACACTTTTAAAGGATACTTTTCATGCTGAAATTTTAGTAAAACTACATATACCTGAAACACATTTCAGTGCAGTGTCAGCAAACAGATGAGAGTCACCTAATTATGTGACAATAATAATCGCAGCCCAAAAAGTAGCTTTCAAAGTATCAGAAGCTGGGGGAGGGGGACTTAATTCCTGAAGAAACAGGAGGCTGTCAGCTCTTCCTTGTTAGATCTTGTATGCTCTATAATGAAAATACTCCTTAGAAAATTCCCAGCAACACATTCAACAGCCCTCTTCTCCCCTAGAGAATGTAGTCCTTCAAAGTTACCTAATCCAGCTTCTTTAAAATTTTATTAAGTGAAGTGTATTTGAGTAAGAAAAACAAGCCTAAACATGAAAAAGATTTAGGTGTGCTTTAATTTCATACACTGCAAGTGAAAAGCATTTCAGATTTAATCTTGTTAGTCTGCACATCTTTAAAAAAAACCAGAGTTTGAATGCAGGGGCCTTTTTGTAAGTGGGGACGGTGCTGGATCAGACCGGAGGTGAAAACACGTAATTTATCAGCTTTTGAAATAAAATCCCTAAATATTTTCTGTCCATTGTTCTTTCAAGCGGTGAAGTGAACGGCAGCAAGTTCGGGACTCCCCGTGCCATCTGCCTTCAACCGTTAACGGGAATTTCACCATTTCTATTCAGCTTTTTACACACGGAGAAGGGCAAAAAAAAAGGGGGGGGGGGGGGGGGAA
>JAWWEV010000167.1:38271075-38313010 GCA_035583235.1 Hafferia zeledoni
AGGCTACATGAGTAGCTACAACATCAGACTAACCGTAGCTTGCAATGGCATGCTTCTTTTTGTCACTAGTACTGAGATTAAACAAACCTTCTTGAAATGATCCCATACAAAGTGCAATTTCTGTTGAGGGGCACATGAAGAGAAGCTGGCCCAGTAGCTGAACTGGATTATTTACTCAAAGATGACAGTGATGAGTCAATCTGAAGCACATACATCTGCTCAAATACAGACCATGCTGGATTTTCAGAGTCGTTCATTCAACAAATGTGATGACACAATTGTGACTAGTATTCTGATTTACTCACCCATTAAATGAGACTCCTTTGGCCTCCATCTTATTTTCTTCTGTCCTGATACTCATCTCTCATAGAAGGCTTTAAGAGATAAGGCAAAGAGATTAACTACCCAGGCACCCTTTGGATTGTAGATGCCAAATAAGAGCAGAGTTGGAATAAGACAGTAGGTAGCTTGACAGGGTCTCTGGATGTGTCCCCACTGGACAACACATGGATGAGTCATGGTGTGTGCAGGTAGAACAGCCCCACCATGCAGCCCCAGCTTCTGCACATACTTAGACCCTGGCCACCACTTCAGCCAAGGTCGATGAGGGCTGGAGTAAAGCAATAACTTGCTCTGGGTACAAAGTGAGCTGCAGTTTTGATTTCATGCTTTTGCAGGACACTGCTTTTCCATAACTGTGTTAACAAGGTGCTGGCAGAGTGATCCAAACCTGGGGTGCTGAGTCCTACAGCTGGAGAGGAGCCAACCATACTACATCACAGCCACCAAATATAATCCTCACAGGAATTCTATACTCAAGGGAAATCCTCCAAAATGAGAGCTCCTGAGGCACAAGCCCACATGATCATTCTCCCCTCTCCCACAGATCCAGGGACAGCCATTTTTATGCAGACATTGCTGTCCATAATGCCCATGTTGGGGCCTCATACCCAAGAGAAAGTGAGATACTGACAAAATTTCCACATTTCTTAAAAGTCAGGCACTCATAAATGTGTTTGGTTTATATAAAGCACAGATGTAGAGCAGAACTAAAGGGGAAAAAAAAAGCTCAAAAGGTGGTAAATCCAGTCTTGCTGGCTTTGGAAGACTTAGGACAGCTGGCAGGATATTAGGATTGTTACCATACAGTTACTAAGCATTCATAGCAAGAAAGAAGACGTGAACCTTTTAGTTAGCATTACTAATTTAGTGCAACAATTGATAGAATGAAATTGTGAAAGTTTCAGTAACTTGTGAATTAAGAACCAACAATTGTTTCAGATGTAATTTCCAGTCACCCAAGAAGTTCATAGACAAAAAGCAAAGCCAAAGTTTACAACCCTAAGACTGACTTTACACATGGAAGTTATAGACCATGGTGTGGACATAAAGCTGCAAAAATTAGTATATCCACATAGTTTATTGTGCTGTAGGAACACTTTGTAGTGATTCAGTGTATTGTTATGCATCTCTAAATGTACCCATGTTTAAGGCTGAATTGGTATGCATATCTCAGTCTAAAATGCATTTTAGAAGTTTGCATCCTTGTTACCATGATTACAGAATGTCATTAAAAAATGCATCTAAACCCACATTTACAGAGACAGAAACACTTAAACCAGCACACCAGTCACTGTGTTGTCCCCCAGAAATCAGTTACTTTTAACTGCAACCCTCCATTAGGGCAAAAAAAGGGTCACCCACAGCTCTGCCTAATCTCTATTGGGTGCAATGGGTAAGACCCCTCCCTTAGTAAGGCTTTCAGTCAGGCTCAGTATCACTGACTCATCTCAGGTCCAGTGAAAGAAATGCAGCTGATAATGAGAACATGGAGAATGTGTGCAAGCAATTTCCTTTATGCCTTATCTCGGTAAGTACCCCTACTAAAGTCAGTACCAAAAGGAAAAGTTTAAAAGGTCAGATCAGGTTTAAAAATGCCCCTGCCTTCCCATCACTGCCCTGAACGGCCTTGATTTTTGTTTTCTGGTATTTGTGAGTGTGTATGTTGTGCCTCTGTGACAAAACTGAAGTTCAGTGAGAGAATTTCCTGCTTCATAGATAGGTTTTTGACCATGCAAGGCATACACATGACCTCAATTCTCGATTTCTTGCCTATTGTGCAACTGAGAGTTTAGCAGCAAAAGGGGTTACCACCTCAGCATTATCTAATACTTGTGTGTATTGCACGCACACATGCTTGAATAAAAATGTTTAACAGCTGACACAAGTTGAAATAAAACACTTCCCCCTTCTCCCCCAATAGTACTTCTTTCACACAGTCTTAAGGAATCTCTTGGCAGGAGGACAATTTGTCAAAAAATCAGGAAGAGAAAAGGCAAAGGTATGCCAGGAAACACAGCTCGGGTCTGTGCTTGATGGTTGGATTCTCACTGAGTTCCACGACAGCCTGTGGCTACAGCCCACCTCTGAGGCCAACACGAATCCTTCCTAAGGCTCACGTCAAACTGGTTACACAAAGTGGGTACTTTCCAAAGGGCTCAGCAGCAGAAGCCAATAGAAGCAGCGCTCCTTGGCCTGGCGCAGCTCAGCCCGGCTCTGTGAATGAGGAAGTGCTGCCACAGGAGTTTATTCACTGCTGTTAATTTATACCTGAGTGTTAGGCTGACACTGCCACACACGGTGGGCACCCGCTCCGGAGGGAGGCCTGTCAGTGGGATCTGCATGGAGTTTGGCACCAACTGTGGGATCTGGGAAAAAAACCCTCACTTTTGGGAACTACGCATTTTGTGCCTAAACCATGAGCAGATTCCATGTCCGCGGGGAATGCAACATCCATCCACCACCCAGAGCACTAGAGGCGGGCACTGCACGCAGGTGTGGGCACCGGGGAGCCGGCCCGCAACGCCGCGGGGAAAGGCGGGGTCTGCCGCGGGCCCGACAGCCGGGCGGGGTCTCCTCTGGGCCGGGACAGCAGTGCGGGGTCTCTCGTGGGCTCGGACAGCCGTGCGGGGTCTCCTCTGGGCCCGCACAGCCGTGCGGGACAAGCCCGTCACCGCCGCGCACTGGGGTGGCCTCGTGGGGGCGGCGCGTCCCCCCCTCTCACCCGTGGCTAAAGCGGCTGGTTAAAGCTTAACCCGAGGCGCTGAGCGGGCGTTTGAGGTAGAGCCCTCGCAGCTCGGCCGACTCGTGTTCCAGGGGGTGCTCAGGCACTGCCTGAGGAGGCAGGGGCGGTGCCGCGGCTGCCGCGGAAAGCCCATCACAGCCTGCTCCCCGTGCCCGGCGGGTCGGCAGCCGGGGCAGCGCTGGGGCTGACCCCGACCCCGGTCCCGGCCCCGGCCCCGGTCCCAGCAAAGCCCCAGCACCGGGGGCAGATCACCCAGGCTGGACGGGAGCCCACGCCCTCCCTGCCTTTTAGGCCTTCAACAAACTTAGAGGTGTCTCTTGGCTCCAAGCCGTGCCAAAGCCTTGAAGCGTGTGGTTATGGCACTGGGTTTGGTCGACAGTGTAGGAAAGAGCGCTCGGTTCGGCCCTGCAGGCTGTGCTGTGCCTCCCGCACCAGGCGGATCACATCCAGCACCAGTGCGGGGTGTACATAAAACCTCGCGGAAATTAAGAGGTCCTTCTACTGAGAGTCGTAAAATGTAATCAGTTCCAGTGGGGGTCAAACAACAAAATGCTCCTGGGAATAATTTGGACTTTGTTTCTTCAGTTAAACCAGAATGAATCTACTAGTGATTCATTTTTCCATGGTGTATAGATAGACCTTGTGCATGTGATCACCCTTTGTTCTAAAATTAAGTCTGTCCCTTCGGTCCCTTTATTTTGTAAACTATCAATTCATAAGGATTTAGGGAAGAATAAAAGCTCCTGTAAATTGCTATGGTTTCACAGTCTTAAGGAATGCAGGAGGGAATTTTCCTGAGGTTTTTTTTATACAGTCTAATCCTAAATCCTACTCTTAGACATATCATGAGCTTTGCATGCAGACCAGACCATGAACTAGTTTAACTGGAGTTATTTTGGCATCAATTTAGCTGCTGTTCTGTGAACTGTCAGGTGGACACACTGAGAAACAAGGTGTAAATGTTACATTAGCACATTAACACAGGGGTTTAATGGGATTTAGTTAAGTAAGAGTAAAAAGGGATCTAGATGAGCCAGCACAAGCTTTGTGTGGTGAGTAATATTTCCTTCTGTCTGGATTTTGCCTGTGTAGGAACTCTGCTTAATTCTGTATCAATGACTGGTGTAAGTATATGCTTGTCCCACCAAAGGGAGAATTGCCTTGAAGTATCTGAAATATGTGACATAGTATGCTTTCCTCTTATAGTAGTAGTAAAGATAAAAATCCATCTCTATCAGCTGACTTATATGCTCTTTCCTTCTACATTTAAGTGTAATATATTAATTCCTTTGACAATCAAAAAGGTAGTTATTTCCCCCTATAGGAGTATGTTCCAAAGCCTTTGCAAAAGGTCTGTGAGAGGAACTGTGTTTGAACTTCTAAGGAAATTAAATGTAGAATGCACAGTAAGATGAAAAAGTATCCAGAAGGAGGGAATGTTACCCATGTGAGTACAATCACACTAAAATTACTCTGTTGTTTATTATGAAACATAGTTATTTTTTCCTAGTAGAAATAATATGAATGAGTAAGATCTGCAATTTTTCTAAAGGAATGTGGGCAGAAGTTTTAAGATTCAGCAGTGTTCAGTATGTCAAAACACTTGAGCAGCTGTAAGATCAGAAACCAAAGGCCAGCAAGCAAGGATGCAGCACCAGGGAGGGTGAATAAGGTAAAATGAAAAGTGCTTGTAGGGGTTCTATTGTAGTTGCTATTTAAATAATCCTATCAGAACTTAACTACTGTAACCAAAAAAAAAAAAAAAAATCAAGTCTTGCAGGTTACTTGTGCTTATGCAACTTGAAAACAAAATCTATCAGTTGAGCCAGGTCCTTGGCTCTACTCCAGTAGTTCAAAACAGGTCTAGATCCAGCTTAACTGCCCCAGCCATAACTATTTTCGCTTTTCCAGAAACAGTTCTGCCAGTCATGGACCTGCTGAGACAGTGTACACTTCCCTGCTTCTGAACTCTGACTCCCAGAACACAGGCAAAGGAACAAAAGGCATGGACCTGCTCTGCAGCGGCTCTCTGCCTCCAGAATCCTCCCCCTGGGCTGGGAGCAGCTGATTAATTCTTTAAACAACAAAACACATTCTAAGATAATTAAACAAAATGTTCACCATACCTTTTGGGTTCTCTTCCCCCTCTTATTTTAATTCTTCATCTTTGAAGACAGGATAGAATAAGCATTGAAAAACTATTTAATGTCAACTGATAGGGTTTGCTTTTCCTTGGTCTTTAGTGAACCATCCAAGGCATCATTTTGGAGTTCCTGTTGCTTGTTTTATATAAACACACTCTCAACTTCTGTCTGGTGAGGAAGTAACGACAATTTGTGAAGTAATAAAAAAGAGCCAACATTTTACAATGTTGAAAACTGTTAATACTCAACATCCAAAAGTTATAATCAGTTCACAGTCATCTACTTGATTTATACTGCTGGCTGCCCTACTGGCTCTTCTTTCAGGCTAACTGGAGTGTGCTCTGGCGTGTGTCTTTGTAGAGTGGTAACTCTGGAGATGTAGCAGCCACCCAAAGCAATGGTTTGAACCTGAAGGCCTGAGCAAGAAGTAGTCCAGGCAGTACAAGCAGTTTTCCCAGGTGAATTAATTAAAAGTAAAAACACTGCCTCCAGGAGCAAAAACACCCACCAACCCCAAAACAAAACAGAACAAAAAGACCAACACTGTCTAGCAGTTGCCTAGAGCAAGGGGACGGAAATTTTGGGTTTGTTCCTGTTGCCCAGAGTAATGTAAAACCTTTGCCCTGTTACAACCAGCAACAAACCCTGGGGTGACTGGGTATTACACTGTGGGAGAAGAAAGAAGGAAGTAAATAGAGAAAGGGCCCTTTGGGGCATCAAATGGGCCTGAGGGCCAAGCACAGGGTTTGGAAACAAGAAGTTGCTTACTATCTGTTTATTTACAAAGACTTTAAAGGAAGGGATAGAGTTGGTACTGCCCCTTTGTCCTCCTTATAGACATACTAATTCAGTCTTTCCAATAATAACTTGTAAAGCCAGGAAGAAAATGTTATTTTTCCCTTTTGTGACAATCAGATGTTTAGTGGGAGGAACACTCAATGTGCATCTAAGAGATAGGTGATGCCAGCTATGAGAAAAAGAGAACTTCACACCCTCAAACTAAACCTGTTTGGTTGCCAGTATAATAAGTAGCCTGAAGAATGCAGGGATAGGTTTATGGTAATTGGAAGTGTAGTAGGTAACACATACAAAACCTTGTGTACAGATACCATAAACTTGTATGTGTTGCTTAGCAAAATGAAATGACAGATAATGTTCTCCAAACATAGGCTAGTCTCTTTCTAGTTTTGACTGAGAAAGCAACAGAACAAGAACACTTGAGAAAGATGCTGATTTCAGCCTCTTTAAAGCTGCTTCATTGGTTTAAGTGATGACATCCTGTCCTCTGTTTCTGCAGGTGCATGAAAAACTGGTTCAAAGGATTTTCATCCTTACCATATTTTGGAAGGTGAACATGTGACAGATAAAAAAATTAAAGGCAACACAGATACCTGTTTGAAAGTACTCTTTTCATCATTTCAACACTCACCTTCTCCTAAGTTTCTCCATCTCCTTATCACTTTGTGCGACTTCGTCTCCCAAAAAGATAAGAAAAAGATTATGACCAGATTATTCAGCTGTCTCCCTATTCAGATACTCTGCAAGGAAAGTGGTATAGAGATGTTATTTTTACAAAGTGAACTTTACCTTGCCTTTCAACACTCAATTTCAAAAATGATAGTTTTGTAACATTTCTCTTGATGTTGCCCTTTTCAGCTTGTTGAGGTTTTCTTTACATCATTGAACTTATTGCAGTTTCTTAAACTTTGTAGTTTCAGAATAATTTAGATCATTAGGAAAAATAAGTTGTGTTACTTTAAGTGCATCCTTATCAATGAGAAACACAGCTCAGTTGAACTGTCATATCCAGCTTTACAGCAGTAGTGTACATCAGAAATTAGCCTGCTCTGATGTTATAAAAAGTTTTCAAGGGAGAAAGAAGTCACAATTCCTTGGGATATTTATAGTATTTAAGAATGCTTTTAAGTAACTTGTAATGGCAGATGCCATAGGGTACTCTGTCATAAGAGGTTTTCTTATTCATAACATGTAATGCATATTATGGTATGTTTCAAGCCAGGCCCACAGTAAACTTTGTAGAAAAAATAAAGACTGTGTCTGTATTACTGTATAAATTCCATTTGGATCTTGTTAATGCCATGTTGTGTTTTGATTTTGGTTTTGAATACATCTCTTAAGTGGGGTTTTTAGCCATGAATTTGATAATATGGACTTCACAATGGACTTCATTGGATTACATTTAAAGCTCCAACACAAGTAGCAATGGCACAAGGCTGATTGGTGTTACCATGGGGTAGAAAATGGGCTTGCTACAACAGAACTAACCTTTGAATAGCCTGGGCAAGAGGCCTGCCTAGTGCGAGTCCTGCTCTTCCAAGTGCTGGCTCCTTTCTCTTATCTCCTCCTATCTCTCCTACACAGCTTCTCAAAGGAGTGCATTCTCTTCACCCAGGGTATGTAGTTGTGGATTGCTGCCCCTGCAAATAACGAGATGACTACAGCACATTATGGCTTGGATTAGAGGAGCAAGAGGAACTTGGAGGACCACTGGGAACTCAGGTCTGAGATACCAGTTCAGGAATCTAAACAAGCTCCAGTCACTGCTTCAGAAAGATTCCAGATGTGGAGCTAACAATTGTCAATGTGCTGGAAAAACAGAATTAGAAATTACTGACCTGTAAGTGATAGGATCAATTCACAACACCAAAAGCCTTCCTAGAATAGGACCAGGCCACATTTTAACAGAAATTGCCAAATTTGGTCAGATTTGATGTTTTATTCAGGTTTCTCCAGACTAGAAAGCCCTACTCCCTCAGAAATGACACAGGCTTCTCACACTATATATGTGAGGCTCTTAGCACTACTATAAGAGTTTTCATTTTCTTTCAAACTACATGTTTCTGTCCTGTATGCACCAGTTCCACTTGCTGTCTCTGGCCTTACCTTTGCTTCCAGCCCTGATGCCTTCCAACTGCTGCTCTTCATCATCCAGTCATAAACATCCCTTTTAACACCTATGCTCAGCTGCAAGCTTGCTTTTCTTTTAGGATGGCTGTGGTTATTGATGATTCAAACTTACACTGTAATTGGCAAGTAATGAGTGATTTCACAGCTGTTGAAAAACTTCCGGAAAAGTAAATTTGGAACTTCAGGGACATGTAACTAAAACTATACACAGTCATTGCTGAATGGGTTAAAAAATAGGTTAATCATCTTTAATTTCTACTCTTTCCCCAGCCATGTAACATCATGTGTGAGAACTTTCCATTTGTAAGTTACACAGGTCCGTTAATCAGCGCTTCTCCCCTGCTGAATAAAAATCAAAGCATCTGGACTGGAAGCTTCTCACATGTTCTCACTTAAAGCCTCTAGTCCAAACTCCATCTTAAGCAATGATCCTCCATGGGAAGGTGTAGCTCTGTTGATTTGAGGGGGTTTTTTCCTTGTGTTTTTTTCATTTTAATACATTTATGTAGAACTAAGCAGATAAGACTGGGTGCTGTGCCTTAACACGATACTTGAGTCACTCTGGCTTCGTGGAGGACTGAATTGACACCCGTCTTGGTTTACAGCTCTACTTGTAGCTGCTGAGTCCTGCCTACTGCAATTGTTCCACAGCCTCTTAACTCAACAACCTGTCAACACAGCTTTTCTCTAAAGAATGCTGTTGACCAAACAAATACCTTCAGAGAGGATGAGACTGCTATTGCATGTGTAGCTTTTTGAAAAAGTCAGTCATCTGCTTGAGGTGATGATAATTTAGGGAATTCTGTTATAAATACACAGATGTTTGCAGTACATACATGGCTTGCTTGTAGACAAAGCCAGTACTCAGGAGACTTCAGCACATAGAGAAAAATATAAGCAAGAGATGTTTAATTCTGTCCTAGTGTACCAGACAGAGACTGGGGATTATGAAGATTATTTTTGAATAGTTGGGTGTTTGAGTCTTACCCCATTTCTAAATGCTTTAGGTGAAGCAGGAGCTGGAAGAAGAAAAGGCAGATTCTGGTGGCAAAAGAAAACTTTGTATTGCTGCTAGCCTACAGTTTCAGTAATTGCCTTTAATTATTCTTGAATTGTATCATATTAGGCGTGGCTTATTCAGAGCCATAAGTGTTTTGTTTCAGCAAAGTATAAATGTTGCCGCAAGAGTGACTCCTAGCAAGGACCAATTCAGGACAGAAATGTTGATTTCAGTTAGTGAAAACTATTTTTAAGATGTGTCATCATTTAGAGAATGGACTAGGGTTGGTATAAGCTGGTTATTAAATGGCCTTCTGATGTTAGGCACAGTATAGGTCTGAATGTGATTAAGTTAGCAGGAATTCTGCCACTCTGGAGACAATGATGTTGAGTCCTGAACTGAAAAGTAGGAACATCTTAGCTAGAGAGTAGCTATTCTGAATAATTGAAGTAAAATATTAGAAAATGTCAGGGTAAATCAAAAGAGCAGACCTCAGCATGAGTAATTAAAAAGAACTACAGTTGTTGAGGTCTAATTATTATTCAAATACCGAGAAGCTTTAAAAAAATCCCTCATGTTGCAATTTACCATTGTCAGTCTTTTGAGCACCTTATTTCTAGGTGATGGCGTGATTAACATCTGACTCTGAAGGCAGCTCAACTTCCTTCTAGTACTGCTTTAGCTGGTAGTAATGCTACTAGGCCCAGCAGAAGCTCTAAACCTAGTTTTCATCCTATTAGTACAGAAATAATTTGTTTCTCAACTGTTACTTTGAAACATATTGATTTTCAGCCTACACGTTTTTACTTGTTTGTGATCTTATCTTACTCAAATTTCAGAACCACACAATTCACTGCTAAGATAAAGAATGCAAAATTATTCACATAGTTTGGCTCAGACAAACAAGTGCAACTTGACACAGACAAAGGGAGTTGTATCCAAGCGTTATTTGCCTGTGTTCTTAATATTTCAATAGTTTGTGGAAAAAGCAAGTTGGGTAACAAGCTGTTTTGACTTCACTTCAGTACACTTTCAGGTTTCTCTAGTCTCTAAAGCCAAGAATCCAGTCTAAAGATGCCACAAAGCTTCAGCATGTTTAAGACAAGGCAGTGCTGTGTTTTTTTCCAATCTTTGTTGCCATACTTTGGAATAAAATAAAAGTTTTGCTGTAGGTAAAAGGAAAAGCAGTCTAAGATGTTACCTAAATCTTCTACACTTTTTCCATATATGATTTATGCTTAAAGGAAAGAACCTTGGGCTGGAGCTGGTTAGATTTGTTTTTTCTACTGAAACAAGTTCTGAGCTTGAAGCATTTAATTGGAAGAACTCTCCTTTGATGAACTTTCAGCAATCAGAGCTGAAGCCAATCTCCCCAAAACGGGGCACCAACCAGCCAGGTCTCCAGTCTCCAGCCTGCTGGCAAATGGTCTGTGCACAGAGCCTCCAAATCATTCATCTTGATACCGGCTGACACAACTTCCTCGAAAAACAATTGTGACTCTTCCCAGGAAGGCTCAAGCCTTGCAAGTGCTGCTGCTGGCTAGGACTGTTGCTGTTGCTGTCATGTAGGAAACAGGACCAGCTTTGTAGAGAGCAACCTCTTGACTGCTCTCTGTTACTAAACTGGCAGCTTGAAGGCCTACCTCCCACAGCCCCAGAAACCTGAGAGTCTGCAAGCCTGAACTGTGGCTCTGGGAAGGACTGTACTTTCTAGCTAAGTAAAATCTTCCTTGATTAATTGTCTTCATTTTGTAGCAACTTGTTTGTTGCTGTCAGTACCACAGAGGACAGGACCTGACTTTTTGAACAACTTTTGTTTGTCCCCAGCAGGACTTGACACTCCTTGCCCATGTTACACAAGGCTGGCCTACTCTATACGTGGCAGAATTGTCTGGCAAGATCTACCACCACCTTTCTTTACAGACAGGACCACTTTTTGAATCTTGACTGAATGGAAAGTGTTTGCCAATTGGTGTTTTATTTTAATTTCCTCTGCAGAGATCTGGAGAGTGCCTGCCTATAAATACTTGCTTATAGGGTACTTGGGAAACCACTGTTTTCTCCAGGGATTAGATCCTGTTTTCAAGGCATGTCTTGCCATAGAAACAGATAGGTAATAAAGGATCTGAATTTAATTTTTCTGCATCAACATCTCATTCCATTCATTCATTGATTCATTGATTCATTCATTCATGCAGTTGGAAAAGCCCCATTACAAATTAAAGGCTGCAATGCAAAATGGTGGTTTCAGTGAAAGCAGCATCCCAAAGCTAAAGGGCTCACACTTTAATAGAGATAAGCAATCTTTTCCAAATCAGAATAAGTACGTAACAAATACGCAAATTTTCAAGTCTTACTGTAAAACTTTTCCAGCCAATTCTGAATGTGTTTCAGACTGACCTACATTAAAACAGAGATCAGAATGTGTGACTGAATTCCATTTCAGTCTTTGCAACTGATTTCCAGACATCATAGAATGATTTCCAAGATGTTATTCAAAGCAATGTAATATGTATTCTAAAGTGAGCTTAATCTTGACCGCATTTTGCACAAAAACTTTTGGAAATGCATGCCAAAGCAATTTTTTATTACACCTTAATCTTTTATTGAAGTATTAAATAAAGCTATTGGAAATTAAAGGCTGTGATCCTGCAAATATCAATCATAACTTTAATAAAGCTACCAGCATGCTATTAGGGGCTGCTAAATACCAAGAACTTATAAATGCAAATTTTCTTAAAAGTCTTTGCTGAACCAGTACAAAACTATGTCAGCATTAACAATGGAATTGTTCCAATTTTTCAGGATGCTATTGAAATTGTCATGAATTTCTGAATATACAGATCAATCAAAACAACCAGCCAAAAAAAAGGAGGGTTTTGGGAAAGACCAGACCCTTCTCTGACAATATACCACACTGAAAGGCCTAGAACCCCTGAAATGGATGTGAAAGATTTGCTGTGAACAGCTCTCTGTGCTTTTGATCAGAACAAGAGACAAAGAGTATTCCCCCCAAAATTACCATGTGTTTCACAGCCCCTAGTGAAGAGCAAAGAAAGACTTTAGAAATCTGAGTTTCTCCAGGCAGAGCACATAGTTCCTGTCAGCTTTAGTAAACCTTATAGTAAATCTCATTGTATTTTTATAAAGATTATTTAAGAAACTTGATCTATAGTAGTAGTTTACAGTACTGTCATTCCTAGGTAGGAATTACTCATTTCTTGGTGCTGTTAGTATGTATTTGTTAATTGGAAAGTGGAGACCAAAGAGAAAGCATTTTCTTGTCTTCTGCTTTGTTTAGCCCTTCTTCCTCTTTTGGGTGAGAGAGTAGTGGTAGCATTTAATTTTTGTCCTCATTACTCTACAAAACTATTATTTTGTGCCTGGTCATCTTTCAGTCCAGTGACACAAGGGTGTAGGAGCATTCTGCCAGAAGGTGGAGGAAAGAAAAGCTATCAAAGGACTATGTAAGTGAAAATGTTTGAAAATCAAAGGGAGGGCACATGTTTGGCTTCACAAAAGAAAATGCTAGTTTCTGTTGCAATGTTGGTTACACAATCACATAAGGTTTTATTTTTGAAAGCAAGTAAAAAAATTATAGTGCATCAGCTCCTCAACTGGTGTAAATCAAGATGGTTTTATTGACTTTGATGGAGCTATGTCGATTTATACCAGATGAGGATTTGGCCTACTGTATGGAGATATTTTTATTTCTCTTCTCACTCTATCAGTTAGGAAAGCATAATAATCAGCAAACTGGAAGCAATTATGTGTGTGTGAGGAGGGGGTAGTTTCATAATAGCTAACTTGATATTATTTCCTGTAAAATGCATCAGGAGAATAAAGCCTGGAGCCTGCTGACCAGTTTGTTTTGTAAAGAAATATTTGTTTCAAATCTGTTTATAATAATTTGTCAAATTATGGGCAGACTCAGGTCAACCAGTTGCCTTCCACCAGCACCAGAGGCAGCAGTTTTGGTGCTGATCAGGGCACCAAATGGCAGCTGATGGGGAAAGACCCAGGCAAAATTTGGCTTGCACTTGAGTCCACGTAAATCTGGAGTTATTCTACCAAAATTAGGGGAAATATTCTCTATTTACAAGTGTGCCTAAAAGCAAAATTTGGCTGAGATTTCAACTGAGCATTTATAAGCTGTTTCTGGCAACAAATAAGGATGGGGGAGGGAAAGATTATTCATTGCAGATGGTTTGTAAGATTCAACAGAGGCTTTCTGGTGACAATAAAGTCTACTAACATAGTCACTTTTGGAAAATACTTTTGAAAATGGGATTTGAGGGAGTTTTCTGTCATCCTTTAATTCTTAGATCATTTCATGGTGGTAAAAAATGCTAACCAAGACCTCAAGTGAAATGATTTACATTGTTCTCCTTACCCTGATGAGGCAGATGAGTCCCAGCCTGCCATACCAAGTGGGCTAAAGCAATTCAAGGGAAACTAAGTTTTCTGTGAAACCATCTTGGATAAATGCATTTCATAGGGTGCAGTTTAATTATTGTTAAGAAGCCACACATTGACAAGGGAGCTGAAAACAAACTAATCACAACTAAATGGAAAGATTTATCAACTTATTTTTAAGTTACAATGCAGATTATTCTAAAGTACCAACATTAGCACTACTAACAGTAAAGTATTCCAACCAGCTTCTGCAATATAGCTCTCTCATCTGTTATCTTTGCTCTCAGGGATGATTTAAACATATTTTTGTAATGTTTTAACTTACAAATAAAATTACATCATGCCCCGTTAGAGTGAGTACAGTTAGATTTGCTAACAATGGTTTTGTCACTATACCTTGTACCCATATAACAACCTCTTTGTGAACTGATCTACAGTTAAATTAAACCCAAAGCCACCATGTAGGTGAACCCTTAAGCATTAGCAGACTGGAAAATGGACAGTCCAGAAATTATTCTGGAAGGATGCCTGAATTCAGTTCTTGCCTCAGCTAGAGAGAGCCCCATGGAGCTGCACAGCTCTTCTTCCCTGTGCCAGCCCTCTCCAGCCCTCCCTGCTGCATCTCCCTGGCAAAGGTCAGGCAGCCTATTAATCGTGCTCTTGAATTGATTTGCAGTATGCATACATCCACCACTCTCTGGATCCTTTTGAAGCAAGGAACAAGGAGCAAATTTTCAAAGAAAGAGTGGGTTAGCTTATTTTGGGTTTGGTTTTTTCATAGCTCAAATACAACCTCCTTAAAACCAAAGTAAGATAAGGCATCATTTCAGCTAGGGCAGGTGATGGCATTCTGACATTGAATTTAAATCCACTTTCCTGTAGTGAGTATGCAACTTTAGGTATAAAGTTCCAGTTGTTTGTTTTATTCTGTGTGTTGTTACAATGTGTCTTTCACCAGTTTTCTTATTGAGCTTTTCCGCTACTCATGGAAATTTGTGGATTTTTTTCCCAGTAAGTTTCAAATTTACATGCTGTTCTGCATTATCATCTTTTCTAGTGAGAACACAGAATAGAAAAATAAATGCAGTAACCAGCAACTACCTCTTGACTGACTGAATGTCTACAGTCATGTGTGTATATATAGGTGTATGTGTTGTTACATGTATAAAAGAATTATTCTATTTTTTATAAATATATGCACTCAATATTTTTTTATCATTTAATATATTGCACAGACCATAACTGCTTACAGACAATATTTCTAGAATCAATACCACAAAATCAATTCACACTAAAAATAACTTTAAAAGGATGAGAAAACTTTAATTATTTTTCTGCTTAGGTTTCAGATCCTTACAGTAAAAAAAAAAAAAAAAAAAAGGAGATGAAAAGATCTTTTTCAAATCTGGTGTGTGCTGTAAAGATGATGTTCCAGCTAATTTTGATGTGGACAGAGGTATTAACTGAAGTCAGGAATATGCAGAAGATTGAATGTTGAACCATGACCCTGTTTTCACAGAAATATATTAAGGAAACAAAGTAGAATGACATACCTAAACCAAAGCATTTCTAAGTAAGGCATCTCTCAGATTTTTCCATGAGGTGTAGGCAGTTTAAGATGTACTGTGATCATATTTGAGATTGTTGTATTTTAGTATTTCTCAGCTTTCAGGGTAAGAGTGGTCCAGAGCCTGAAGATGAATTTCAGATATAAGCTGAACAGTAGCAGGAAAAGGGTTAATATCACAGTAACTGCCTGTTTATGTGTGTCAGCTGAGCTTTAACTTGATAAAACTGGAGGAGATCATCATTAAATCCAGTGAAGTTTGAATGTATGAATGGATGTAAGTTTGGTGTTAAACTACACAGAGGATGAGGTATTACACCAAGATAGTGCTGGAGTTAGTGCTCAGTGCAGCAGAACTGCACGGTGTGAGCACGAGTTCTCATGGGCAGTATCTGTGTGATGCAGTGCATCCCTGTTTGGTCTGGATCGGGGACCAAGATAATCCTGTCACCACACAGACCAAAAGAGACATCCCCAAAAGGCACCTCTTGGGGTCCTGCAGGAGCCACTGCTAAGCAGGTGCTGCTTTGTTCACTTGTTGTTACTCAGACACAGGAGAGAAAGGACTCAAGTACCAGCTGAACCCTGCAGCCAGGCAGGACCAGGGTAAAAACTGACAAAGTACTGGAAGTTCCCTTCCTGATCTGAGAAGAAATATTAATCATATCTTTACTGTCTAAAATAAAGAAATAGAGATCAGCTATTCAGAGGTACATATTTAAGGTTCTGGAGGCCTCCTAAGGTTTTCTTTGGGTTGTATTTTTAGGTTTGTTGTCTTTTTGTTTTGTTTTGTGTCTTTTTTACTACACATGCAGTTAACTTGTTTACCAGTTGGAAATAAATTTTTGAAAGCAAGAGGCACTCAACACTTTTCAGTCATCATGTTCCCATAGATATTATGAGGAGTGGAACAAACAGAGTTGGAAGAGGTCTCTGAAGCTCATCTATACAAACACAAGTTGAAACAACAAAGAACAAATTTTTGGCATATTTTCATTCACATTATCTATTTCTATTATTCCAGTGTGCAGCTTGGATCTGACTCCACTACAAGGTTTTACAAAAAGAATTAGTGTGGGACTAAGAGCTCCCTAGGGAAGAAATGCAAACAGGAGTGGAAGTATCAAAATGACTTCTAAAATTCTGTTGCTCAGTTTGGCCTCCAATTGATCATCAGTTTAGGAGAACTGTTAATTAAAAAGCCTTAATTTGATTACTCTGGTTAGTCCTGAAGTTTAAGAAGCTAGTGTCAAGACCACAGAGCCTGAGATCAACTACAGTCTAATTACCAGGCTGGAATTTTTTAATTACTACAGATAAGATTATTGGGGGAAAACTGTCATGATTCAGAATTCAGAAACCACATCCTCGCTATTTTCTGGCCATCCCACTCAGCCTCCGAGAGGGAGTGTTGAGAGTGTAGTAAGTGGAGGCAGATAACCACATCCCCAATCTGTCATCCTCAGACAGCAGAATTTCCGATGTGCCTTCTGCTTAACAAAGAGAAGTGATGAAAACAAAGAGGATGTAAGTAACCTCACTCGTTAACAGGTGCCTCCACAAAAATTACTCACAGTTGGCCTTTGCCAACAGGCAGAATGTCCATTAGCTTTTTAGCAAATTTCTGCCATGTATCCACTTAGAAAACTCAAGATGAATCAGCTAAAAGCGTGAAAACATGTACAATTAAAGAAATCTTAAACCCCATATAGATCCCCTCAGGAGCAAAGGGTCTGCAGACCTCTAATGGATCTCCCCTTCCTGAAATATCATAGTCACAAAAAGTTACTGTCTCTTTTGTCAGGTAGTGGAGCAGGATTCGAGCATTTGTGAGGGACATCCTTACTTAAGCTTGATGTCTAAGCCACCATTATTACTGGCTTAAGACACAACACTGGGCTGTGACCAGGAAGGGGGGATGTGTGGTATCCATCTTGTTCTGCTCTGCAGGGAAGAGTAGCAAGTTGGTTGTGTTAATGCATTAAACTGCTTAGCTCGATTTGGCAGAGGTGCCTGCCCAAGTTTTTAGTTCATTTTAAGCAGACCCTACTAAATAGCATTAAACTAAGGCCACTAGATTTGTACTGGAGACCTCCATGTTGAGACTGAATGCATGTTAAAGGCCCTGACAGATGGGCTCTGCCAGACTGAACAGCAGCAATCTGTAATGCTTTACCTCCCCCGTGTCTGCTGTAACCCTCTCCCAGTGCCGTCTGGCCCAGCAGCAGGGCAAACAAGAGCAGATGCTGATAAGGGTATTTCTCTGCCGAGTCTGCCCTGTGGACTGTGCGGGCAGAGGCAGCACCCCCTGCTTTGGCCCAGTGCTAGTGCAGAGGCAATGAGTGACCCCTGGCAGTGAGCTGTGGGAGATGGAAGGAAGGCAATGTGTGGCCATCACTGCTAAACCTGACAGGGTTCCACCATGATGTCTCACACTTAGCTGATTTGCCAAACCTTCTGTAGCTGCCTCTTGCTGGCAGCTTCTTCACACGCATAGTAATTTGACCATAGTGAAAGTTTTTGCTTAAAGCAAAGCATAAGAGAGTCCTGGTGCAGGGTAGGAGGAGAAGAGAATGGGGTTTAAAGCCCTTTCACAGCTTTGATCTGAAAGTTTTTGGGGTTCCAGTTAAACCCATTTTTCCTTGCCAGCAGCAATCCCCACAGGAACATAAACACAGGCCCTGTCTCCTCCCTCTTGCAACACTCACCCGCTTTGTGTCTGGGCATACCTGCCAAGTTTTGTGCATCTCCATGTCTGGCACCTATGCAAACTAAGCTATCTGTATCTAATGTTTATGTGGTCATAAATACAGCTTCTGAAAAAACCACTGGCTGTAGGGCTGGTTAAAAGTGTTAGGCTAAGCCTGCGCTTCACAGAGAGAGCTCCTTCAAAGACCAGGGTCTGAGTGCAGGGGAGATGGGAAAGAGCCTTCTTCCTAGCCAGCTGGAAAGTCTTTCTGTGGAAAACACAGGTAACAGGGGCACTCAATGATCCTTATGTGTCCCTTCCAGCTTGAGATATTCTATGACCAATGAGCATAGCAGTGGAAGACCAGAACTCCATAGAGGGCTGTTCCCCATGGAAGGAGGAGTGCTAGCTGTTATCCCATGCTGTGTACTCATTAGATGTTGCCAGTCCCCTGTTGGCACAGCCTTCCTCCTGCCAATTAACTCCTTGGTCCCTCTTCCTCCTGATCCACCTCTTCCTCTTCATCAGATGCTCAGTGCCTTAAAGTTGCCCTGGGAATGGGGAGCACCCAGAAGAGGAAGGGAGGGCTGTCTGCCAGGGCTGCATCACCCCAGCTCCCAGGGACTGATACACAGCCCACAGCAGCCTCTTTGCCTGGAGCAGTTTTTCCTTAATTCCTTCAGAACAAGCCTTGCTGCTCCCAATTTCTCCTGCTCTTCCCTTTCCCACCTCACAGGAAGGCTGGCTGGGAACCAGTATCCAGGTGAACAAGTTTGGGCAGAAAGAGATCCCAGCCTATTGACCTCTGTACTCCAACTTCCCTTAGCAAAGTGTGAGGTAATGGGATAGCCCACATAGCTTTCTGACTGTAGAGTAAAGCAGGAAACATGATTGGGAGGGGTTGGATCATTCTGCAAAGCAGGGGAGAGAAAACAGTCTGGATCATGCAAGAAGCGAAGTGGGAAACTGTGGGGAGAAGTCCTGGCTGACTCAGCAAACCCAGTGGCCGCAGCAACAGACAGATGGGCTTTCAGGCTGCGAGCAATGGAAAGGGTGCAGCACTAAACCGCGCTTATCACTAGGCTCAGGTCATCATCGGGGCTCTAGGCTTTACCTCCTCTCTGGAGCACCAAGAGACTGCTTTCCACAATCACCAGGCTGCTCTGGAGATGCTGAAAATTTTGCACCTTGTTTCTGCTGTGCTATGATCACAGCACTAAGGTAAGCCCTTTCCTACGGGCTGGAAATACTCACTTTGGAGCCCAGATATCTCTGTCAGTTCGTTTAGGCTGTGACCATGGACATCATCCACACATACATAATGGTTGTCCGCCAGGGTCCTCTCTGCCAGGGTCCTTAATCACTATAAAGGCCTGCATGGGGAGGGGAGGAATTAGTTTCTGACCAGCTGTGTGTCTTCTCCACTCCCTCCATGCCCTTTCAGCCACTTGCAGGAAGGACAAAGAAACAATCCCAAGTCTAGATACCATAACACTGTAGTTACAAGACAGCAAAAAGACATAAATCTTTGTTACTGAGCTCTGGGTTGAATGGTCTGCCTATAAGTCTCAGTGTAATACCTCTTTCTAGCTACTAAGTAAATACTCATCCCTGCTATCACTGAAACCTAAACCATATGCACAGTTATGATGCAATGTGGATGCTGCAACTAACTTCTGTTAATTTAGAGCATGACTATCAACTCAAACCAATGAGTGGTGAGAACATCCTTCTGTTATTAGAGAGTTTCAGGGTGGCATCAACTGTTGAGTGCAAAGTTTGGGTGAAATAGTTGACCAGGGAGAAAAAAACCCAAAACACTGAACAAAATCAAACACAAAAACAAGAGACAAAACCAGGAAGGGCAGAAAAATTAATGTAGTGTTGGATTTTATATCATACATGTACTGTAAAAGCAGATCAGTTCAAAAGGGATTGGGAAATTTCACAGAAACTATCTTGTTATCTGTGCAAGTAAAATGAGACCTAATTTTCAGGCTGGGTTCAGTCATGCTGTTCCTATTAGCAAAGCCCCCTCAGAAACTGAGCAAAAAACCATGGAATTCTGAAGTTCCTCTTACCTGCAGGAAAATCTGAGAAGGATGTGAAGGAGAAAAATAGTAGCCTTAAGAGGCACTTTCAGCCTTCCAGACATCAGCTGGTAGTAGAGGCCCTGGGATGACTATTAACCAGCTCCTATTTGGCTATTCTGCAAATTAAATTATTATTTATTTTAATTAGAGCAAGTAAAATACTACAGATATGGCAGAACTTCAAAGGTAGCTTAAATCCAGTTTTGTACTTTCTCGGTCCATAACTTTGGCTGTAGCTCAGGATCTGAGCATCTGTGCATAAATAGGTTTAAAGATCCATCTTCAGAAATCTTGGTGCCCAGAGGTGAAGGTGGAGAGCCAGATACTCAGGTGATGAGAACTGGGGGAGATTTGGTGAAGCCTGGCATGCGTGGAGATGCATCAGCAGGCAGCCAAACTTGCCCACCACCCCCAACCACAATTCCCATGCTCAGGACCATCCAGTGGGTCACAGTGGCTCTTGTAAAGGGAAGATGCTTAAATTGTGTTGACTTTGTACTGCACAGAGACAATTCTACTAGCAGGTGTCCCATTCTCACACATGTCTCTGAGGCATTGGGGCCAGGGCAGCAGTGCCACAAACCTCCCTGCAGAGACACACCAGCATCTGAGACGAGGCATGGAGCAGGACACAGGCTAAAAACCAAGGCATGAGCTGAGGCTCCTCTGCAAAGCTGTCACTCATCAGGAAGCAGTAAGTGAGAGCCTGGGGAGCTGGTGTTAGGTAATCAATCCTGTAGAGAAGCACAACATAGCAGCACTGGCAGCGGCCAGGAACAGGCCAAGAGGCAGGATCACACCAGTGGTAAGGAAAAGCTGGAAAGGTTAAGAGCCAGGACCACGCAGCAGCCCCACAAAGTGGCCCAAAAGCTGGATCTGAGAGAAGATGCTGTACTTGGAGCCTGCATGAATAAAAAACCTACAGCTGAAAGGTAGCTCCCCAGTTATATCCCACAGCTGTGTGTGCCCAAGTAATGTGACAGAGGTAGCACTAAAAGCTGGTATTAACACCACCACAGCTGAATGTCAGCAGTAGCCTAAAGAGGGAACTTTGAAAAATACATAGTTGTGAAATCCATAGACAAAACTGATGTCTGCTTCTATTAGTACCAAAACAGCAGTTTGACCTAAATATTAATTTCTGTTTGGCATTGAAAGACAAACAGGAATAAGGTCCAAAATATGAGTCATTAAAAAACAAAAAAAGCCCAACAACATGTACTGTGCTCTGCAATCAGCCCCTTCCCAAAAGGGGGCCAAAAGCCCTACATATTTTAGAGTCTTCTTCTCCACAGCAAATCTTACTGCAGTTTCAGAATTTTTGGCTGACACCTTGATGACACTAAAGTAGAGTCAGTCTACAATGCAGAGATTTTAACTAGACAGTGGAGATCCTTACTAATTCCAGTAAGTGCATTAAAAACACAGACTCACAGTATTGCAACACCACATGTTGTACTCATAAGCACCATAGTTTTGATTATAAAATCCTTGAATGCTTATTGTGACCTGCCTCATTGCCTTGCTCTGGTTTGGATCTTTTTTCCAGTGACCTTCAGTGTTATTGCCCTGGCAAGAATGGAGTGTTGACAATGACCTACCAGTCACTGTTCCAGTCTTTCTAACATGCACAAGTGAGAAAGGATCAGTGAGAATGTCTGAGATGCTCCAGTGCAGACTTCTGAGAGGGACACCCCTAGTACACATACACAGCATAGTAGTTCAAGATTACTTGAACTTACTGGTTCAAGTAATTGTTTTTCCTTATTGCCACAGCTCCTAACTGAAATGCATTTACTATTCAAAATGCTTCCAAAACTACCCAGCAAATGTACCTGTTTACTTACATCTGCAGCATGTACACCTTAAACAGGACTGAAAGAAAACACATGGGGATCTGTTATGTCTAATACTGCTCCTCAGCATCCAACCCTAGTTAGCTGGCAAGACTTCTGCAACACCATGCTTAGTTTCATTTTAAGACACTAAGTTTTGTGTTTTGTTAGCTTCTGTTTAGCTTACTACTAAAATTGCTAATTTTTCCTTTATTAGTTTCTTTGTTTAAGCAGTTGGAAGCAGGCAGCTCCACCCAAATCCTTCATTGCACCAGTGCCTTTACAATGCTTATCTGTGTGTCAGCTTGGTGCTTTTATTCTAGTCTCTTAAATTGTTTTGCCAGGAAGCTGCCAGGGATGTTCCTTCCCCCTCCCCAGTAAATTGTGTACTATCTTCTTAATATAATTTTTAAAACAGAGACTATTTAACAGCTGCATATGTATTTTCATGCTCCCAGTGTTAAGTCCCTGAAAGTACTGATGAGAAATCGTGCACTCACCAATCCTACAGCAGACCATGTGCGTGCAATTGCCTCATTTACACAATCACAATAACCACACAAAATTCAATGCCCCATCTGGAAGATAGGAAATTGTATTTCCTTTTTTCTACCTTTGTCCGTGTACATAGTGAACTCTTGAGGATAAGGAGAGTCTCATTCCATGGGTGGATATATATACACACACATACACAATGCGTATGTTCACACAATACTGCAGACAGTTGGGACCTGAGCTCTGCTGGGGCTGCTAGCAACTCTGCTGAATTATTCTGCGTCACATTTTGGCATGAAATCTTTCGCTGACTTTCCCTACCCTTGCTATTTCCAGCCCAGGCTGACAGTTTTGGCTGGCTGCCTTCCATGCTTGGGCAAACTTGGGGAAGCACAGCTGAATCAAGTCATAGAGCCTCCCCTTTCCCCCACTTGCCCCGTAGGCGTTTGGTGGGGTGATGGAAAAGTAAGACCTCACAGCCATTTTCACAGATAGGGGTAGACCAGAAAGAACCCAGGACTGGGCTGCCCTCTCTGATGGAAGAATGGAAACTGCTTTCCTCTTCCTTCTGTCCCATGAAGTGGAAGGAGAAGAGTTTCCTGAGAAGCACGAATGCAAATATCCCCAAGATAAAGGTAAAGCAGTACTATAACTTCAAGTGGGGCTGGGGCATCACACAGGTCATGCAGCAGAAAAAAAGGGGGGGATGCAAATGCTTAGTAGAAAAGACAACTAATAGTGAACTTCTTGGTTTAGAAGTTTAAGATCTCTTTGTTGGAATTGTGAGGAATGACTCCAGCATGCGTTTGCATAGGGGACTCCTACATTACAAGCCACAAGGGACCCTGGAGGTGATCAGCTCTAAGCTTTCAGGCATACTGCTACCTCATTCCTGTCAGAAAAAAACCTGCCCCTAGGGGCACACAAACATGGAACTTTTTAAAATGATGCAAGCTGCACTGAGTGTCAGGAATTTAAAAATATACATATTTAAGCATGACGTTCCATCTCTTTTCCTTCCTTAAAATACTCTGCCACAATAATCTGCAAGTATAGACATTTCCAGAAAGAGCATTTAACATACATTTGTTGGCCAAGCACCACTGCCTTCTCCTCTCACTTATTTCTACAAATACAATCCCCTCTATTGCAGAGGGCTTGTGACAGCCCAAGGGCATATGAGAGGCCATTTGTTAAAATGCTGGCAAAAAGTAGTGACATTGTACATGCCAACTCCTGCTCTTTGGATGCAGGGGAGCCAGAGCCTGGGTCTGTTGTGAGGTCTCAGATGAGATGGAATAGGTTCTGCTTGTTTCACTGGAGTCCCTACCAGTAATTCCTGGAGAGTACAAAGCAGCCCCTTAAAAATGTTTAATCATTATTCCAGTCTGCCTTGAACCCTAGACGTTTCTCAGCTGCAGTCACCAGTCACGTTCACTATTCCTGTCTTCCAGTAACAGAGCAAACATGCAGACTGCAGCCATGCTCAGGCAGAGCTCCTGCATGTCTCCTGCTGCACCATGGGCCAGTCCTGGCACTGGCAGCAGGGAGAGAGAATATGGCTGAAAATAGACAAGAGACAGGAGAAAGCTAGGAAAGAGAGGAGGCCATAGATGGTGAGGACTAAAGGAGCTGGATTTGTTTTTTTTCAAGACTGCCCCACTGTCAAGTTTTCCCAAGCACATGTCACTAGCCACTTCCAGTATTGCTTAGTGTGAAAAAAAGACACATAGAAAATGACTCACCTTTGATAGGCAGGCTGTCCTTACCAGGCATTTGGTGATTTTTTGAAAACTCAGTCTCAAGCAAAAATATTTGCAATGTTTCCTGTCTGCAAAATGAATCTATCATTCTTACAGCTTAACATTTTTGTGCTATTACAGTGGATCCACAAAGTCGTCTTTTTTTCTTCTTTTACTACTACAGAAGTAGTTTTTGATGAGTGTAAATTTCAGAAAGGTCATTCTGCAGAAGCCAAAGTATTACACAGAAAGTTATGGGGCTGGGGAATAGCGGAGCTGCTTTCTGTGTGTGACACAAACTCCTGATGATTACAAGCACTGCATATGTACATCTCCCTCAAATTAATTTGTTCTAACTCAGGCCTACAAATGTGAAATTTTGTGATTTATGAGTTGCTCATGATCACAGCGTTTGGCTGTTGTAGCTGGGGTTAGGACCTCCATCATGTCTCACACAGAGCTGTCTTTCATGGGAGGATGTAGCACACCAGCAGTTTAGCCCCTGAGCTGTCTAGGGCAGCGAACAGCTCGGGCTAGCAGCTTCCTACAGCCACTGTGCCATCTGCAGTAGCTCTCACAGAACTGCCCTGCATGCAAATTCAAAAATCTGGGTACCAGTGAGGTTTGTTTCTTCCCGCTTCCCTCGTCCCAACATCCACAGCCATCTAACAGCACAGGCAGTATAAAAAATGAGAGCACTAGGAAATAATTATTCACGCATTTTTAACACTGTGTGGTTAATCTGTGCTTCCTTTTCAGTGTTGTTAGGTGAAGAAAAGAGCCAGAAAGTATCTCAGAGAGGTACTGGTATTTTCTTTGCCTTTCAGGTCTTTTAAATGAGGTCAGCTTAGAAAGAAGAGCTTGGCTGTTTAGCACTTTTTATATGACAATCTCAAAGTAACTGATGTTCAATTAATTCACAACCTTGCTTGGATTTGGATTTGTTATTCCTATTTTCACTGTAGACACCGAGGCAGAGAAAAGTTCAATCATCTGCCAAATACCAAGCAATTCAGCAGTAGCAGAACCAAGAACAAGGACTCGGCACGCTGGATATACCCTTGGCAGCTTCCTCGAGCTGAACACGCAAAACCTGAGTTGAGGCAATACACACACTCCCAGGAGGGTTGCAGGTGGTGTCCAAGGCCTTCTGAGGGTGCACAGGGAGAGGCGATTCACCCACTTTCACACGAGGTTCTGCAAACATCATCACACCTTACCTTTGCTACCCTTGTGTGTGGGAATCTGTAACAGGACTAAAAGGGGCCAGCTGGAAAAGAGACAATTGATACCTTCTTTCACACACTAGTTGTTTTTAGCTCTTTGGTAGACGAGTTAGGCAGCTCGTAACATCCTTAAGAATGGCACACAAGCTCTGACCCCATGAAACCAAGTTAGGAAGAGGCTTCTAAAAGGATAGAGGAGTTTTATTTCTGAGTATCAGTTTAACAAATCCAAACTGAATTACCACCACCTCTTCTCTATGAACGTGTTGAGGTGAGGGTTTTAATCAAGGACCCATTAAGGGCAGGAGAGGAAAACACACATTTCAGCAGCTTGAAGTCACCTCTTGAATTTCTCCTTATGTCTAAAAAGGACAAGGGGAGCTTCCCTGTTGCACCCTCTGTTGCATATGAGCTCCAGATGTGTGCATGCTATTTCTAGAGTCAGAGGATACAGATGTCATTAAATATGCCGGTGATCTGCTCCAGTCTATTGAATTTTTTTTTAATCTGAGATGAACACCCTAAAAAAGTATTTGAAGACTCAGCAAGAAGAGGGGAAACAACTGCAATGAAAGTGGTAGTTCCCATATTACCAAAACAAGGTCCAGGGCACAGATCAAACCCAGTATCATGAGCCCTACGTCCTTAGAATTGATTCGGAAGATCTTGCAGGACCTCTGGAAAAAGTAAAAACATTCCAACATGGTGTTTTCTTCTCACATGGTAGTAGGGTTATGAAGTAGCTTTTTATGACAGTCTTCCTGTTATAGCAGCCTATTTATACACTCCAATTCAGTCACAGCTTCCACTGTACCGATTACTAGAGTGCTCATTTCCTCATTCTGAATTGCACACACTTCTTTTCTCAATTTTATTCTCTCCTTGTTAGATCTATTAACTTTGCATTACCTCCACCCTATTGTTTAGCCTCTCCTAGGTTTCTTTTCTAGGGGCACTTGTCTCACTGACAACTAAGTAATCAACAGTTCAGTTACTATACCTTAATAAAATAAACATTTAAAGAGAAGTTTTCCATCTTTGTTCATTTTTAAATGCCTGAAGAATACATTCAACACAGTATTTGGGCAATGGTTCGGTATCACTGAAGTTAAAACATCCTCTTCCACTCCAAACAGACCACGAAAATTAAGTTTTTAACAATCACTATCTTTTCTATAGTGCCATTTACTTATTATGTCAGTGCCTAAAGGCCACTGATCTTTTCTGCTTACAGTGTAATTATTAAAGTCACTGACCTGTAAATAATTTGAAGACTTAAATCCAATTTAATGTTTTCCCATTTACACTTAGACAGAAGCTGTGCAGCAAACTTGTTAACAATGCTTCTAAATTCACAACACTCTTAGTCCAAAACTCCTGAAGTTAATATTTTTGCACTTGGATTGTTAAAGTTTGCTAAAACCCAAAACATTCTTCAGCTGACTAAAAGCTTCACATCCTTAGAACATAAAATCTAAATATAAATGTGGTGGGCGTATGTGGATCTTTTCTCTCTGAGGAGGCTCTGTTACGAATTTCCAATGTTTTACGCCATCACCAAGCCTCTGCTAAGCCGTGACACCTGTTCAGAATTTTCAGCTTCTTAACCCCTTATTACACTTCCTACAATCCCCAGAAGAAATGCAGGAGGTGGAAAAGAGTTCCATTGTCCCAGACTTGCTGTATTAATTCTCAATGACTCCTCAGTGTCTTTCAGTATTTTATATTAATACTCACCTTAAGGACAACTAACTAAATGGATGAACTTGCTTCTCTCGTAACAGATGACGGTAGATACTCCTGCTATCAAGCAGACACTGGAAAGAAAACCTACAATTTCCATAAGAGGAACACTAAAGATAATATTGTTGACAATAAGTATTATTATCGATAATAATAAATGGTCTATACCAAAACAAAACAGCACTACAGCTTTTAAGTAACCTTATGCTAAATGCATTCTTATCATTCATATTAATAATGATTCACTATTCTTAGGTTTGATATATTTAGAAACATTGGCAGTGCACAGTACCAGGGATGAAAAATTCTTTCAGCATCAGTATGTAGCCACTCTGTGGCATTTCTGCAAAAATTGAACCATGAGGATATTTCTAGTTAAAAGTCAAAATACTCTGTTGAGACAAAATGCCTCCATAAGAAAACCTGTCATTACAAACAACATATATGACTCAGACTAATCACAATATAAATTTTGACTGGATTTATTCACACAAATCAATTCAAATTAATTTTAGACCAAAAATATATGATATTATAAGGATACTAGTAAATTTGCCAGGTACTAGAGAATCTTATATAAATGTATTTGTTCCAGTGCTTCTCTGTCAATATCCTTTTCCATATATGCATCATAGTTTAGCTGCATCTCTTCGACCCATTGGCTGAGATGTATATCTGTCTGAAACAATGAAAACAGATCCTTAAATTAACATCATGTTGAGAAACAGCAGGAGTTTCAAGGTCAGCACAACATTAAGAAGGCAAGATATAATACAAGGGATTAGTCATTCCAAATTATGCAGCAATGATAAATTCATTTCTGGAAATGCCATTTTAATTTAAATAGGAGAATAAAGATAACATTAAAAAACCACCTCAGTCAATAGCCTAGATATTTTGCTAGCACATTACAACTGCCTCTCTATATGCATTTGTATAAGCCCCAAACATCCTGATCAGAGGACAATATTCAGACAGAAGGGCTGAAGGAGCAGCTAACACTACCATGGAAGAATTCAGGTATTTTTCTGTTTTACACCCAGGAAGTAATTGTATCAAGGCTGTAAAGGACTTCTCAGCTGCTCTGTGACTACGGCTTGCTCCTAGAAAAAGTTAAATGACATCACTGCTGCTCCTGGGGCTGAGGACCTATTTCACCCATCAGCATACAGGCAACAAGCAATTCAATTTCTCTAAAGCTGGCTACTGAGGCGAGCAAGTCACTTTATAAATAACCTTGTCATGTACGATCTGTTTTTGTTTCCTAACTAAAGGCAGGCCACAGAATTTGTCTAGGCATCACACACATACTCTACCAATGATCGGTAGAGTGGACAGAGAGCAGAGGCTGGTCCATCAGAAGTGACTGCTACTCAGGGAACAGCAGCAGCACAGGGCATTCAACATCTTTGGAAGATGCACTGTCACTGTGTTTGTTTCTAACTGCAATTTAAAATCATGTCACTGATTCAAGCCTGATGGTAACCACTTGGCTACTTGGGAGACCACATCTCTCCCTAATCTGTACTTTCAACAGCTCATGCTGGCATGTTATGAGTAATTCTCTATGTTGACAGCAGGTCAGAAAACAGAGTATCCTCAGGGTTGCCCTTTCTTTAATATGTCCCTTTCTCCCACTGGCTTAACAAAACAGTTTGTCATGTTTCAAGGCAATTTGCAAATGTAGAACTAATGAGGGACAAAGTTTTGCCTCTACAAGTCTATAAATATATCTATCTTGCTGAAATTCTACCTCTACACCTGGAAAAAGTCTGATGGCAGTTTGTCCAGGTGGTCTGGAAGGCCAGTGGCATCCTGGCCAGTATGAAAGTAAGTGTGGCCAGCAAGACTAGGGCAGTGATTGCCCCTCTGTACTCAGCACTGCTGAGGTAGCAGCTCGAGTCCTTTGACCAGTTCTGGGCCTCTTACTTCAAGGAAGACATTGAGGTGCTGGAGCTTGTCCAGAGAAGGGCAATGGAGCTGGTGAAGAGTCGGGAGCACAAGTCCTGTGAGGATTTTAGCCTGGAGAAGAGGAGGCTCAGGGGAGACCTTATCACTCTCTACAACTACCTGACAGGAGGTTTCAGCCAGGTGGGGATCAGTCTCTTGTCCCAGGCAACCAGTGACAGGACAAGAGGAAATGGCCTCAACCTGTGCCGAGGGAGGTTCAGGCTGAATATCAGGAAGAATTTCTTCACTGAAGGGTGGTTAAGTATTGGAAAGGGCTGCCCAGGGAAGTGGCACAGTCACCATCCCTGGAAGTGTTCAAGTGTTTAACCCCACAGCTAAGGTATTTTTAATGAAATGTGATAATACAATTATTTATGCAGCATATTGATACAGACTGGGATTTTCATTTTACTGGTGGGGATAATTGAAGTACAGGAAGATGTGTTGGTGGTCAACCTGGAAACAGAATCCAGAGTCCTATACTTTTTAATCTCTGCACAAAATTAAATGTCCTTCCTTACACCAATACTGGCAAGCAGCTAAACACACTTTGATAGAAAATGACAAAGTGTGTTGGCTAAACCTGGCTGAGGCAACTTACCTGAAGCTTTGAAAGTGATTCTTGAAGACTTGGAACTGTCACTAATAAGGACCCTCTTTTTCTTACATTACAAGCAATAAATTCCCAAGCTCTGAAACATTTAAAAGTAGGTCACCAATTTTTAAGGGAAAAGCCCTACATTTGATATACAATGAATCTAACAGAGGTAGACTAAGCTCACAGACTTGCAATACATGCTTATGAATCACAATTATTATCTAAGCAAATATCTTTGCATGCACAAAATTGAGCTTTCTATTAAAAACACTGGGAATATATGATCTTACAATGTTAGCTTTTGTAGCTGTTTGATACATACATGCATGCCATTTGGTATTGTCAACACCTTCACTTTGAACTAGGATTAAACATCAACATTTGGTCCCTTTAAACTTTTGGGTTTGAAGAAAATCCAGTCTGTAAGCACAGTGTTTTAAATAAGCTTTACAAGCTGCGATTTGTGTGTATATATATACACACCTTGCAGTTTTGACAAAGTACTTACCTTAAGACATTAGTAATCAGAATATTTAAATATAGGCCCCAGTGTTCCTTTTTTTCTGATTTTGCGAGGTAGATAATTTCTCACAGCATAGCAATTCAGACTAAAAAGAATTTAATTTCAAGCACTCTTCAAATGTCATTTGTCTTCATCCTGCTAGTGCAACACTAAACCACTATCCTCGAGTTATCACAGAATCAAATGAATTCCCAGTCATGTGCCTGTAAATGTATCTCCTGGCATTCTGAAACACCCACTTCCCTTCACCCATCCACTCTGTGCATCTCTGGTTGACATTACCACCTCGTATCCAGGGCAGTAGGGCAAACCTTAGCTGGAACTGCTAGAGAACGTCAGAGTTGGCTGGGACAGTGGAGATACAGGTACTCCTTCTTTATGACTGCCCATTCTAAAGGAACAGTAACTTTGGATGATCAAGTTATTTACATTTTAAACTGATGCTGCTGAATTAGCAAAAGTTCATCTGTGAATGTCTTGTACCTGAAAAAGAACCTTAGCCACATGTGTGTTTGCTACCACATCCTTATGAAGATCTATTAGAAATATCATTAATAATCATGCTTTGCACTGCATCTGTATTAAAGCTCTGACATCTACAAGCCAAGTCTTAATCTGAAGATTAAGCTTTATGCTGATACAGTAATTTTAGATCCTTTAGCAGCAATATACTAGTTTAACAGATCAGTGCAAGAAATCAAGGCAAAGTTTGGGTAAACAAAGCAGAAGTGTTTATGGGTTCAACAATAAACAACTATGTAACACCTTAGCAGTTAAGTATAACAATTAAATGTACATAGTTTAAAACAATTTCCTTATGTAACTTACGTATGTGACTTCAAAAAGCACAACCTTAAGGTTTTCTCTAACTCACAAGGTTACACACACATTGCCAAAGACATGGGTAACTTGTCTGGACACAGAGCTTACCTCGCCTGCTCCCGTCTGTCAAGAAAATATTCAAAGACATTATTCATTACAACAACATCAGCCTCCTGAAGAAGTGAAGCCTGAGTACGGATGTCTGCGTGAACCACCTGAAGGAGAAAAATTTCACAAGGCATAAATTAAGAGACAAATACAACCTTCAAGTAGTCATGAAGCCTGCCTGTTAGCCTAATACAGCACCTGCTCCATTTTGAAGCAGTTGCAGAAATGGGCATTTCACTGGCTTCATAGTAGATAAAACTGAAGTAAATAACCAGAATAACCTTTAAAAAACAAAAAGAAAAATCAGATTTATGCAATTAAAATACTTGATCCATTATATTAAGTGAAAGAAAGTACATCTGAATTTTGGCCTAGAACCCTGTGTGCTATAAAAGAGGAGATGATGTATACGATGGCCATCACACTTCACTTACCTATATTTTATGATGAATGTTCACTGATTTCAGGAAAAGAGCTAAGCTAGTTGAAGGGATATTAAAAGGCATCCCACAGGGGCAGCGTGTTACTGAGGTTTTATAGTTAGAAGACACTACAGACACAGACTTGACAGATGAATTCTCATAACATATACTGGGACTGGGAATGCTGGAAGGGCAGGATGCTCAATGTCACTGGAAGACAGCAAGTGCTTTACCTTACTAAACAACTACCTCTCCAGTCAGCATAGCAGGAGCTGTTTAGATTTCATCTACCTTCACCTAACAAAAAGGATATTAGCACATCATGTCATTTTTCAAAATAGGTGAGATAAGAGAATATGGATGCTCATTAACATTCTGATATGTTTCATTTCATCTTAAAGACAAAGAAAAGTATCAATCTGACTTGATGATCCTTGTGGGTTCATTTCAACTCAGGATATTCTATTGTTCTGCATCCCAAATCTGAGCAGAAATGTAAATAGGAACAATTTTTGAACAGATAAGTAGTAATCAGCATGGATTCACTAAAAGTAACCCATGCTTGACCAAATGTATTGCCTTCTATGATGAAACAACTCCCTGGATGCGAAAACAGTGGATATTGTATACTTCAACCTCAGCAAGGCCATCAACACTGTCTCTCACAACACCCTCATAGGCAGACTCAGTGTGTGTGGACTGGATGAGTGGACAGTGGGGTGGATTCAGAACTGGCTGAGTGGCACATCCCAGACAGTCATTATCAATGGCACAGGGTCTACCTGCACACTTCTCATTACTGGTTCCCACCAATGTTCAATACTTGCCCTAATGTTTAACTCGTTCATCAGTGACTTGGATGAAGGGGCAGAGGCCTCCTCAGCAAGTTCACTGACAACACAAAGGTGAAGGAGTGGCCACTACCCCAGGGGGCTGTGCAGCCCTTCAGAAGGACCTCAACAGGTTGGAGAGGTGGGCAGAGAGGAACAGATGGAAATTCAGCAAAGGCAACTGCAGGGTCCTGCACTTGGGGAAGAATAACCCCCTGCACCAGTACAGGCTGGGGGCTGAACTGCTGGAAAGCAGCTCTGCAGAGAAGGATTGAGGGGTCCTGCTGGACAACAAGCTGTCCATGGGCCAGCAGTGTGCCATGTGGCCGTGCTATCCTGGGGTGCAGTGGGAAGAGCATTGCCAGCAGGCCCAGGGGGTGATCCTGCCCCTCTACTCAGCCCTGGTGAGGCCACATCTGGAGTGCCCTGTCCAGTTCTGGGCTCCTCAGTGCCAGAGAGACATGGAGCTCCTGGTCCAGTGGAGGGCTACAAAGATGATTAAGGCACTGGAGCATCTCTCTTACAAGGAAAGGTTGAGGGAGCTGGACATCTTCAGCCTCCAGGAGAGATGACTGAGAGGGGACCTTACCAATGTCTGTAAGTATCTAAAAGGAGGGTATGAGGAGGATAGAACCAGGCTGCTCTCAGTGGTGCCAAGCACTAGGACAAGAGCCAATGGACAGAAACTGATGCATAGGAAGTTCCACCTGAATACATGGAAAAGCTTCTTTACTGTCTGGGTGACCAAGTACTGGAACAGACTGACCAGGGAGTCTCCTTGACTAGGGATTTTCAACAATCATCTGGACAGAATCCTGAGCAATGTGGTCTAAGATGACCCTGCTTGAGCAGGGAGGTTGGACCAGACAACCCACTGTGGTCCCTTCCAACCTCACCTGTTCTCTGATTCTGTGATCTACTTTCACATCATTAACTGGACTTAACTTGATTTTCAGGGAGTATTTAATGATCTTGATTTACATGAGGAGATTTACCCAATTTCCAATATAAAAAACAAGCAATAGAACACACACATGAAAAGATACTTCTTTCTCATTTAAATCCTGAAAGATTTCCTAAAATTACTATCTGAGCCCACTCGAAAGCTTTGTTTAATAGCATATGAGTACTGTACATATTGGCAAGAATCACATGGATTTCAGCTCTGAACAGAGATCTCACACAAATAACTGCAGAATATGTAACTAAAGAAGAAGATAAGACACAACAGTCAGTAAACATCTTTTCTACTGTATGAGAAGCATTTTCCAGCTTAAGGGCAATATTCTTTGCCTGAATTCCTACAATACTAATATTCCTCATTTTTTCATGTAATAAAAGTTTCTTATCAGTAAATACTCTTTGTGGTTGTCTGCCCTTTAACTATTTTACTACCTACCCATTCAAAATATAAAACTTCCCTACCCAGGAATTATTCAAATGAAGAACCAGAAGCTGTGCAGACTGAAGATAAAGTAGCACAAATATTAGGAAGATCATTAGTTACATAAAATATTAAAAGCAATGTAATTTGTATTGCTCATGAAGTTGTTAGTGGTACACTAATTTGTACCACAAATGTGGTGGTCCACTAATTTGTACTAAAATCCCAGGCATTTCCAGGCACAGTAGGATGAAGGATGGGTCTCTCCCATTGGCTACTTCCATCTAGCACCATGGATTTGCCTACAGTTCCCTCTCAGAAATCCTCTCAGTTATCCCTGTTTCCATTTCTGATCAATATGGATTCCCATGTCCAAGATGGGGTGGAGGCATTAGTGAAGGCAGAGAACCTACATATCCAATTCTTCCAGAGTTCATTTCCCAAACTAAGGATGCCACCATCAAATCAAATAATCTGCACAAAGGGTAGGGATCAAGTACGCCAAAATGTTTCAATATTTAACTGGTTTTAAGATGCATATAAACATGGTAAATGTCAACCAGTTCTGGCCTAAAAGGACAGAATCTGTGTAAATTATGTTATTTTTCTGCCCTAATTAAACTGTGAGTCAGATATAAATCTTCTATCACCAAGCTTCTTAAAATTTCAACATCTCCTCTAATCACCTGAAATTCACTTCAGTTGCAGCTGTGTGGTAGAAAGGGGTAAAGGAAAAATGACAAGAAATCACCTTATTTTTCCCCACTTTCCATATTTAAAAATTGGAAATCTACACTTGAAACCACAACATTCATTAAAGCTAAACAGGCAAAGACTATACACCACGCAATTTCTACTGAAGATATTAAAGCAAGTGAAAAGAAACTTCTATTTGCTGGATTTTCTTCACAGTAGCTGGTATGTGTTGTGCTTTGGATTTCTGCTGAAAACCCTGTTGCTAATTCAGGGATGCTTTCATTGTTGCTTGGCAGTGCTCACATGGAGTCAAGGGCTTTTCTGTTTTTCACACTGCCTGACTAGAGTAGGTTGGGGGTGCACAAGAGGTTGGGAGGGGACACAGCCGGGACAGCTGATCTCAACTGACCAAAGGGATATTCCACACCATATGGTATCATGCTTAGCACTTGAAAAAGCAGAAAGCGGGGGAACATTTGGAGTGAGGGTGTTTGTCTTCCCAAGTAACCATTACATGTGATGGAACCCTGCTTTCCTGGGGATGGCTGCACACCTGCCTGCCCATGGGAAGCAGTGAATTAATTCCTTGTTTGGCTTTGTTTGCGTGTGAGGATTTTGCTTTCCCTATCAAGCTATCCTTATCTCACCCCAGGATTTTTCTCACTTTTACTCTTCCAATTCTGTCCACCATTGCATCAGGGTGGTGACTGGAAGAGGAAGGAGGTGTCCGTTTTTTCCCACATAGAAGGAAGAAAGAAAAAAAGAAAGAGCTTGCTTAAGGGATTACATTCTTTCAATGTGAAATGCTAACAAATGAAACAGAAGAAAATGGTCATATTGGATGAACAGCAATGTACAGTAAATGATAATTCTCATTCTTCCTGTTTCTTCATGCTTGTGCAGTACTACGTATTTACAGATTCTGGTATATTCTGGAGACGAGGAGACATTTCCCTCCATATCACCACCCCAGCTATGCCAAATTACTGCCTTGAATATACATAAAAATAGATAGATTAGACAGAGAGACAGCTAAAAACAAGGATACATCTGAAGTAAGGTTTTAAAAAAATGGGTTGGGGGGGGTGGGGGTGGGGGGGGTGGAGGGATTTAATGACAAGTATTCTGCCATGCATTTTGTCTGAATATATTTTCTACATCATTAAAAAAACAACAACCCCCCTGCCACTCAAATAACCTCAAACAAACAAAAAAAGCCTTCCCCACAAAAGCCCTCCAAAAACATATTACCAGTCTCCTATAAAAACTTACTTAAACGTAAGGGAAAATAAAGAATTGTTTTCACCAGGAAGGGAAGCGATGCATGTAAGGGACAGCTGTAACATTTCATAGGCAGCAGGTTTTTCTTCAGTGTCCTACATATGTGGATACAGCCTTGGGAGTGTGACAAAATAGTAGACAATAATAACAATCCATGCAGATTCTAGCTACAAATATGCAATAGAGCTTCCTTATCCAAGAACTTTCCAACGTATTATTTTCCCAGTACCTCTGTCGTTTCCAAAACATTTTCAATCTCTTCAATGCGTGCAGTAATGCCATTATTTTGGTTTTTTATGCTACCTTTTAAAATGTGTACTTAGCTACCAGATAAACAACTCCAATGTTTTAAACTCTTACATTTTGTTTTATATCAGCCTAGTTTTATAGAGCCAGAGAATAAAATAAAGGTAAACATACTGAATGCTACTGATAAGAAAGACTGATTACTTCAGATTTCTCTTTGTGTTTACTGACAAAAGGTAGTGTGAAGTAGCATGCCAGGTTTGTTCTGAGTGAAAAATGCAGCCTTGTTGGTAGATTAACAATCTACAAAATAATTCCTTGCCGAGTACAGTATGGCTCTTTGCACTCTAATATCTTATGCAGCAAATCTGACTAAATCACATCTTTAATAAATCATTTAGTACTTAGCACGTTTTGCTAATTATTTGAAAATACTGTAATCCTACATTATTTATATGTTAATTTTTTTATCCTAGAAGAACAAAACTGCACATAGTGGATTGGTACCTTCAGCAAACAGCAATATGAAACATGTATCCACCAAGAGAAGCCACCACAATTATGCAGCAAAGTGTTCATTTAAGATTTGGATAAGGCTAAACATACAATGCATTCCACTGTGTGCCACTAAATATCTGTATCCTTCATACAACTAAGGTGGAAAAATCTGAAGTCACAAAAATCAAGCTGCAAAATATGAGAAGACAGATTTGTAATCACAATCATGCAGAAACAACAACAAATTTCAAATGTAAAGATCATTGAAATAAATGTAACTGATGGATAATCCTCACTGGGTGCAAGTCAAAGTAAACAGACAGTCCACTTTAGAAAGTGTCTAGTGAATTGATTTAACAAGTTTAATGCGAGCATCAGTGTGGGGCTATTACTGATCGTAAGCTTTACTGATGTTATTTGTTCGCTTGGAAAAATACCGCTCTTTGGAATGAGCACATTAAGGCTAAAATTGCAGAGAAAACCCTATTACAACTTTATTGCTGGCAAATTGGAACCAAACCTTGTCTGTATATCAATTACTTAGAGTTACCACAGAGATAAATCCTTTTTTTTTTGTATAGGCTCAATCTTGAAGACAGTGATGAGAAAACTCCTTATTATACCCTACCAACATCACTAGGTTTTCTTAGCAATTTCAAGAAATTGTCAATTAAGTTCTTTTTATTAGGTTCCAAAAGCTGTTAAGTCAAACACAAATCTATCATAAGGCTTGTAACAGCATGTTATTTAGGCACATTTCAATGTTACACTCTTTCATTATCCACCTACCCAAACCCTAATCAAAAGTTCTCATAAAGTGAAAGACTTTTCAGTTCTCCCATCCCAAGGTTCAGATAAATTGAGAGCAAGTGAACTCTCATTTCTTGTAACTGGTCATATGAGCAATGCCCACGAAGTGAGAAAAAATATTATCATTTAAATGGCTTTAGATAGCAGCACAGTTACTTAAAAGATCACTAATGCAGAATGACACACTGCTGTGCAGTTATGCAACAGTTAAAGGCATAATATTTCCAAACTCTACCAAATATTAGTAAAAATGCACCTATTTTTATGTCCCTTGATGCCTGGTAGGGTTTTCTTTTAAGACAAACAGCTACCTTTAGAAATGATAGTCAATAAGGGAAGTTCTTGTTTGGATTCCAAAGCTGCAAGACTTAAATGAGCTGTACTCCTTTCTCTCTGAGTCAAGAGAAGCTAAAGTCTGTAGGAATGATGCTTTCAAGACTCCAGGAAGAGTAAAGCATCAGTCATTTCAGAGAGGAACAGCACAATCAAGAAACAAACAGGTCTACTACCAGGACAGCTACTTGTGAGATGTTCCGGACAGACACAGAGTGCCTGAGAAAAAGTAGGGGGGGGAAGAAAAAGAAGAGAGACATAATTTTGATGAAGAACTATGTCTAGTCACTATACTTCAATATTTCTAAAGTGTTCACACTTCAGACTACCTTTAAAAATATTAAAAGCCTTACATTCTGCACCTGGTGATGCACAATACAAACTTACTAATAAAGAAATTGTACGGTACTCAATCTGACTGTCCCACCTTCCAAAAGAAACTGGAAATTATTTTGCACTCCTTTAGTTGGTTCCCACAAACTGATGAACAGGGCTGCTTTTGTTTGAATAGAAAGAGCAATATGCTATAATTATCTGGGAATCTGAACGTTAAAAATGCTATCTATAGTGGCTACAGTTAAAGATATCTGAAGATAAAGCAGCATGTTGCAAGATAGAAAATGTGAGTACAGGAGTTGTTCAGGGGTTACAAAGCAGCTGAAAGATTCAAAAGTTACAACATAGACTTTTGTGCTTTTTTTTTCTTCTTCAATAGCTGGATTCATGTACTGCCATCTCAATTTATTCTACAGCATCCTGACTAGCTGGTCACAGGCTAACGACATTTGAAGAGGAAGAAGGTCAAAGCTATCATTACAGTACTGACAACCAATCACAGTGAAAAAAAAAGTTTTATTTATTACACTTAATATAAGAAACCTTTGCTGTGGAATATAATTGTACTGTCACTACACACCAGAGGTTTTTAATCCCCAATCATTTCAACATATTTTACAGTTCATTACCTTTTCAGTTAGATATTGCAGCAAAGACTCTCCTGAGTCTACACAAAAGCCTTAAAAATTCTACTATTTTTACTCTCATATTTCACCTATAAGAAACAGTGGATGATGAATTTCAGTGAAGGAAAATACACATATTTTTCATGAGGTTAGTAAAGAATAAAGAGGGGGAAAACATAACATTTTCCTAAAGTTTAAAAAAATGCAATGTTTTGTTTCTGATGACATAAAATCATGAAGTATCTATAAGTAAGATGCTTATAAGAACTTGTGTAGGATACTGTGGCACACAGTATAGCATTGTCCTAGCTAAACAAAATGGACTATCTATCTCCCCAATAATACACAGTGCTCTAACAAACTAAGTTATATTGCCTCTAGGAAGAGATTACCCCTATGATTCTTGTAAGTGCCACTGTGAAAAGGTAAGCTATTGTATTACTGTGAATTTTATTCCGCAAAAATCTATCCCATATGGTCATTTTTCAGATAATATAGCTCACAAGCCTTATTATGTACTGACTAATTATAATCTAGACTTCATAATAAAAAAAATTACACTATTAATGTTATGGAGGTTGCCTAATTAACTATATCATGATGTAAAAATGCATTTTTATGTTTTCCTTTATTTTTGTTTTGTTTGGGGCTTTTAGTTTGGGGTTTTTATGGGTTTTTGGTTGGTTGGTTGTTTTCTTCTTTTTTGTTGTTTTTAAATTGGAAAAGTAGGCCCTGAAATACTAAGTAGGAAAGTACTATACACATGGAAAGAGACGTATTTTGCTCCAAGTTGTGTTTTATTTTGGAATTCATTACAATCTCCAGCACAAATGGACCAAGCAATAATTTTTTTTTTTTTTTAAATAAACACAACACAGCACACTTACAGCAAGGAAACCTCTGACCTCCCTACACTAGATTTCACTAACATGTCAGGAAGCTTAAAAACATCACTGTTTTTCACAAGATTTTTCAAGTACATCTTATTTCTTTTTAGAAGCAGACTGTTTGCATCCTAATAAAATAAAAGTACTCTTCTTCAGTGCCAAAGAAGAAGTAGAAACACATTTTAGGATATATCAAAATAACACACTTGAAGAAAGGCAGTGAACAACTGAAATAAAATTTGCCTATTTTTCTCTTTCTTTTTCTTTTTTCCTTTGAGTTTTGCAAATTGTAAACACTGTAAAATTGAAGTTATATGGTCTAAATTTTGAGTTTATCTGGAACTGGCTTTTATTCTACCAAGTAATTTCCTTGAAAAAAAAAATATGGAAAAAAATTAAGTTCTATTAGACACGAGAAGAGAGTGCCTAAGTCTAGTAAACAATGGAGAAAGAAAAAAATATCATCTGTCAACCTGAACTAGCAATTTAGAAAAACTACAAAAGAGAATCATGTAAATAGAGGAAAAAATGTAATCTGAAATCATGAAAATTAATTCTTTGCTACTTTCCACCATAGTTTCTTCAACACTGGTTAAAGAAACATGCTGACACCAAGCAGATGCAACATAATACAAAAATATGTCCTTCACTGTGGACAATTGATCAGAAGCTTTATTCTTCTAAGAACCAGCCACCACCACACAAAGAAGTGCATCAGTTAGTCTTGCCAGCCAACTTTGAGATATCAGCATCAAAACAAATTAATTCTGCAGTGAAATCCTGACCTTTTGAAAAAAATTTGGTATTTTCTTTGGCAATGAAAGGCACTGTTTCACTACACCAGGATTTTACTTGCTGGCTGATCATTTACAATAGGAATTCATTCTTGAGAGGCAATTCTTTAGCTGAAGATAAACTGAGAAAAAATTTTGGCTATCAGAACACTCAGCATAGATATGAGACTCAGAATAACAGTACAACCTAAACTCCATCAGCAGCTCAACTGAATAATAATTTTCAGTGAAGTTATTAGATATTTATACCAAAATAAATATGACATAGCAAGAGGAATGTGAGCTGCCCAGCTGGAGTTTTACTAAGATTCATCAACTACAATGGAGAAGCCTATACACTTGAATCTGGTTGGCATGATATAAAACATCAATGACTACAACACTGTCACTGCCGGTAAAATTCAGCTTAAGCAGTAAACTGATGAGTCAGAAGCCAATCTAAAGAGAAGAACTTGAAAGATATTTAAGAAGATTTTGCACTTAACCCTCAAAGTATTTCTACAAGGCTTTCTCTAATATGAGAAAATAAAAGCATGAAGGAACACAATGCTGAGAAATGCAGATTTGTCATGAGCAGAAATTTAATGCAGACTTCACCCACATTCAATTCTCAATTCTCCTTTAAGTGAGAATGAGGCTTTTGGCTCTTGAAAGAGACCAGATAGAGCCTTTATTTACCTCAGTTCACCTGGAGTTTGTTGGTCCAAAAGTAGGAATTTTTTATTCATTTACCTTTGAAGAGAATGGGATCTAGGACAAGCAATTGGACATATACACCTATCAAAGAAACAGAAATCTTTTTTCCTGCAAAAGGTGAGACTAGCTGAGGCTGACAAGATTTTCACCTTTTTTTTTTTTTTTCCCATAGTATATGTAACATCAGTTTTATGAGCTTGAACAGTTATGTTGGAAACCAGAGCATCTGGCACTGCAAGATGTCCCACTTAAAGAGTACATTGTACTTATGCGACAAAGGTTATAACAAAAGTTGAATTCGCTTCCCTATCTATGTATTTTCCTCATGTGCTTAAGAGTTTAATGGGTGTTAGAATACTAGCACTGACTTATGTTGTACATCTGTTGCCTAAGGGGTTTTTTTGATTTTTTTGACCTTCTAATTTTTATAGATTATAGAAGTAATTGTAATAAAATGTGGATTTAAGTGTACCAGTATTTCTAACAGCTTAAGTTCAATGTTTATGCATTCTAACCCCTATCCCATATCAATGCCTCAAATTCCATTAGCTATTTAGTCTTCTTTTCAAGGCAGAAGGCTGAATAATAACCTAAAGCCTGCAGCACGAGACATAAACACGAGCACATTGACCTCGAAGTCAGAACACTGGAAGACCTCGAAAAATCTCTCTGTGCTATGAGGAAGAGAAGATGGTGAAGTGGGGGTCCCTCTCTCCCCCAAACTCAATTCCTGATGGGGTGTGCTGGGGGTGAGATGGGGCAGGTCCGAGGGATGCGTGAACAGAGGATTGAATGGCCAATATTATAAAACCCATGGAAATAAGAGTCTGGCGGTGTGTCCCAATATGTATTCCTGTGGGCCTTAGGCCTGACATTAAAGGACCTTCCCATTTTATCTTATCCCACACTAGCTTGGCTCAGAGTCCTGTTTTCTGCAGTCTCTCGAGTCATCAATAGATTACAGTAACTTAAAAAACATTCTTAACATAGAAGTTACCTGTCCATAATTTTCAAAAGGCAAGGTTAACTTAGAAGACTTTCTCACAGGTAAACTTTTCTAATAAAAATTTCTTTCCTTTTTTTTTTTTTTTTTTTTTTTTTAATTGTGTGGAAAGTTATAGTTTATATTTTT
>JAWWEV010000167.1:38313110-38336986 GCA_035583235.1 Hafferia zeledoni
ACACTGGAACAGGTTGCCCAGAGAGGGAGTGGAGTCTCCCTCACTGGAGATATTCAAGAATCATCTGGACACAATCCTGTGCCATGTGCTCCAGGATGGCCCTGCTTGAGGAGGGAGATTGAACCAGGTGACCCACTGTGGTCCCTTCCAACTTTACTCATTTTATGATGTATTGATTCAAAGCATTGCTTTCTAGCCTTGAAAAAATTCCAGCCTTACTCAGTCTGTGCTTTTGTGATAAGAGACAGAAAGCTGATCTGAATATTGCATTCCACAAATTTTGTTTGAAAGTCCATCCTTGTATGTTGAAAATCATCAGAAAATCTCAACAACTTATTTTCTTTCTGTCTGACCTATTACTAGGTCAGGCTGGGAATATACTAACCTGATGGATTCAACATTTCACATTTTGTCACATCCTACCAATACTGGACAGATGTAGAAAGGAATTCTTAATTCTGACAGAAGTACAGTTTTTTTTGAAAACCTGTTGAAAAATTTTTTGACCACTTAACAATATATCAATATTTGTTGGAAGGGTAAATTTTGTATTTCTCCTTCTGACAAACTATCTTTACTCTCTTATCCTCAAAGGGAAAAAAATAACAAACACACCAAATTTCTGTACAAAAAACCCTACCTGAGCAGCAGCCCTTTAATCCATACAGTGAGTGGTGGACTGTTCCACCAGTGGTTAGCACTAAATTTTCTTAATGCACTACTAATGGTGGTCCTAATATTTTAAGCCACAATTCAGAAATATGTTTAAATTACTGGGAAACTTTCAAAGTATGTTGATGTTTCCTTGACTTGAATGATACTTAACTTAAAATTACTCTGCATTTACAGAGTAGGTGACTGTGCTGACCAAAGTGACCTAAGCACCTCATTCTCTATAGACACACCCTCATTCCTGCTGGGGAAGGTGGGCCCACATAAGCAGGTGTGACTGCACCAATAGCCAGATCCAGGCACTGCTCCAGTCAATATTACTGGGTTCCTTTTTGGCTGGACCAGTCCCCTGATCCGCTTGGCTGAGTGCTGGCACAACAGAGGAGCCAGCAACTGATTTTAAAACTGCCCCATTGCCCCATGGAATACATATCAAGCCTTTCACAACTACAAGTAATTTCTGAATTGAGGTCTCAAGTTTCCTAAGATCTGTTGAAATGTTTACTTTCCTCCCAGTATTTAAGTGTTTTCTCAAATGGTAAAAGATGCTGGGCAACCTTCTACGTACTTTAACAAAGCAAGTGTTGACCAATGAAACACAAAGTTCACTCAGAGATTTACCTGCTAAAAAAGACACCATTTCACTTTGCTGTCCTTTGGGAACATGGTCTAATAAAAAATTCAGAGTATCTTGAAAACAACAATTGCTATTTAAGAAGGATCTTTTAATTTTTTCAAATTTGTGTCATAAATTATTATCAGCAATGGGATTCTCACTGTTTGTCAAGCTGGTATGTATATCTGGAGAGGATTCATTTAGGGGTGAAATAAAAATCTAAGATTGAAATGTTCAAAGCAGTGTGATAACAGGAGTCACATGACTAAATTAGCATCTAAGGAGACTCAAATAGCCAAGTCCTCAGGCACTACTTTGAAAACATATTATCCTCCTATCTTTATGCTTCAAAATTAATACTGCAGCAGAATTACAAGGTGTGAAGGAAAATAAAAAAAAATCTCATAACGAAGAATATACAAGGCTGAAAAGTATGCTTCAAGATCTCCAGCTCCACCAAATTAACTTGACAGAGTTCCTAACTGTACTTTCAGTTTCATCACACTAAGGTGTTATGAACTCAAAACATATGCAAAAGCCAAGGTTATGGATGAACTGTCAGCCACTGGGATTGAACTGAGCAACCCAATGATACTGCTTACCCTGTGTTAAATAGTTTATGTTTATTATTTCTTTCTAGTTTAAAATACTTTAATTCCCAAGAAATTACTACACTCAGCAATTTGTGTGAATTCTTTCAAAAGCATATGCATAAAAAACAGAATTAAAGCCAGTAATCTATCCAGTGTGTTCTACTTACCAACTTCTGCTGGTAACAAAATAATTTGTATCCTCCAGAAAGGAATTATTTTCCTGATTAAAATAATAGTTCTTCCCATAATGGGACTAGGGAAATGGTTCCCATAATGATATCACGTTGTTTGAAACCCATTTTGTTTGTGGAATGTACACACTGACATCCTATGAAGGGAAATACCGACAGCTCTAAGTCCCTGAGGTGTCCTTAGATCCAATTTGCAGATCCGACAAACATCTCTCTGCTAACTACAGTGAATCACAGACATTTAGTTGTGTGTTAGTGACAGAAATTCTTTATACACTCATTTTCACACAAGTGAGTGGCAACAATGTCACTGGTTTCACTGGGGGAAACAGCTAAGATATATCTGTTTTGTGTGAACCAGTGGGCAAGTCCATTTAGGAAAAAGGCTAAGTAAGTAATTCATATTTCGATAATTTCCCTCTGAGATTTTTTTTCCCTAATGCAAAGCCTTTGTTTAGAACAAAAACAAAAAAAGGCAGAAACATCTCAGAATGCTGATTTACCAGCCACTCACATAAAGAGGATACCTAGTACACAGTGGTTAAAAGCACATAAACTAAAACATGTATTTACTTACCTTTATTCTGTCAAGGAACTCATATTTTATAATCATCATTTCTTGCAACTGGCAAAAGTCTGAATTGATTTCTACTCCATAGAGCTGGGATGCTGAGCTATAAAGATAACCCTACATTAGGAAAAGGAAATTTAGTAACTGCGATGCCTTTAAAACACATTCAAAATTTTCAATTAAAAAGAAAAGAATAAAACACAAGATTAAAAAAACATTTTAAAACAGGAAATTGAGAAATGTCTTTCAGTGGACGTGATGTGATGTATTTTTCAGAGCTAAGCCCCTGATTTGGCAATTGCCACTTACATTTCATGAATTTTGGTAAGAGATCCAAAAAGACACGTCAAAATAACAAAAAGAAGAGGAAAGTTCCAACTTCACTTCAATTGCAAAACAGATGGAAAATAGTCTAAGGAGGAAAAAAGCTGTCCAAAACAAGTTATAAAAATAGTGCCAAAGGAAAAGAGTGCATGTTTTTGTTCTTGGGAGAATGGAAGAAGAAAATAGCAAGAGAAGAGAAAACAAAAACATGAGGCACAACATATAGTCAAAATGAGTGAAAATGGAGGACAACCTACGTGGGATATTTTGATACAAAGTCTTTGTTAGCACCTCTAAGTTACTGTATTACTGACATTTTCAGATGCTTCATGCAGGTGCATATGGAAAAAAAAGCTAATTATGCCTTAATAATAAGTCAAAAAAATAGTTTGGTTTCAGGCTGAGATTTTGGAAAGTTGCTGGAGATGTTAGGGAAGAAAAAGTACAAATCTTTGAGCATACAGGGTTCTAATGAAGACTCTGCTTTACGTGCCACTGTCTCCACTGAACACAATAATTACACTTTGCTAACAATGGCAAAGACAAACAAACAATGCTGAAGATACAGAATATCTGAGATACCCATGTACTGCAACTTAATTATTAATGTTTTCTGAAACCACTCAACTCAGAGAGTAGAAGAGCAACCTGTGAAGGTGAAGTCACCCCTCCTCCATGGCAACAACATGTTACAAAGGAGAACTCTTTTTTAAAAAGAGTGCTTTATTTGAGAATATCTTCTACTATAATAATACAAGCATTTAAGTACTTGAAAACAAATTCAGTCTAGCAAAAGTGTTACCATTTAAGGACCCAATGCTGCAAACATTTACAAATGGGAGTAACTTTCCTCATTTGAGTAGTCCCAAAATTAGATTATTCAGATGAGTAGAATTACATGCTCAAGCGTTTCCAAGATTAAGCCCTAAACAGCCATTGACTTTTGTAAGAAAGTAGTAATGTGTGTTTTGCATTGCTGTTGGCCATATGTTGCACCAGCCATGCCAAAAGCAATCAAAATTGCACTCAAGTTTCTCGATGAAGTATTTTATGTGCATTTTAAAACACAGAGCAGAACAATATGTTTTTGGAGACAAATTCATATCAAAGTCTTCCTTTGTATGCCTTAACAGTTTGTCAGCTTCATAAAGGAATTTAACATAACTAATCTATATATAGGCATGGTCAAGACATAAGAGGACAAACTTATGAAAAAGAGACAGCAGGAACTAGCAAAAGAGCAGCATGTGTGACAGCAATATGCTATTCTGTTGGACAACAGACGTTTCCTCTCCATGAGCAAGATCATTTGTATTCCCTCTTGTGAGGAAGAGAGGAAGAACTGAAATTGCTCGTAACCAGCACCTTATACTATTCAGAGAGTCAGGTCAGAGGTGCCTCTCAGAATGACCTATCCAAGATGGAATACAAGAGCAGGTAGTCAGAGAAGAGGGAAAATATCTGTCACAGTAAAAAATATGAATTCCTATGCTGGAAGTTACCGCAAATAGCACTGCACCAAGCCTGGAGCCAACGTCAACCACTACCTTTCCTGTCAGGTCAGGCAGTACATGTTGATAAAGAAACTTCAGTTCCATGAGGGAAAAGGAATGCGAAATAAACTCTGGGAAATAAGAACAGAACAAAGGTGTTGGGTGGGCAGTACTAACTACTGTGTTATTAACCAATGAAATAATAACCTAAGGAGTTATCACCACTGAAAACCTGCATGGTTTCCTGCTTTAACTAGTGTTGGTGCTCCTGGAACACCAGAGTTTGCAGATCAAAGGTAGCCTGCCAGGTAATCTGTCCCAAGTCTGGGAATTCCTTGCCTTACATGGAGAATTTCGAAATCCTTCATGAAACTGAACTACCTTTTTCTGCACAGTGACGTAGATTAAAGAATACAGAACAAAGTAACTTGGAACTGTTTAATTGAAAACGGAAACATGGTACCCAAGGCTCAACACAATTCATGCAAAACTTTTTATGGGCAGACATTAATAGCTTTAAATTTCAACTCCAGGGTTTTAACGAACAGAATGTTCTCCCTATAAACCATTCCTTCAATGCCTGTGCTATACTGGCAAGAGCACTGATCTGTACCACACCACAGACGAGCTTTCTACTATTTTTCAACATGTCAGCAGGCTGAGGCTACTGCATGGACTCCTACAGTATTGTCTTCCTCTTGCATCTTTCTTTCCAGTGGTACATAGCCCTGCCTCTTACCTGGCCAGTTTTGTGGGCAACTAGTGTCACTCACATACTGCAAGTGAATTCAACTTACATGTGCAGGAGCCTCCTTCCATTGATTACGGGAAATAATTCTGGCCTGTGTTCTGCACCAGTCTGCACAAAGTCCTCCATTGGCCGGATGTTGTGTTGTCCAGCTGAGTCACTGCACAAACCAGTTTAGTTAAACTGAATTTGTTTCTCCTGTTCCCAAAAGAGCACTTACCTAAAGATGCAGTTTTGTATGAGCCACACTCTGTGCAGTAGCTCCTACTCATTTTCCCTTCATCACACAATGAATCAACAACATCATCATCATAAAGGAATGCATCAACATGAATCATGGGCAATGGATGCTGGCGTATCTGAGAAGAGAAACAGAATCTTAGAAATGCAAAACCAAGTTTCTTAATTTCATTTACATTGTCACACGGTTAACTGTCCCACCATCCTACCTTTCCCAAAATCTCCAAGATCCAAGTTTTTTCCTATGCAAAAGTAACAAATCAAAAGTAAGTAACAGAAATCCTGCACATAAACAGGATCATCAAATTCCACTGAAAAAAATGGTAAGTGGAAGTCAACAAAGGAAAACAAAAGCTGTTCTCAACAGCTGGGTAGGGGACCTGATGTGAGTTTTGTTTCCTTAGTGCTTCCTTGGCTATAGAGGAGGTACAGGGTAAAGGAAGTTTTTTCTCTTTAATGAGGAGAATGCAACTTAAACTTAGGAAAAAGGGCAATTTTGCTTCGCAGCCTCAGATAACTCTTCTCATCTTCACACCTTATGCCTCATTCAAGACATCCCTGATGAACATGTCACTTTCATCAAAAGTAGATCAGTTGGGACTCACAGCCCATTTCTTTCTGAGTTACCAGAACATGAAAAGAGCTGGAAATCATACTGGGCTGCCCACATTATGGCAACAGTGAAACACAGGCCCTGCATTTCTGTTTTCTTTAAGGGGGCTGTTATGGAGCTAGCACTAGAGAATCCCTGTGACATGTGCCACACCACACAGAATGAAAGCTATGCCAAATAACTTACAACCAAAGTATTAAGAACTATGAAGCAGCTTTCTTGGATTCAGGCAAACATGCAGCAACAGACCTGAGAACCAAATTGAGATTTCCTATACCTCAACCCAGTGCTCATTCTCTATGACACGCTACTACTAAAAATTAAATCAGAATAAAGTATGTGGTTCAGCAAAAGCAGACCCTAATAATGAGCTTACTTTCTGAACAGCCTGATGTTCCGAAGTCAACATTGCCTCGATGGGTAAACGATTCCGCAAATCTTCAGCAATATTTTTGAGCAGAACATCATTGTTACTCACCACAAGGTCATCAAAGTCATCTATAAATCAAGAAAAACAAAAGCCCTTGAACAATCAAATGTAGATCATGTGGACTAAGTGATGACCAGTACAATACAGTTGCAAGACATAAACAACACCAGATGGGTAAGGATTTTATTCAAATGCATTTTTCAGTCTTTGTTAACTTTTCCAGCCAATGAGATTTTTGGATTGTAATAACTTTGCCACTCAAAATAAACTAATAGTGCTTTTCTGAAATCTCAAATTATTTTCATATTTATAAACTCATAACTTATATATGATGGTCTGGGCTGCCACCAAAGTGATACTGTTTCAGCTTAAGATATAAAAACATCAAAGATGTTTTTGAACTATTGGAGAAATTATAAAACTCATAGTTGCTTGAATGCAGGCTTTTTTTTAATACATAAGTTTCTTTTTATATACATGATCTTTCTAATAAAGTATTTACAAAAAAATCAGGGATAATGCACAGTTCAACAGTTCAATGCACAGTACATTTTACACAACTGAAACTATCAAAATATTTTAGATGGGAAAGAATATAGAAATGGATGTAAACCAGTATATTTTTGCAAAGTCCCACTGTAAATTTTTGCTATTTTTCTAGGATATCCGTGCATTACTTTAACACAATTTTTTTTAAGGCATCTAGAAAAAAATTGAGAAGGAAACCTTGTGAAGTCACTTTCTTCTTCTAAGGCTGAATCAATAGTAAGTGTCACTACTTCTCCAAACCGTTCTTTTAAAAATGACTGTTAATGCTGGAGACTCCACAATCACCCTCAGTAATCTATTCCAGTGCTTGACTACCCTTACTATTAGAAAGGAATACTTTCCTTAATTACTGATCTAGATAACCTCTGGTGCTATTTAAACCCAGTACTCTCTGCCCTACTCACAATGAAAACAGAAGTTTGTTCCTATCCATTATATCACCAACCAGTTACTTCTCTGAAGACTTATCATGTGTCACATCAGTCATCTTTTCTAGAAGAAACCAGATTCGCCTATCCAGACCTTTCCTGCATTTTTCCTTAGGAGTGTGATCATTCTCAACATTTCCCTTCGGATCTTCTAGACTCTCTCATCCTTTATGACCTGCAGGATTGGGGACCAGACACTGCAGCTAAAGGTTTATTTGCACTAACCAGACTTCTCACATCTTGCAGTCAACACCTGCTCACACATCCCAGTTTCAATGTTAAGAGTATGATGTTTCTAACTGGCATTCAGCACGAGACCTGCTGTACACCTGTACTCTGTTCCTTTTTTGTTACGATTTCCTCAAAAGAAGTAGATGAAATTCCTTTGTCTGGACATCTCACTGCTCTGAGGATGCTGAACTGGTTCTAAACTAAGGCATATCTCAGGCCAAAACTACACACCTGTAAAAAAACAACAACAACAAAAAAACCAACAAAAAGAAACCATAAATCTAATCCTGAAAAAATACACTAAACCCATCTATTAATTCTTGTCTAAGAACAGAATGTCCTCTCGTCCCCACACCTTCTGGTTTTTTCCTTGTTCTATTTAGACTGCCACCATGTTGGGCAGTCAATGTGCTTTTTACATACACGTGCGTTGCTCACAAAAAGAAAATCTGACAGCTTTTACGGGTGTTTTAAAAAAACATAATGCTTTTAGCATTGCTATTCCAGGTGGGAATTATTCTATTAGTATAGAAAAGCTTGATGGCAAGCAGGTTCAAATTAAATCTATAGAACATGCTACAAGTTTCTCTGTCCCAATATACTTCATCTTTCCCATGGATCACAGGAAATGCTAGAAGCAGTGAGAAATTTTAAGGCAAAAATAGGCAACAGAGACCAGCTAAGCTTTTAACTATGAAATGCTTCTGAAAGGCTTTTTGCTTAAGCAATGGAGTAAGAACAATATGATTAAACAAACCCTCATCCACTGGTGCAAGACACTTTCTCAAGAGTGCAAATGTAAATGTTTTTTTCAATGTGTGCCTAAACAGACTCCAACAAATAACCCTGAATCCCCCATAGCAAGCAGTGGAAACTTTCAATTACCCATATTCCCTTAACATATATTTGGTTTATATTCTATTTAATGTACAGCAGTAACGCTCCAAGGCCCTGATGGGACATTACTGTTGGCAGTTGTTACATGACAGGAAGACCATTCACTGTTTTGAAGCACTCACAGCCAAGTTCTCCAGAACCTCAGTTCCTAAAGAGATGCAGATCTCACAGTGAGGAAGGGATAGAGGTGGCAGCTGCAGCAGCAGCACCACCAACACAACAGGTGCAATGCAGCATCTCCAGCTTGTCAGCATTTTACTCTGAAACCTCTAATGAGCACCCATCCTGTTAAACTGCCATCATCATCCAACAACTTGCAGATTTGTTATGAACATCCCAGAAGCAGTGAGGGGTTTTTCTGATCAGCTCAGAGAAGATTTCTATGGAATGACAAAGCACAGAAGTAAACCCAGATATTATGGGAAGGGAAGGTGGGCAAAGCTAACTGCAGCTCAACTCGGACCATCAGCACCACAAGACACCCTCAGAGTGCAGAGGCTCCAACTTGCTGAGGTGGGTAACACCTGAGGAAACAAGGGGAAAAATCGTGCTACAGACAGAACAAGAGAGCAGAAAGCTGATATTAGCAGCTGTACAGATCAGTGCCTGTGGGCAATAAGCCTCTACATCTGGTCCTTGCTTTAAAACAATACTATTACTATGCAAGAGAGCTCATCCAGCTGTTATACTGCCTGTTAAGAGTATCAAATTCATATATAGCGTTTAATGAAATGCAGAACGTGTTCCTAGACCACCAGGCCTGCCATGTCACACTGCAAGTACAGAACTTCAGCTCTCCTCCTCCCAGAGCTAGTGCGTCAGTAGGACCTGCTCCCTCCTGGTCTGGGTGACCTTTCCTGGCCAGTCTTAGTGGCAGAGACTCTCCAGACTGTTCAGTGTCCCAGCTCCACAGCAGGGAAATGGATACCTTCAGTGGGAGACAGGGAGCACACCTATCTTCCTCGAATCCAGAATACCCCTTCCCTGCCTTCACTTTGATTAGTACAGTGTCTGTCACTGCCCATCTTACAGGGAGCCCTCTGAGCTCTTCCTGCGAAACAAAATATGACACACACAAGTTCTTGTATGCTCTGTATGAAACAGGTCCTAAGGAAAATCTCACAACACACACGCAGCTCAAATGAAAAACTGTTGGAACACAAAGAAGGAGAAGGAGGTCTGAACACGCTCCTTCCGAGATGACAAAATGGCAGCTGCAGCAGGAGCTGCATATTCAACACTCCACACTTGCCTGTAGAGTCAGTGAGTGAACTCTGATGCAGAGTTCTCTTGTTCCTGTCAAAGCAAGAAACAGCAACAGCTACCACAACAACTCGTTTGCTTTTGCAGTATGTAAATATTTGTAGATTGCCATCAAGGAGGAAACACGGGTGCCAAATATGAAAATATGCATCTCTGCTATCAGCTCTGCCCTTGTGCTGAACAAATGGTTCACTCTCGAGAATCTCAGTATCACCTTACAAAGGATCTTCAAAGAAGAAACAAAAATAGAAAACTATTTTTGATATCATTTTAGTGTCTGTTATATATATATATATGAAATGGAGAGTGTGCAAGCCAACCCATGTTCTGTGAACAGACAACTAACCAGGAAAGAAACGTACAATTCATGAAACGCTGCAAGATGAATCACAATCATTTGTTTATGGAGGAAGTCTGAGTGCGCAGTGTTTGTATTTTGCTTCAAAAACCGGTTCCACTGGATCTACTCAACATGCATTTATAAAATTTAATTAACACATTGCAAAAAGCCTCATTAACACCCTGGTGCTACTCAGCCTTTCTACACAAGCTAAGAAAACATCACAAAGCCTCACACATATAGAGAGCACCGCTATATCAACATCTGAACATCCTGGCACTGCAAAATACCTGACTGAAGACAAGCAGAGCATGATTTCCGAATGACAACAGAAGATTATGTGTCACGTGGAAAGATGAGGATTTAGCAAAGGCAACCATAACAGCAAGCACCTTATGGTCTTCTAGATTTATATGCAGATTCACTGAAGTAAAAAGCAAGTATTAACATCTGTGTTATTTAACCTAAGTTTAATTTAATAATTCAATGTGTTTTAATAATATTGAACAAATAAGCCAAGGAGGAAGTACCACATCTCTAAAGCTTTACTATTGCCTTTTTTGGCTAAACAATTTGAGAAGCAAAATGTGACCTCAGTGTAACAAGTACTTCAGGAATTCTATCCCTAAGCATCCTCAGCTATTGGTAGCAAGTAATTGTCTTTTTCCAACAGAAATATAACCAGAGCTTATTTTGTTAGTTCTTTGAGTCTTTTACATTGATTAATTGAAAGCAGCTTTAAAGTTAATTTTACACAAGGTAAGTCACATACCTATTTCACAATCACTAGTTTTCCTGACCACTACTAAGTTTTGATGACTAGCAACTTACAAGTACTTGGTACTCTTGAGACCTCTCCCATACCAGTATCATTTGTCACAACAAAGTAAACTGTTGCCAGTTCCCAAAGTTGAGGATTCACGGGTAACATCCCATTTTACTTTATGAAACAGAACAGTGGAATAATGTGGCAATGCACTGTTATTTTTATCTCTTCTGGAAGGATATACTGTTGGATAAATCACTCCCACCAATCTGGATATGAAGCCTTGTACTAAATTGCTTTTTTGCATGTACACACAAAAAAATTAATATACTGTACTTGTCACATTGTAGAACTCTATGTTTTCTGTCTTTTCAAAGATACTCATTTCACTTTAATTTCACTTGCAGTGACAATAGCACTGAAAGGAAATATTGAAAGAGTCAAGTTTTTTCTTACACTATGTCCTCTTCTTGTCTTGTGAAAATATGATCTGATAACTTTACCTGGCAGGTCTGACAACATGCTAATGCCTAGATGATACAGGTCATAACAGAACATGCTGGTCAGTTCCTAAGAGTGTGATGAGAAGTTTCTTCTCTACATGCAGAACACTGTACTAAAGCAGCACATCTTCCATAGTCCAGTTAGGTTAATTTTGTCAGATAGTTCTCCTTCATTGCCTCTTAAAAGCCTGAACTCAAAGCTCTGACTGCCTTCACCTTTCAAACGACAAGATTAAATCATAAGCCAACCTCTTAAAAAGCTGGTTTGCTCCCAGTACAAGTGAATCCACAAGAAAAAACCTGATTTGTACTTGATTGGAGGTTGTTTAACAGTAATTTATATTTACAATGATTTACTATTCCATTATTATTTTGACTGATACTTCTGATATTGAATATTTTGAGTACTGTATGAATAATCAGCAATTCAGACCAGTACATCAGCTTAGCTTTATATTTAAAAGCTTCTAATGAAAGGCATAGGTTGGAAAGTTTGCAAGATTATTTTATTACATTGTTAAATGACTGAAAAAAAAATCAAAAGTTAGTATTAGAACAGTCAGTTTTAGCCCCACTGAAAAATTTTTTCTTAATCTATCTTAGACTACAACAGAACCCAAAGAGCATAAAGGATCTTATCACCTTATCTGTGCTTCCCTGACATTAACTTAGCAACAGACTGGCTTTGTAACCTTTGGCAATGGAGTGCCAAGCACAGCAAAAGCACTCAGTAGTCGCCAATAAACAGAGTGGTTTGGAGACTTCAATCACAAACTTGAAATTTGGATTCCTGTATTTACTTTCTCCAATTCCCTTTTCTCTGTTCATGTACACAGACAGCTTGGTCAACCCTCCTTTCACTGTATCTCCTCCAGCACCCATTCTTACCAAATGACACCTCTCCTGCTACTGAAAATTCTTAAAAGTTTGGGCAGTGGAGGTGTGAGTGGAAATATGAGCATGCACACATTCTTTCAGAAGCCACACATCAGATGCTGGGACCTCACTAAGGGAGATCTTCAGGGGGTTTCCCCAAGTGGTTCGAATTAGCTCTTGGGCTTCACCCAGGTTTTCTCAGCCAGAACTTCTGGGCCATGGTTATTGCAGAAGGATATTAAGGCATTAATCATCCCATTATAAAAAAGTTAAGACAGCAAAGGTTCCTGTTCTTCTTTCTAACTCTTATTATTTAATTTTCTTTGAGATTGAAGCCTAACTCAAAAGACAAGCTGGAATGCGAGTCACCGTGAAATGACGTACATTTCACTGCAGTGTGTGGGAAGAGCTGGCTGATTGTGAAACAGCAACGCAGGGTTGCTAAGCAGCTGCTTTACAACAGGAGTCTGCTTCCATCACACATAAAGGTTTGGAATTTCTAAAATTTGCAATACCCCAAAAGAGAAAAAAAAAGTAAAAAAAAAAGCAGCATGACTGGTTATTTTATTTTGTACTCATACAAAGAAAAAAATGAACAGAATTTTGCATAGACTCACATTCCGTAATTGCTCAGGAAGGTTAGTCAGAAATCATTGGAATGAGAACATGTTCAATGTTCTCTCAGTTCAAAATACATAAGAGTCTTTACTTTAGATAACTTGCTTTACTATTAAGTAATTTGTCTCTGATTAAAGTCTTGCAATAATATTCCATGCATTCAGTCTGCGAGTCAGAAAACACTGACCATGTTAAAGGGCTGCAAAGATGATTGAGAGATGGAGCATCTCCCTTACGAGGAACACTAACCCAGCCAAAATGATAAGTAAGGCTGTCTTTGCAACAACACTTACCCTAAAGGGCAGCACTTCATACAGAGCGGAACTCTAGGGATGCATGAACACTGTAACAGAGAGAGAGATGTGAGGGAGGGAAAATCGCCTGACTATGGCTAACACTGGAATCATGCCCAGTCCTCCTTGGCTGGAGGTAAAACTGTCAGCTCAGCATCTTCACAGAAACAGAACTGGATCCAGAAGAAGGGGGAAACCCTCTTACCACAGTAAAACTATTTGTCTGTGGGGATACCATTTTTGTTTACATTTATCCTATCCTGGTTTTCATTCAGAATATTATCTCCCCATCCCTGTAACTTTTTTTCTTTTGTTCATCAGAGGTTTATTTCTTTCCTACATCTGTATTGCCAAAGAATAAGCTTTTATTTCTGTGTGGCACAGAGATCTGCTGACCTTCTAGTGTCTCCCATGAAACAGTCTTCTCTCTGCACAGGGAGAACACAGTATTTCCCAGCACTATTCAGGACACAGCAGCAGAAACCTCTTCCAGCTCCTCACTATCCTCAGTCCAACCAATATCAATTATCACAGCACTATCCAGGTGCTATAAAGGGTAGTATAAATATTCAAATACAACAATTTGGGGGTGGAGGGGGAACCACAGTAAAAGTTACTGTCAAGGATGCAGCCAAAGAAGCAGCTCAGAGAAACAATACAAAGAGAAGCATCATGTTGGGAACATCACCCAAAATATTTGCATCTCTGAAGAAACTACAAAAAGGCTGAAAGAATGTGACCTGCAGGAGAAATGCCTCTGCTCACTCACTGCTCAATGCTGCAAGAAAATAAAACCAGGGAGAGATACTTATCTTGTACTCCAGTCCTGTATTCGTCAGGGTGATGAAAAAGTGAACTGGAAACATTAACACTTTCCCTTAAAACATCATAATCAATAGACTCAGGAACTGGTAAGGTCTACAAGCAGCAGCATGTGACCAAATTCTACAGGCTCTACGTTTCTCCACGAATGTGGCAATCTGGGAAATAAAATCAGCCAAAGTCACATGTCCCAGATGACACACTTGGGAATGAAGAGGGTCACCTATAGCTCTATATGGCATCAGCACTTTAAAAAATAAAATCACAAAGTGTAAGCAAATGCCAAAGATGTAGATGCCTGAAGTGCAACTTGATTTCTCAGAATATTAATTAATAGCATCCAGCTAGGATATTAACAATGAACACTTTTTCCTGACAGACAAAATTAATATAAAATACTATCAGAGCACAAGCCTCTAAACAAAGAATCTTAAAGCAAAAAAGATTCTGAAGATGCCCTGTCACAGAGACTACAGAGATGGGATTATATTCCTTATTCCAGCTGCTTGATCCTGATTGCCCTACATATCCTATCTGCTCTGTCCTCTGATCTGCAGCATATGATTTGAAAAGCCATTGAATGACAACTGCAAAGCTAGTTTTGTTAGTTTAAAGATGATGTACAGAGTGAAGCAGCAGCAATCACTATTGATGCAAACAATGTAAGAAGGACACAAGATGTACCACAAAGTAGTTCAAAATTTGGAAGCTAACCTGCACTTTAGCTTGCATCTTAATTATGAAGAGTAAAGATGAAGCAAGACTATGTTTCCTTTCACTGAAAGACTTAGGCACAGATCTAGATCACTAAAATTCAGAAAAACATATTTGAGAGATCATAATCTAATAAATCCTAGGAACCATAGCATATTACATTTCACAGAAACTACCTGTGATAATTTTTGGAAGCTATAGCATGAAAAACTTCCTTAAAATGTATTCATTGAAAAGGATTTTGGAAAGTCTACATGAACTACATAAACTATGCTGTTGCCTAAAAATTTTCTTATGACACTGGTAAAGCACAATCACAGAATCAAAGCAGAGAAAATAGTACTAGTTTCCTACTTAAAACAGTTCAGCATTTTCAAGTTCTACTATTAAGTCCTCATGTGCTTTACTGTATTTGTAAAGGAGTCAGGAAGCTGAGAAAGCCACATATGCACCCCATCCAAAGCAATATAGTCTGTAGGAGGTGTGCTGATTTATTTTAAATGAACAAGCAATATTAACAACTGCTTACGAAATTCAATGAATTTTTATATTAGAGCATATTGAATCTCTAACAAGATTATTTACAGTAACCCAAGCACTGTTTAGCAAGCAGAGCATGCTCCTGCATTCAGACAAGGACTCAAAAATGAAGGGATGAAATACTGCTTACAGCAGACTGCTCTAGTACTATGTCTATAGACGTATGTAGACATACACACATGTAGATGTATGTACACACATGTGTGTGTACATCCACACACACAGAAAATGTTTATTTACAATTAACACTAACTACTTCCATCAAAATTCAGCCTTCAAGTCTTAGGGAGTCCCATCTCTGCTCTGGTTACGTGGGCTGACTGAGAGATGCTCTGAAATATCTGGCAGTGTCTCTCCTGGGAAAGAACCTGTTTGGGCGGGAGCTCTGCATGCCCATCACGGATGGTAAACACTTTTCCCAACCAGTTCCTCTCCTGTAAATCCAGCAGAGGGCCTGCTCCGCCCGGGAAGGACTTTTCCTGCCTCTCCATCCGAGTGGCCCTGGGAGCCGCAAACCACCAGGTAACAGTGAGTTTGCAGCCCAAGTACCTGGACAGCCGGACAACTTCTTGGTGTCATAGTTGGCCTTTGCAGCACAGTCCCCGTGTGTTTGCTTATGAAGATCTTTCCACCCTAAAGTGGAAGCACTGCAAGGAAAGACCTGAACGGGAAGCATAACCCCAGCACAGCAGGGCATGACTTGGGAAGTAACGTATTGGATATGATGAATTTCTCTAACACATGATCATGGGGGTTTACTGTTCTAGCAGGCAATCATTAATAACAGGACACACACACACACAGAGTGGACGCTTGAGACTGGACCAAAGGACCGGAGGGGCCTTCAAGATTCCCACGGCAATGGCCAAATGCACCTACACCCCAGGACCAAGCAGCGTTTAGTCAGTTTATTCAGCACAGCACTGTGTGCCTACAGCTTTAGTGCACTGCCTGTATTGAGGCTTTCCGTGTCATCCTTTGGTTCACTGCAAATTAACAGCCTGTGCCCTGGCCCACATTTCCTTTCTCCATCTGCCACAAAACACCTGACTGCAGCACGCTGATGAAACTGCATCCAGGCACAAACAAGAAAGTTAACCGAATGCTACGTTAACTTCAGACGACATCAAGTGGGGAAAGCAGCCTCTGCAAATTATCGGAAACGGCTACTTCCAAACTTCTGAAAGGCTGGAGTCAACACGTGTGAAGCCGAACAAGACAAGCCCCACACCCAGCGCCCTTGGAGGTGCGGCAGGGCCAGGGCGGCCCCGCACGGACCGCGACGCGGGGAGGATCGGGGGTCACGCCCTCAGCACGGGCGGCCCCTCACACGGCACAGACGGAGCGGACGGTGCGGTCCGGCCCGGGGGCAGCTGCGGCGCAAGGGCCGGGAGGGGAGACGGGGGGCGCTCGGGCCTCCCGGAGTGCCGCGGCCCGGCCGGTGCCCCGCGCGTCCTGCGGCGCGGCTGGAGCACGGTGCCCCCCGCCCGGCTGTGCCCTGCCCGGCTGTGCTGGGCCGTGCTGGGCCGTGCCCTGCCCGGCCGTGCCCGCTGCGCGGCGGCGCTTACGGGAGTGGCGCATCCAGTGCAGCAGGCGGGGCAGGTCGGCGGCGCGCGTGCCCCGCACGGCCGCGAGCACCGCGTCCCGCGCCGCCGCGAGCTCCATGGCCGCGCCTGCCGAGCGGCACCGCGCATGCTCCGTCCCGCCCGCGGGGCCGTTCCCTCCGCGCGTGCTCGCGCTGCCGCTGGCACCGCGCCCGGCCCCCCGCGCGGGGGGCGCCCCGCCTGCTCGGCTCTTAAGGCAGTTCCCGGCGGTGCCGCGGGGCGCGCCGGGTGCGGGAGGGGTGTTTTGCGAGAGGCCACCTTAAGGAGACAGCGGGCGCATGCGCGCCCCGGAAGCGGAAGCGAGCAGGGCCCGCGGGGCAAGCGCCAGTGCTGACGTTTCCCCGTCGGCGGCGGCCGCAGCTCCGGTGGCGGCTCCAACGGCGTCTCCTCGCTGGGCGGCCTCGCCCCGCCGGCTGCGCTGGCCTGAGCTCGGCTGGCTGGGCGCGGCTCCGCTCCGCCCGCGGCCACCGCGTCGCGCTCCCGGTGAGTGCCTGCGCTGCCGTCGCAGCTGCCGCGTAGGCGGGACCGCCACCAGCGGCACTTTCCCGGGGCGCGGAAGGCGGGCGCGGAAGGCGGGCACCGGCGCCTGCGGCAGTACGGGCCGGGCAGGGCTTCGGGCCCGCCAGAGGTCCGTGGCAGCAGTTTGTGCATCCTCCGCTGTCCGAGTACCCGGGACGGGGCTCGCCCGGCCGCTGTTCGTGGCCCGCCCGGGGTGCCCGGGGAAAAGGCAGCGACCGGGCACGGATCCAAGGCTGTGCCTTCATCTCTCTCTCCTTTCGCATGAGAACGAGGGCGTTGGGCCGTAAGCGAGACAAGCCAGTCCCTGCTGCCGCCCCGGCGGCGCCTTCTCGTCCTCTGCCCCGTAACGTTAGAAGATGGAAACTCGTAAGCAGAGGTTGAGTGTCACTGCGGTAGTTCAGGCCCTTCGCCCCTGTGCAACAGCTGCTTCGCTGTTACGTTATTAGACGGTTGAGCTGAAGCCATGTATGTGAACATTTAATCTAAGGTTTTTGTACAGACTTTATGTTCCTTTTGCATGTCTTTTAAACAGCTGTTCAAACAGCTCTTACATTTTAAAGCTTTTACCTTTTTAAAGTCCTGGACGTTAAGGAGTACTGCTAGGTTAGTTAGGCAGATTTGGTCACAGGTTTGTGCTGAGGGCTGGGCAGTCATTCTCTTCAGAGTTTCTTCATTGCTGGTTTGCTGTGGCTTAATAAACCCCTCCGCTACTTCTGCTGCCTTTTGGTTCCTGAAGTGCCTGTTCCCGGCAGAACTGCAGAGTCTCGGCACGCTGTGCAGCAGCAGGAGGGCCCGGGCGGCTCGGACTGTGCGGGGCTGTGCTCAGCAGGGCCCCGCTCGCTGCAGCCCAGCGTGTGCTCTGGGGGCCCTGCCTGGTGTAACCTTGCTCAGTGTGTTTGGGGGGGCTGCACTGGAGCTGGGCTCTCCAGAACCAGGGATGCTCAGCATGTCCATGTTCTGCAGTGCAGTCCCTGCTAATGCCCCTCTGGCTGCCTGCCCACCAGGCCATTGTCTGCAGTGTGGGCTCCGGCTGGGATGGACTGTGTGGGACAAGCTCGATTCATTTCGATGCTTGGCACTCCTTGGTAATTCTGATGGCTTGGGATTTCTTAATGTGCTAGGGAGAGCAATTGATAGGAAAATGCTTAAACTCATCTCCCTAGCTAAGTATTTGCATTATTCCTACTACTATGAGGCTCTTGGAAGAAGCTTTTGGGATTCTGCAGAGGAAACACTTGTATTCTGGGATGTAAACTTTCTGCAGATCCATAGAACTTTGGAAACTAAATATTGAGTAGTCACATGGTTTCTGTATGTTGGTCATTCTATCAAATTTCTTAGCAGTTACATCCAAGTATTATAGTTTGGTTTTGTCTGTAGCTGCAGTTTTAGCAGCTCAAAGCAGAGTTGCAATGCTGTTTTTAAAGGGTTTTATTTTTGAATTATTGTGATTTTCATTGGAAATGAGATTGAAAAATGTTTTGAGCATCTGTTTTGCTGAGACCTTTTGGTAGATCATATTGATGACAATGCTTTTTTAGAATTATTGTGCAGTAATGTGACTTGTATGCCTTGAAAGGAAACCTTGGAGTTTTACCCCTTCAGATAATGTGCATAAGTCCTCTTCCAGCAATGTAAGAAGGTGGACATCCATATCTGTTAATGTACTGATTTGCAAGTACTCTACAGGCAGAGTTCTTTAGGAAGCATTGACCAATTTTTTAATGAATATTGAGACAGTGTGGTAAGGGATGTCACTTTGGAATTGCCTGTACACTAACTCTAAAATGTGTAAATATGTTTATTTGCACCATTTGCTATACCCCTATTCTGTACCTACACTGGATTTATTTATCCTACATTTTCCGAAGGTCCTGGAGATTTTGTTCTGCATTGTGACCTCAGTATCTAATGGGGGATGTGAGACTGGCAGTTCATTTTGGAGTTTTGTTGTTGGCCAACTTTGTAACAACAGTACCTCTTGATGAGAGAGAGCAATCAGGAGGTTGGCTTACACGTGTGACTCATTTTAGCTCTTTTGGAATATATCTGGAATATATATAGGAGGTGGAGTGGTTTAACATGTTGACTACGATATTTGTACCCTTCAGAAATGAACTTTTTATGGTTTCCTAACTGTAAGTTGTGGTATGCTTTAGGCTTGTGTGTGAGATTTGTGTCTGTAGTGAACAAAAATAGTCTGTTTTCCCAGTAAATACATTAAAAACTACATTGTGAATTTTGCTTATTAGTATGCAAGTATGTTTATAGGGTCAGTGAAATCGGAAATCCAGTCTGATTTAGTGGAAGCTAAATAAAATGCAATCAATAAATGGTGTTCAGTGCGGGCTTTGCAGGATGCAGAGTTTCTAAGCTATCCCTGATTTTATCCTGCCATATAGCATATTGCTGATAACAAGATAAAAAGCAGATAGAGTACTTTCTGGAAGTCTGGCTGGACTGTATTTTCATGATGAAGTCAATGCACTTACATTCTACACAGTGAAATGCTTCCTAATTGAAGTGTGATTTCTCTGTTTTTAAGTAGGCCATCAGGATAGCCTAAAATTAGCTTCAGGCCAATATTTCCTAAAAATAACTATAAAAAGTAAAACTTGTGCACTTTCTGGAATGCAAAGCGGGAATATTTACCCCAAAGTTACTGGAATAATTAACTGGTGAAGGCATAAAACTTCAGCTAGTTTTAAATTTGATTTTTTTTTCAATTGTTTTCCAGATTCTTCTGAGTTGTGCTTGAAGCCGCCAAAATGGTTCTGGCAGATCTTGGAAGAAAAATCACTTCAGCACTGCGCTCGCTGAGCAATGCGACCATCATCAATGAGGAGGTACGTGGGGTGCAGGGGATGGCACCAATGCAAAGTTATCATCAGCCTCTTCTCTTCTTTCAAGTAAAGTTTCTAATAGAGGTTTTAATGCCCTGAAAGTACTTGACACTGCTGCTAGAACTTAGAACTAGATTTATCCATGTATAATCACCTCAGACTTAGTGGGTCTTGTGGTCAAAGGGTCCTCGAGCTGTACATAGGGAGATGAGTGTTCTGTGGAGGTAGTGCTGGACAAGGCATGCACCAAAGTTTGGATGGAAGGCAGGTGATGTGTGGAAGTGTGCTAGGCTGCTAGAAGCTCAAGTGTGAAGAAACAAATAGCTTTCAATGTAAGCTTTGCTGCCTGAAATGTGAGAAATGTGTTATGTTTGCTGCCTTTATATTGAAGCCAGTGTGTGGTTCTGGAAGTTTGTTTCACTTAGTACTGTCCGTATTTTTTCTAATTAAGTGTTTGAAATGATAACCAGGTGTATTCTCTTACAGGACTGATAAGGAAGATGGCAAACTAACTAATGTGATGGTTTAAAAGTGCCTCTGAGTAAATAAATTGTTAGAAACTATTTTCAGGTGGACAAACAGATGGCCTAAAGTGACTAAAAAGTAGACTTATTGAGAGCTGTAGGGTTGGAATTTGTGCATAGAGGGAAGTTTTTAATATATCATCAGCTGGGAGACAACAAATCCATAACTGAATCAAATACAGCCCAATCAATTTTTTTCAGCAGTAGAAACTTTTATCTTGCAAGAGCTCAAGATACACAAATGAGGCCCGTTAAGGTTCAAGACTTCACTTTCAAAAATGTTTCAACTAATAAACAGGGTTTCTGAGCGGCAGTTGCCCTTAATGCAGTGGGAAGTGTTCTGTGTTACTATGTTATATAGTGTGCAATTGTTACAGTTGAGAACCCTTCCCTTCCACTACTACCCTTTCGAATTGAAAGTGTATTTACATAGAAACAACTGCACAGAGTCATTTTGTGGAGGTCAATATAATTATTGGATGGGATGCACTGAATTTGTAAAAGCCACGGTTATATAATAAATAGACTTTCACATTCTTATTTGAACTAATACTGGTCTAGTCAATCCTGTGTGTTGTAAAACAATTTTTCTTTTATACTCCAAAGGTTTTAAATGCTATGTTAAAAGAAGTATGTACAGCATTACTGGAAGCTGATGTTAATATCAAACTTGTGAAGCAACTCAGAGAAAATGTCAAGTAAGTGAAGTTTCAAAACTTTTGTTTTTTTTAAAAGTTGTAATTTTGAGATTACAGAAAAATAACAAATTTGCAAGTTTATATTTTTTTAGACACACAGAGTTCACCTTTCACAGGAAAATACAGTTTGCACTAAATGTTTAGTCCATTTCATCAAAAGAATCGTCATCATATTTAGCTATTTATTGCTTTTACAGGCTTTTTTCAGAAAACTGTTGCTGTCATCAGTTAAGTTGTCTGATAAACAAGTCCTTCATTACTTCCTAGACACTTCATCTTTACACCTTCTGTGTTGCCTATGAATAGATCTGTGTATGTTACCTTGCCTACTTTCAGATGTGTAATTAAAGTAAATGCAAGTCTGAAAGACACAAGTGTTTTAGAAACCTGTTTTTGCCCTCTGTACAGACATGTCTCCAATGCATGTCACATCTTAAGTACATCCTATCTGCAAACTCAGAACAGGTTAGGATGCTGTTACACTTGCAAAGACTTTATTACTAGGTTCAAGCAATGCTGTAAGTTATGCTGGTGTTTCATGGTTTTCTCAAATTCAGGTCTGCAATTGATCTTGAAGAAATGGCATCTGGCCTTAACAAAAGAAAAATGATCCAGCATGCAGTCTTTAAGGAGCTTGTTAAGGTAGGACTTCACAATTCTGCATTGCATCACTTTTCTTGTGCAGCCTGGGCTATGGGAGCAGTGCAGTAACAAGCCAAGCTTTTGGGTGGTTATGTGGCGCCTGCAGGTAAGTTATAAGGCTGCTCACTATTGCCAGCAGTAGTACTCTAATTGAAACTACTGCCTGGGCATTTCTCAAACTAACTTCAGTTTAAGCTTTAAGTTCAACTGTGCTTACTCTTCAATTTCAATGTAAAGACAAAATAAAAGCACTGCTAGCTTCTGGACTGTCTTTGGCTGGCCCAGAACACACCTTTGCTACCCTGATGAAGATTTATTCAGACTACTTATAAGCCTTTGAAAAAGTGTTAAGTGGCAGCCCAGCAGTTCATGGCAACACTTCCCATTAATTTGCGTGTTTGGTCAAATCACCCTCCTTCCAGTTAACAGTACAGTCTTTTGTTCTGTACCCTGTGCCCAGCCATATGATGGCTCTCAGGAATGTATGTACCTCCTACTCAGTTCAGAAGTGAGGCACCAGTCCTAAAAAGCCTTCAGTGCTGTAGGATTCTCATGAGAAGAAGCCCATCCTGAGCAGTGACGGAGGGCTGGAGGTCTTGATTCTGCGCTGGTTGCTATACTTGTGCCACCTACACAGCCCACCCTGACTGAAATTAACACTGTTACTGTTGCAGAATTGTTATGCATAACAAAAAATATCTTGCATGGGCTGTTGCTGTTCACTGTAAATCAGCACGAATCTAAGCAAAATTAAGACTAAATATGCAAAATTGTTTTGCTCCATTGAATGTGAAACCAGGCATCTTGCATGATACCAGCTGTCTGTGCTTTTGAAATTTGGTTCTGCTACGTATGTTACACTTTGTTCTTTAGCTTGTGGATCCTGGAGTCAAAGCATGGACACCTACCAAAGGAAAACAGAATATTATAATGTTCGTTGGTTTGCAAGGAAGTGGTAAAACAACAACTTGTTCAAAGGTAATGTGCAGTGAATCTCTTTGCATGGTGTTTGGTTTTGGTGGTTTTTTTTGGGTTTGCGGTTTTTTTTTGCTTGGGGAAGGTGGTGGTCCTTAGACTCCTTAAATAGGATTTGCTTGTGATCTGTGCTGCTTCCATTAGTAGGAAAGTGCTAGCACACTACAATGTAGATATTTTTGCAGAGGGGTTTCTGAGATGAGGTGAATATTCAAAGTAATATTCTTTTGGGCAATTTATGGCTTGTAGGACTTCCTTCAAAAATTTTTAAACTCGACTCTTGATGAAACAATACTGTATATGGAAAAAAAGATTGTCTTTTTTTCTTCGTACTTAGTTGCTATATGGAGTTAAACCACAACACTATAGTTCACTTTCTGTGTTTAAGACTAGGACCATGAATGAAACCTATGTCATTCCATTACTTATTTAGGGAAGGCAGTGGAATTTGACTTTTGTATTAGACACCTCAGTTAAGTATGTGGTATGAAACCTCTTCCAGCCCTGATTCATTGAGGAAATTTACATTTGTATCTTTTCAAGGCTAGAAAGAAATGCTCTGAATCAACACATCATAAAATGAGTAAAGTTGGAAGGGACCACACTGGGTCATCTGGTTCAATCTCCCTCCTCAAGCAGGGCCATCCTGGACCACATGGCACAGCATTGTGTCCAGATGATTCTTGAATATCTCCAGTGAGGGAGATTCCACACCCTCTCTGGGCAACCTGTTCCAGTGC
>JAWWEV010000167.1:38337086-38413246 GCA_035583235.1 Hafferia zeledoni
TGATAATGACTGTCTGGGATGTGCCACTCAGCCAGTTCTGAATCCACCCCACTGTCCACTCATCCAGTCCACACACATTGAGTCTGCCTATGTTGTGAGAGACGGTGTTGATGGTCTTGCTGAAGTCAAGGTAGACAATATCTAGATAGTTGGCTTCATCATAGAAGGCAAATAGGTTGGTGAATCCATGCTGATTACTCCTGATCACCTTGTCATTCATGTGGATAGAGATGGCCTCCAAAAGGAGGTGCTCCATCACCTTTCCAGTGATTGAGGTGAGGACTGGCTGGTAATTCCCTGGGTCCTCCTTCTTGCCCTTTTTGAGGACTGGGGTGACATTTACTTTCTTCCAGTCCTCAGAGACCTCTCCTGGTTGCCACAACCTTTCAAATACAATCCTGAGCAGCCTTGCTATGTTGCCCACCAGCTTTGGGTGGTGTCCTGTCAGGACCCATGAACTTGTGGGTGTCGAGTTTGCCTTATGTGTTCTCTAATCCAAACCTTATTGGTACCAAAGGGAAGTCTTTCTTCCATCATTCCTTTACCCTGGTCTCCTGGGTCAGAGGTTCCTGAGGACAGATCCTTTCAGTGAAGACCAGTGCAAAGAAGGTGTTTGGTAACTCTGCTGTCTCTGTGTCATCGATTACCAGAGTCCCCCTCCATTTAGTAATGGCCCACATTATCCTGTGTTTTCTTTTTGTTATCCTCTTGTTATTTTTGACATCCTTGGCCGGATTTAGTTCCAGATGGGCCTTGGTCTTCCTTGTCTCATTTCTACTTACTCTGACAGTCTCTGTATTTATTCCAGGTGGCCTGGCCCTGCTTCCATCTCTGTATAGTTCCTGCTTATGCTTGAGTAATGACAGTTCTCTATTCATCCATCTTGGTCTCTTGCTCCCTTCACTTAATTTCTTGCTCATCAGAATGCATTGTTCTTGAGCCTGGAGGAAGTGATCTTTTAATGTCAGCCAACTCTCTTGGACCCCTCTTCCCTGCAGGACCTGTTCCCAAGTGATTCTTCCAAGAGGTTCTCTAAAGAGGCAAAAATTACCTATCCTGAAGTCCATGGTTGTAATCTACTTTGCCTGATACTGAACTCCACAATCTCATTGTCACTACAGCCAAGGCTGCCTCCAATCTCCCCATCTCCGACAAGGCCTTCCCTGTTTGTTGGTATAAGGTCAAGCAGCATACCCTTCCTTGTGGGATCTTCCATTACCTGTGAGAGGAAATTGTCATCCGTGTTTTCCAGGAACCTCCTGGACTGTGTTTCACTGTGCTGCTTCTCCAGCAGATGTCAGGGTAGTTAAAGTTCCCCCACAAGAGCCAGTGCCTGTGACTGAGGCTGCCTGTAGAAGGCCTCATCCACTTGTTCCTCCTCATCAGGTGGCTTGTAGCAAACATCCACAACATCCCACTTACTAGTCTGCCCTTTTATCCTAACACATAAGCTCTCAACTTGCTTGTCATCCACCCCAAGACAGAGCTCAATGCATTCCAAGATGGAAGGAAACATTATCTTGTGGAAAGAAAGTGCATCTTCCTTGCTTTTGTTGTCATCTGCTTTTGAGGTTCACATGTAGGCTATACTGAATATATCACTGCTCTGATTTCCTGAAGCTTTCCTAGTGCTTCTGTAGGCAAACTTTATTTTGGAAGTTTGTCTTTGGTCAGTCAGGTGTTCTGTACCAGAGAAGCTGAGTGTTGCCAGAAAGTTAAGGATTCTATCCACCACTCTAACACATGTCCTTGCAGTGCAAAGATCTTTGTTCCTCTGGAAGTACAGAAACCAAGAGCTGTATGAGTTGTAGCCATTATGGTACTTGATACTGAAGTATTAATGCTTTGAGTAGTTTCCAAATGCTATCCCAGTCTGCAGTATTAACAGTAAGCAGAATCCAAGAGTTAGTAAAATGGAAACTTGAGTTATTTGTAGTCATTCCCAGCTCAGAAGCTGAAATCAGAAGCAGAGTCAAGCAGCTGTTCTTGTCTTGCCATTAATAATTATTTATAAAATACATTTCTAAATAATGGCCATGCTAACATTTGATACTTTACAGAGTTGCTCAGTGGCCTCAGTTATAGGAAGGCTGGCTTGACTTTGGGTGCTCTGTGTGTACTTCAGTGACTCACAAGCTGTTACAGTGTTGTGTCAGTGGGACTTTGGTGTGACTACTTGTTTTGGATTTCTTTCCACAGTTAGCATACTTTTATCAGAGGAAAGGCTGGAAAACCTGTTTGATATGTGCAGACACATACAGAGCAGGTAATGCAGACTTTAATGATGTGGTTCTCTATCTATAATACTTACAGATTTTCTTAAGTAGTCCTTGTCTATACTTGTCTTACAGGTGCTTTTGACCAGTTAAAGCAGAACGCCACAAAAGCAAGAATTCCCTTCTATGGGAGGTAAGCATCTTTCAGAACCAGTTTGGAGAACCATTTAACTCCAATGATATATTGTTCCTTATTGAATGTCTTGCACTAAGCCCCATTCAGTATTGCCTAATTACTTAGATTTTAGTAATATATTCTGAGTAATATTTGCTCTGATCAGATGAAAATTCTGCTTAATTCAGTATACTGCCAGGAGCAGCAGGTAGGGATAGTGTAAGAAGAGATCAGACATCCAGGAATAATTCACTATGATGCTCTCTGTGTATAGCAGTTCATAGACTTTTACCAGACATATTCAGATTTACAGGAAGTGTCTTACAGATCCAAGGATGTTGTTTTCGGACGCTTAATTTTTATTGTCAAGTAGAGGCAGAGGTGGACTAAAATAGCTTTTATAAAGTAGTAAATAACTTTCCCCTAAGCTTCACTGGAGGTGTACTGTCTGGGTGCTCAGTTAAATCTTATTTCAGGGAAGGGGTAGTAGAAGTTAGTGCAGTTTTCAGCAGGTGAGACAGACAGTCCTTTGAACTTCAGTTCACTGAGTAGTAATGGTAAGTGTCTTCAGAGGGCATATTTTTAATCAATTTTTGCTTGATATAAGAGGAATTCCCTCTTGAAATCCAGGTAGATTTATAGTTAACAAGTTTGTAGTCAAGTGATGAAATTTTATATTAGGTTCTTTGGGAACCAAGAATTGCACGTTTAGAGATGTTTCTCTTTTTGATCAGTTACACAGAAATGGATCCTGTAATTATTGCCTCAGAAGGTGTTGAGAAATTTAAGAATGAAAACTTTGAAATAATCATTGTTGATACAAGTGGACGTCACAAACAAGAAGACTCTTTGTTTGAAGAGATGTTACAAGTTGCTAATGCCATAGTGAGTAGTTTTGAGAAATACAATAACTTGTGTCATAGTCATTTGGCTACAATGGATTTATCTTTATATCCTAATGTTCTGTATATATTTTGCTTTAACTACTACATTATATTAGAAATTACAGACATATATGAATAAGCAAAGGCTGAATGACCAGTGCTTGATGGTTTTGTGTTAGTTTTAATTCTTCTATCTGTAATTCAAGGGTACTTGAATATAACTGGACTGCCATTCCTGCCTTAACTTTCCAGGATCTTTGCATTGAAAGAACCAGTCTGATCTGGTTTCCTGTAACTATGAATACAAAACTCTGTGATTGCCACAAATAATTGCCCTGAAACAGAGAGGATGATTGGATAACTTTCAACAGTTTTGATATGTAAATTAAGCTGGTGTTTCTTATATGGGTTTAAAAAGTCTGGCTATTTATTTGATTCTGTGTCTTGCATGACAATGTGACACTTTCCACAGAATTCCTACTAATGGCTAATTTGTTTTCAGAGGAATGGATGTCTTAAATCTCTTAATGTAGAACTGACTGGAAGATGTGAGCCATTAATTTCTTCTAGCTACTAATTAGCTAGTTTGCTCAAGATACTGGCTAAAATCACTTGAAACATAACTAATAAACACAAACCTATTAAATTGTAATCTTCTGTGTTGTAGATAAATCTTTCATGTAGTTATATAGCACTAGAGTCTTTCAAATGGTTCTTAAATAATACTGTTCATAAAATGTCTTGTTTTAAACTGCTCAGCCCTTAGATACTGTTACTGCAGTAAGTTCTGCTACTGAACATGATGCATGAACTCTCTAGTAAAGTAGGAAATTATTATTTTGTGTGTACCATTTCTCCTAGCAACCAGATAACATTGTTTATGTGATGGATGCTTCCATTGGCCAAGCTTGTGAAGCTCAAGCTAAAGCTTTCAAAGACAAAGTAGATGTAGCTTCTGTTATTGTCACAAAGCTCGATGGACACGCCAAAGGAGGTGGAGCTCTCAGTGCGTAAGTACTGGGGTATGATGGTGTCCAACATCTGGCCGTGCACAACCAGCCAGGAAATGCCTTACTGTCTCACAGAAACCTGTTCTCTGAAAGTGTCACTGCCACACTGCAGAAAGTCTGACATTTAAGTCAGTGAGATTCTTACCCTTCTTCTGGTGGATATGATCACTATCAGGCACTTTTCCAAAAAGATAAATTTGGGCTTAATACGTACGGCTTAGTTGAAGAGTTTTGCTTCTCATTTAATGCCTAAGAGTTTTCTCCAGAACGGGAAAACCTCTGCCTAGTCATATCTAGTGGCCACAAAACTGTGATGCAAATCAAACTTCTGGATTGCCAGTGTCCAGCAACTTGGTAAAAAGTTGTCTGCTGTCATACTTACCTGAATTCAATTCTCATTGGACTTCCCATGTGCTCTGTCTTGGCAGACTGACTAGACAATGTTATGTTTTATCTTCAGCCTTATATACTTGTTCCAGTTGCATTTCAGTGATACAGCTGGTGTGGAGCTGACATGATTTTTCAAAGCAGTCCAAGTTAACTGACACTGACTTACTACATCACTGACTGATTTTGATCTGAAGTGTTACAGTTCTTGAACTGCCATATATATTTTACTTTATTTATAGCATAGTGATGAAAAACTAAACCTTTTGGTATTTTCATTTTGCTCTTGTTTTACTTGTCATGCATTAAGTTGGCTTTACTTGCTTTATACAGTCTGTGAATTGGAAGCTGAGTTTGATCTAAAAGCTAGTGCCAAAAATTGATCAGTGAAAATGTTCTGATTTTTCTTACATCTGAGCTTTTTTCCCTGTGTTGAAAATGAGATTCTGTTGTATGAGGAAAATGTAACCAATGCCTTTGTCATCTGACCTCACAGTATTAAGATAAAGTGAGATGATTTATTTTTCTTTCTTTCCTCTCAAGTTGCTTAAACTCAGCAATGAAAATAAGCAACTTCTATTTCTCTTGATGATTTTTTCAAAGCAGAGTTTGTATTTTACAAAGTACTGATTAGAGAAAAATCTTTCTAACTACTCTCAGCTACACATCCAAGTGCTGGATTTTTTTCATGAATAGTTTGAGAAGTAAGACAGATACTGCAGAGAGGATGCATAGTGTTGAGGATGCCTAACTGGTTGTGTTAACAGATAGTACAAAAGATGGATGGTTTTTGAGGCCTTTTCATAAAATATATTTTACTGCAGAGTTGCTGCCACAAAGAGTCCTATTATTTTTATTGGAACTGGTGAACACATAGATGACTTTGAACCCTTTAAAACACAGCCTTTCATCAGCAAGCTGCTTGGTATGTATGTGCTGTCTACAATTGTACTTACAAGACACTTTGAATTGGATAATGAAAAGTCAAAGTGTAATTTTTTTAATTACACTTACAGAGCTGTTTTCTTTTCCCAGGTATGGGTGATATTGAAGGATTGATAGATAAAGTGAATGAGTTAAAGTTGGATGATAATGAAGCACTCATAGAAAAGCTAAAACATGGTAAGTTATTCCCAAGGCCTGAATAGCGGGTGCGTTACAGTGATGTAGTCATGTGATGTAGTCTGTGACAGAGACCACTGAGTTAATTTGTGTTATTTGTAGACACAGCTTGCTCATGTGCATAGTGAAGAATGGCTGTTCTTTTTACATGTGGCAGACAAGTAACCTGAGTTGTGTTTTTTCAGTAATAAGTCTGTCAGACTGTAAGTGCAGAGTAACTAGCTTGATGGTTCAGTATGTGCTGTCCAAAAGTGTTTATCCATGTTAGTAGTGAAAAGGTTTATTCATCCACTTATCTATGCAGTATAGTATTTACCTTGTAAAAATGAAGAATAATTGAGAAAGGACAGTAAGACCAAAATGCTACTGTGACTTCTGCTAACTTTTTTTTTCTTGTACTTCAGGTCAATTTACATTAAGAGATATGTATGAACAATTCCAAAACATCATGAAAATGGGACCATTCAGTCAGATCTTGGTTAGTTATCTCCCATTTTATTTTATCAGATTTTCATTGATATTTGACAAACTTCTGTAAAATTAGAACTCTTTGCTGAAACTGGTGTTACAGTCTGCAATGTTTTTCAAAAAGGTGAAATCATTTGCCTACTGCAATACATAACAACTGAACTAAAAGTTGCTCTCTGTATTTCTGGCTGCTTAATCAAAGTTGGCTTTGCCTGTTCTGACAGAGCTTTTGTTTTCCGTTTTTAAAACAAGGGCATGATCCCTGGTTTTGGAACTGACTTCATGAGTAAAGGCAATGAACAGGAATCAATGGCAAGGCTAAAGAAACTGATGACTATAATGGACAGTATGAATGACCAAGGTAAACCAAATGTCATGCACTAGTGTTCTTTCTCCATTGTTGTTAACCAAAGATGACTTTTTGGAACCAAAAAGGCAATGCAGCATCTACAGGGACAGAAAACTACAAGGAATATTTAACACTCTTAGAAATGCCTCCAACTTTCTGAATAAGTCTAAATATTTAGAAATACCTTGATGACTGCCTGCTGCTGCTCTGTCTTGTGTAGAATAGGTGAGATTTTGAAGCATTCTGGTAGAAATTAATGAATTTTTATTTTTCATATTGTAACTAATCTAAATTATTAATACTATACTTGCAAATTAAAAAGCTATTTTAATCCTTAATCTGGCACTGCTGTCTTTTTTTCCTACCCACCCTCAAGTTTACTTAGTCATATAGCGCAGCCTCTGGAATTCAAAGTGGTTTTAATCCACCCATAATTCCTGCAGGATATGCTCTTCCCCTTGTGCTAAACCCATTAATATGGCTTAAGGGCAAGTGTGCTCAGAGTGTAATTTATTAAGATAATTTTTTCTATCATGGTGATGAACATATGAAGATAACAGCTTTTTAGTATTACTTCATAGAATATTATGTCTCTATTTATGTAAAATTCTGCATTGTGACTTCTAAAACTAGGGGTTTGTTCTCTGGCTCAGAACTAAGTTCTCTACAATAAGAACAGGTTTGCTACCAACTGTAACAGTTTTTTGTCAGTAACTCAGTGTATCTTTCTTTTCCACACTGTAATTGCAGAACTTGACAGTACAGATGGTGCCAAAGTTTTCAGTAAACAGCCAGGAAGAATCCAAAGAGTAGCAAGAGGTTCAGGTGTTTCTACAAGAGATGTACAGGAGCTTTTGACCCAATACACTAAGTTTGCACAGATGGTGAAAAAGATGGGCGGCATCAAAGGGCTTTTCAAAGGTAAAACAACGTGACACCACCCAAACAAATGAACCAACCAAACAAAAAAACCCTAAAATTTATGAACTTGGTGAGGACATTACTTGACGTGTGAACACAGAGGAAATGTGAAAACATTGATTAGGGAAAGGAGAAAGTGAGTTGTAGTTTGCTTATTTTCATGCTATTTGAAAACTCTTTTATGTAACTGTACGACTTGCACTGTTCTTCCTGACACAAGTGTGTAACTTAGTAGGGAAAGCCACTGTGTTTCAATCAATGTGGACTTGATTACTAGCACAATACTAACACTGCAGTCTGTTATATGGTGTGTAGGGACTTACAGTACCTTTAAGTGGCTGACATAGTGACTTCTGATAATGGACTTATCTATTTGAATCTAGAATTAGAAGGTGACATTCAGATTTATTTCTAGCCCCATATGTTAATCCACTTTTTTTTTAGGTGGTGATATGTCAAAGAATGTAAACCCATCTCAGCTGGCCAAACTGAACCAACAGATGGCAAAAATGATGGATCCAAGAGTTCTTCATCATATGGGTATGTGAGCGTTTGAAATACAGAATTTAGGTGTGTGATGTGAGAATATCTGCATTATATATCAGTATTAAGTATTTCTAGGGTTTTCTAACAAGAATCAGAGTTTAGTCTAAATGCTTTGCACATAACAGTGCTTAATCAAATCTTTTCATTTGGATTGAGCTCTCAGAATGAGACACTAGAATGGTGTCTGGGAATAGTGATGATTTAAGGCATGACTGTGGTAAAGCAAATCTTCCTAAAGTTCCCTTCCCTTCTCTTCTAAGCTTTGCTTCAAGTTATTAAATTTGACAAGACCACCTTTAAATAAAGACTGCTATAGCATAGCCTTACTTATTGATACTGGTAATTCCTTCAAGGTTTTTTTCTTCTGTCTAGTTCTTAATGCACAAGTCATCTTAAAACCGACTTTAAACCTGGTGTTTTGCAGACCTTTCTGTAATTACTCAGTTCTTTACTTCCAATAGGCGTTTAAACCTACTTTGACAGTGTTGGGTTTCTGCATTTGTAAATTACTGAAATAGTGTGTGTATTGTAATGAGGCCTCAAGCAAGAGAGCTGTGCTTTTAATTCACACATTCTTGTTCTCACTTATTTTCTGCAGGTGGCATGGCAGGTTTGCAGTCAATGATGAGGCAATTTCAACAAGGTGCTGCTGGCAATATGAAAGGCATGATGGGATTCAATAATATGTAAAGCAGCCTTAATACAAATGGACTTGGTTGGCTCTTCATTGCAACTTCAGTGAAAGAATTTGCTTTCTTCCTTTTTACGGTGATGAGGGAGTAGTCTTTTGAAATCTTATCCAGGCTTCTCAGTTTCTACATCTAATTTCTGAAAACTATTTTTGCTTAAATTAGTTCCTCTCCACTAATATCTGATGGCACAAAGAGTAATTCAGTTTAATGAAACAAAATCATGATGTCAAAATTTAATATTTAGAGACACTTTTTAATTGTTTACATCAAATGGCAACCATTATATTTGTAAACAACCCTGATCTTTGGTTATAGTAACATAAAATGTCACAAATATACTGTAAAATAAAATTTAAGTGGTTATAAACAAGGGAATAGCCTGTTTCTTCAGTTCTTTCTAAATGCCCTTTATCTGATAAATATGAAGTGAGATGATTTCCTTAGTTTGAGTTGTTTCTAAAGACTGTTGTAACTCATGTTTGGCATAGAATACTGTAAGAATAGTTCAGTATCTGAAAATCTGTTGTTGGTGCTCAGGTGTGGACCATTTTTAGAATATGGATGTGCTGTGCTCAGGTTTGTACAAGACTTTGTTCTACAGAATTTTATCATTCTTTCCCTATACACAAGGAATGAAGTGACTGAAAAAATGCAGCTATGCAAATATCAAACTGTCTCATATACTGAAGATAATCTTCATACCAGCTTGCTAATTAAGCAGAGTTTTTTGTTATGGAGATAATTTCTAATGCATACTAATTGGAATTCTGTTTTGGTAGTGAACTTTAAAACAGAGATATCTGTATCTAACAAAATATATTTCTGCAACTCAGCTACAATGAGATCTTAATTTCCTATAGCATTTCTTTAGTATTCCAGTATCAAAAGGGTAGAATCTAAAGGCACACCTCAGAAACTAGATAGACCAGAACTGTGAAATCAAACATAGATCTTGGCAAATATCTTTTACCCTTAATGTAAGAGGGTGTATTAGGAATCTTCATATTCTGCAGAGTGCTTGGTTTGTAAATGGACACCTGTTGCTGTTGCTTTGAGAAGATAAAAGCTGAATGTAGTAATTAAAACAGCCAGTTCTTTGAGAAGGTGGCAGCTACCAGTGAATAACTTACGTAGGAAATTATGCTCTTATATTAATATGAGGTATGCTGTAACTGAGTTTATAATGTGAAACTATCTCCTGCTTGGTTAGTGGTACTTGTATTCAACGTATGGAGGATGTTGAAAAGTTTTCAGTTATGCCATTTACCTAATGCTCTGCATTTTATGCATAGCATTAGTCTGTTAAAGGATCAGTTAAGTTGGATATTTAGTGTTTTAAATACAGCAAAAGAATGAGTCCTTGCATATCACCAGCTTTTAGGGGAGTTTTCCTCAGTTACTGAAGTGGTGTGTGCTTACTAAAACCTGTTTTTTTTAATAGTAGTTTCAGTTCTTGAGCAGTATAAACCAATGAAATACACAAAATGATGCAGAAAACAGTATCATATCTTGCTTTGGACTGCAGTTGGTAGGGGAGATTGGATAAATGCTTTTGATGGAAATCAAACATGAATAGGGATATTGAGAGTGAACACTGAAGCACTGTGCTTCAGGACAGGCTCAGTCAGACTGTCAAGTTCCCAACAATTAACATTCTATTTTCAATTTGCTGCATACAACTAGTTTTTGCTTTTAGTTCACCATTTCCAAACTACTAACACTGCTACCAGATAGGAAGAGAGCTGTCACTAGCAGTGTATTGGCAGAAGCAAGGGCAAGTTCAGAATGGATTTCCTTTAAAGTATAACATATGTCAATTGTTATTTCTAAGATATATGCTGGAATGGACAAAGTGTATACTGTTCTTACCTTAGTGAGCCAGGTAGGAAATACTTTGGAGCCTGCTTGGAAAAACTGCCTGAGGATCTCCAGTCTGAAATAAAAAATACATGCATGCTCGAGACACCAAGGAGAGTTCAATTGTATAGGAGCACTTCTAAAATTATCTCATAGCTTTGTAAGGGAGAATTTAAGATACTGGGATATAGTTTTTATGGATCTTGCAGAGTACAATGTTTGGAAGAAAACACTAAAGCTGTTTCAGGACAACAGAATGTTTTATATATTCTCTCAATTTGATATTCTGAATTGGTGACTTACATGGCCTGTCATAGCTTGATGCAAATAACACTGTTGGCAAGTGTGTAAAAACTCCCCCACTAGCCTCTTCTTGCATTAGGGTTTTTGGTACTCATCCTCCACAGCATCTCATGAAGTCTGCAGTAAGAGCCCATCTGTGCTATAGACTGTAATTTTTTGGAAGCTGTTCTTAATGATGCAAGATTCAAGGGCGGCTCTTGCTCTCTAAGTGCATGTTACAGCCATTGGTTCCAACTTAAAAAAAAAACTACTCACTGCTTTGTCCCGGTGTTTCAAACGCTTGTGCTCTCACTGGTCGGTATTGGCTGATGTGCCTTTGCCGGGGTCAGCCCAGCCCTGCTTCTGTTCAGGCACGGCCCTTCCTTGCAGCCCAGAGGCCTCAGCTCCCGGCTCTGCTGGAGCTGCTGAGCAAACCCAGTACTTGGCAAACTCCTCTCCTTGCCTGGTGGCAATGCACTTTATTTTCTCACCCAGACGAAGCTCAGGGCTGGGCCACCCTTGGTTTGCATTTCTTTCTTGTTCAGGGTTTGGTCCTTTACAAGGTGCTGAGTTGCCTGAGCTAACACCCGATACTGGAAGGCTGAGCAAGAGTGGCCCTGGGAGCGGAGAACCCCTAAATCCTGTCCGGGACCTTCCTATAATTGTATTATTTTGGACGTTTTTACAGTATTTTGGGAGAATGACGTGTATGTTGCCCCCAGAACACAGGTTTTTCCCTCGCTGCAGAGCAGGTACGGTTCCTCCTGCGTCCAGGTCGAGCTGTGCCTGACAGCCCGGCTGCCTCCGCCCTCTCGGCGCTCCCCTCGGGCCGCGGGGCTGCGGGCACACCTGCCATGGCTACCCTCAGCCTCTGCGGGCTGTGTCCCGGCTCCCGGGCGGGGGCCCGGCGGGCCCCAAGCGCCGCCCCGGCGGGCGCGGTGACGGGCGGTGCCGCCCGGCCGCTCTCGCCTACCCGGGCCGCGGCAGCTCCGCTGCCGCCCTCCCCCGGCGCCGCGGCGGGCGGGAGGATGGAGCAGGGGCTGTCCGCCATCACCCTGTACTGCGCCCCTGCCGCCGGCGCCATGGAGCCCGAGCAGGTGAGCGGGGCCCGGCCCGGCCCCTCCGGGCGCAGCCGCAGCGGGCGAGGCCGCGCCGGGCCCGGCCGTAGGTGGGTGGTGGCTGCGGCCTGACCCGGGCGGGAGCGGGGGAGCCGCGGGAGCGGGGTCGGTCTGTCGGCAGGTCTGTCCGCCCATCCAGCGCGCTGTAATTACAGTCAGCGCGGCGGGCACGCGTGTCTCCGGTGTCTCCTGTTCGCCGGCGGACAATGCCTCCGACAAACAAGCCTGATGAATATTAAAGCGAAACAGGTTTCCTCTTTCCTCCGCGCTGTCAGGTTGGCGAAGGCGGGGGACACGGCGAGGAACAGCAGCTGTTAATTACAGCACAGCCTGGAGCTCGCCCGTCCCCGCCAGGGTTGCCCCTGCTCGGCCGCGGGTTCGGGCGCTGCCCTTCGCCAGCAGTGCTGCTCTTTAAGGCCTGCTTGTTCCGAGAGTGTCTTTCCTTACAGTCCTCTGACTCTGTAATTTGGTTGTCTTCTGTTTCAGAAAGATTCATGCTGTTTGATTTAATTTGAAACACGGGTGGAAAGTCAAGCATGCAATAGGAAAAAACCCCACCCGAACCTAAACAAACTCCCCCCCAAACCCTAGGCAGAAAAATTAACACAATCAGTAGGGCAGCCAAGATAACATGTTAGGAATATTTTTCATTGCCTGTGACCAGCCTTCTATTGACTGGCAGTATCAGGTCAGTAGATCTGTGCAAATTGAATGGCTCATCTCTCAAAGTGAGGGTGGACATCACACACTTCGTTGTTTTGAATTGTAAGCTCTCTCAAGGATTCCTGCATTTGATGAATACTCTGACGTTCCTATTGCTTTGTGCTTTTCTTTTTCCTCTCCTTCATGAAACTTTATGTTATTGCATCACCCAGTATTACTTGTGTCAGCTCTCCCAGCTTACCTGCAGGTGTCCAGGCACTCCTTGTCCTTAATTGTTGTTTATTTATTTTGACATCTTAGGGGAAGTCTGAAATTCCATTGTGCTGGGTATTGTTTCAACACTGTCAAAAGATGCCCTGCTCTCTCTGTTTCTGGCCAAAGGGTGAGATAAGAGAGTGGGTATACAGAGGATAAACAAGGAACAGCAGTTTCAGATGCTGACTTCCTGGCAGGCAGGATTTGTACGTGTGCCATAAAGCCAAGAAAAATTCCAAGAAGACATTTAAAAGGAACAGGAAGTTGCTTTATGGTGTTTACCAAGGACCTTAAGACTGTCAGCTAGTGTGGTGAAAGCACAAGAGTGACAGGCCTTCATGTCTAATAGTTGCCAAAATAGAAGCCAAAGTAATTACTTCTGTGACGTGGGGTTAAGACAAATACTGAGTCTTTCAAGACTGTACAATATGTTAGAGAAGGACAAGCCTGTGGAAGAAAAAATGAGATCACAAACTTGGTTAAGCCACGTATTGGAAGAATGATCTTTGTGAAAACTTCCTGAATTGAAAAAGAACATCAAATTAGTAACGGAGGATCAAAACAGGAAATACTGTAACATTTCAGCTATAAAGTGAGTCGAGCTGACAACTCTAGAATAGATCTGCATTGCCACAGTTTTGGAAAGGTAAATAAAGTTCACTAATGCTGAACTTTCTGACTGTAGCTAAGAGAATTGGCTCATATTGACATTTTGCAGGTTGAAAGGAAAAAGACAAATGCTACAGTGATAACTAAAACCCACACGGGTTTGTGGACTAGGTAATAACCAAAGCAACACCTGATATATTTTATTTAATAATGTAGGACTTTTAACCGGATTACCAAGAGAACCAGATTCATTGTTCCTTGATGAATCCTTACTGTCTTGGACTGTTGCATTTATCTGAAATATTGTAGTAGTACCAGCTACACAGAGCTGCTTATTGCAGGTTGTGTAAGTGGAGTGTGGGATGAGTGTGCAGGGAATTAGACTGCTTTTTAAAATGAAACATGAACCAACAATTTTTTCTGAGTATTTGCATTAAATGAGCCCAAATCAGATGAAGAGACTGTGCCTTTAGAAGAGCTCATGTTGCTTGCTGTTATTAATCACAGTGATATTTATGATGTGGTATTTGCAATAGTGCTCTTCAGTTCTGGGACTGAACACAAAAACCAGCCTCATTGTATGATGCCAATAAAGAAGCGTGGGACATTCATAAAATGCTGATTCTGCAGTGCTTTTTGCACCAAAAAAATACAGAACTGATGCCCAGTAAGCGGCACCCACTTTTATAGTGGCAGCAAGGAGTGCTTCCTGTGCTTAGGTTGCTCCAGCATTCATATTTTTGTAGCTTTTCTCTGTTTCCAAGACTAATAGACAGCAGAGAGAGTGCATTGAGCCACAGATAATTTTGTCTTTCTGCTTGAAAATCCGATTCTGCATGAAAATGCCATGCTGTTTTAGCTGAATTACTCCATTGAAAACTTACGTCTGAATTCTGCTCTGGTCCTCCAGGAAAGTACCCGACATGTGCCACTGTAGCTAAAGAAATGCTGGGGGAAGCTGAGATGACTTGCAGTTTTGAGGAGTGATGGTAGGAGGGCTTGGAGAGATGATGAATCAGTGCACTGCCTCTCCACACTGGAGAGCTCAGCACGTGATCTTTACCTTCCCTCCCTCTTCTCTACGGGCATGAGAAAAATCTGTGCCTGGAAAGAAGGAAGCCGTTTGGCTCCGCAATGCCCCCTCCTGCCTCTCTATCCCATGCCCACTGTTTCCCAGCTAACCAAGCCTGTTTGCATTGCAAAGCTGTTTTATGTAATCTGGCATGAGAAATGGCAGTGGTAATGCTGTGCTTGCAGTGATTAAGGGATGTCTTACAACTATGTAACAAATTAATACATGTTTTCATTTATAATTTTGAATTGTGCTCTGTGTAGATCATTAAGTTTTGCATAGGGAAGAAGTCAGAAATTGGAATATCCCCCTTTAATGCAACCTGGAATCTGTGTGCACATACACACATGTCATTCCTTATGATACAGTTTCAAATTACATGAGCTCATGCATTTTTAAAAATCCTTCATGGTACATTAAAAACATGTGGCTGGCATTTCCCAACCTTTGTGGCCTTCTCTGCATGATGGAAATGTTTTCAGAAGAGTTTTGTGCATTTGATGCGGTGGTATCTAAAAACTCTACCCAGACAAAGGCTCTGTTTTGATGGCCACAGTACAAAACCTTACAAAAATTCACTTGCTGCCGAAGTAAAGAGTTACTGATTGGCCTTTGAACTAGAAGTATAAATTTTTAATGCTTGTGACCCAAAGTCTGCATTGTAGTATTCAGCAGCTGGAAGAACAAAACCAGACTTTGTACTTCTCATTTCCTATGTCCTTAGCCACAGAACTCAGCGTTGTGCTTTTAGCATGGTCCCTTGTACTAATCGTGGTTCTTAAGGAAAGTCCCCAGAGGCAGATTCCTTGGGGTGTCTTTTTAAAGCTGGAGCTTGGCTGCTTAGTTGTTCACTTCTCTTTTGAGCTAGAGGTGTCTGCCTGAGCTCACAAAGGTGGCTACAGCCTATGAACTGTTTGATTAATTTCTGTAGATTTTAGTTCCAAACCCAACAATACTCCTGCATAATGCAGTGCTCTTTCAGAAAAATGTTTTTAATACCACCTTTTCATGCTAAGTGAAGGCACTTACCTTCTAGTTACTTCTAGAGGAGAAATCAGTTTTTACATATTTCCAAACAATATTGTTTCAGTCTTTTACATACAGCCAAGCTCTTTTAAACATCCACTGCGTATGCTAATAAATCTAAAATATTTTAAATATCTCATCAAGTTTTGTAAGTAGGGACTTTCCAGTTCCAGAAGCATGCACTTGAGATAATGATTTTTTTTTTCTTTATAGCAACTTGCAAAGGGAGAAGGTGGCTTTGAGAATGTGGAGCTTGGTGTGATAGGAAAGAAGAAGAAAATTCCAAGGAGGGTTATTCATTTTGCAAGTGGAGAAACAATGGAAGAATATAGCACAGATGAAGAGGAAGATGAACAAGAGAAAAAAGACCTGTTGCCACCTGTAGATCCTGTAGGTATTTTACTTGATAAATTGCTACTTCTGGTAACTATCCACATTTTATAATTTATTTTTGGTCTCACAAATCTGAGTTAGTATTCAGTATTAAAGATTCCATTAATTTCTTTGGCTTTAGGGACTCAGAAATCTGTGAGAAGTATTTTTGGGAAGTTTTATCTGAAGAGTTCTCCACTAAAATACCCCCGATAATTAGAAATGGGTTTAATTTCCTCTAGTTTGTACTTTCTAGAATTTGCCTCTCTAATGATATTTACTTGGTATCTCCTTGATTTGTACTGTTGTTTAAAAGAAAAGGTGCAGGGAAGATGTTTGTTTCCTTGTGTTTGTTGACAGTGGTGAGTTGAACCTGTAATTTACTATACCAGCAATTTGATATAATTAAAAGAACACAGAAGGGAAAGAAACATGACAGGCATAAATAAAGGAAATCTGGTGTAATTCATTATATATAAAAAGCAAGTGTTAAAGGACCTGCCTAGTCCTTGTGCATAATGTTCACCTGTCTTGTAAGTTGTTGAGATGTTGGTTGACTTGTTGGTTGGAGTTCCCTTTTATTGGCCCAGATTCAAATGGAGTGTCAACAATTAAAGCTGCTGCCAGCAGTGTGTACTGTAGCTGCTAAAATACATTTTCCTTTTTGTCAATTATTCTGGATCTATACTTAGAGGTAAAACGAAACATATAATCTGTTTTATTGTGTTGGCCCATCTGATAAAGTATTCTGTGGTGACAGTGTGATTGCAAAGCTCACAGCTGTGTGTGCCACCACCAGCAGCAGCACCTGACCACCCTCTGGCAGGCAGTCCCAAGGAGATCCACATCCTTCATCTCTCCATGTGCCCAGTCTCATGTTTCTTTTATGCCAACCCCAGAAATGAGTGTCCCAAACGCGTCTTTCCTCCAACCTCCTACAATTCTTACCCCAATAAATTGGGTCTGCAGTTCTGTTCCCTGCTGATGGGGCTCCCTTTGGGCTTGGATGCCTGTGCTGAGATGGAGACTCCAAAACTGACTGGGTCATTCTTGGTGTGCTGGAGCAGTCAGGCAGCCGAGTTGTGGCTTTGTGCAGCACAGCCAGTCCTGCCTGGCTGCTCTCTGGGGCACTTGCTGGTGCAGAGCTGCTTGTTCCCACACTGCAGAGCAGAGTCCTTGCACACACAGGAGCCAGTGCACTGCTCCCTACTTGACACTGCTGGTGAAATGACTTCTGCACCATCGTTTGGCAATCTGTAATTAAGGAATGTTGTGGTTGAAGATTTCTATTGACTCTACAGTAGTAGGCCCTGTATTTATTTGTATGTATCCATCCTGGGAGAGCTTGGTTTTGTTGAAGGAACTGAACAGTTGGATTTTCTGCTCCTACTCCTCTGAAGAAGTGGTGAACCATAAGAGGTTTGCTTCGGGAAGGACTGCCAATTATTACAGCTTTCCCCCTCTGTAAAAATAATTTATCTTGAAGGAAAAAAATGGGGGCTTGAGGACTAAGCTGCAGTGAGACTATGGAAATTTACCTGGGATTGGGGTTCCTAGTGATTCACAAGCAAAGCTGCTGCATTACATCTTGTATGGATTGATGCCAGCACTCTCCTTCTTACTGGGCAGTTCTTGTATACAACAAAAAGCACCGTTAGCCTGAGAGCAGGTAGGATATCATCAGTATGAAATACATGAAGAATACATAAAAGAAACGTATTATAGTCACAAACAATAAGTAAGATGTTAAGCTGCCATGCTGGGTGCTGTTTTGGTTTTTTTTTTTCCCCCTTAATGATCTTAAAGACATGCAAGAACTGTGAAACTGAATATTATGGTAATGTTCAGGTATCTTCAGTGTCAGGTATCCATGGATGTCTAGGAGAATCTTTTTCTGAATTATAATGAGCAGAGGACTAGATGTATATAATTTTTGTGCCGTTTCCTCACAGTCCAAGAGTTCTGCTGTGGTGCAGGGATGGAAGGCTCACAAGCCCTGGTGTACATATGTGAGAGCAGAGAGTGCAGCTGCTGTGCAAATGGACACTTAACTAAAGAGCCCTCCAATGTCCACAGCAGCCAGGAATGCTGTGTGATTGTTCCCCTGCTTCCTTAATACAGGGGTTTTTTCTGAATACCAAAAGGTAAATTGTATGGCAGAGTTAAGATTGCTCTACTCTCCTTTTATAGTTTATTAAATCCTTAATTTTTTACACTTTTTAATAAAAGGACCCCCCCCAAACCAGAATAGTTTATTGTAGAGCACAGTATGCCTTATTATGTATTGCTTTTTACCTTGACAGAATGAACTTGATTAGAGCAGGAGTTGCCATTAAGTGAGGTTCACTTTATCTGCTGCATGCTTCATGTATCCCAGCTGAGCCAGACAATTGAAGAAATGTTAGTTCAAGCTGAGCTTTGATGTTTTAGCCAACAGCTGCTTTAAAAATGTTTTTAATATATGATTTCTGTAAAAGCAATTAAATAGTCTGTTTGCTGAGACCAGCATGTCTAAAACTTGTTATCTCAGTTGGGATGCAAAAAAGTATGTTGCATGTAATAGCTGTTTCTGGTCCAGTTTATTTTTAGCAAAAGCACATTTAGTATTTTGAATAGAAACTTTGCATTGAAGCTCGGATGGTATTGGCATTCTGGCAACTTTTGAATGAGTTTAAGGGAAACAAATATTTTGCTGTGTTGTAAAGAAATGTCTTCAGTAAGTACCTTGCTTTGTGTTTAGAGCTAAGCAGGCAGTGACAATGTTTTTCTTACTAAGGACAGTAGTGTGTATATACTCTGGTATTGCCATAACCAAAGCACCTGGTGTGGTGACTGCTGCCACTCATAAAAACCCAAATTCTCAAAAAGAACGAGATTTTAAATTTTGCTTTGAAACAACTTCTGGTATTTTTGTAGGTCAGCACTCAGTTCATTAACACTGTTGGACTGGAGTGTCCATCCTGTTGTGTTTTGGTTTTATGAATCCAGAACACAGGGTATTATTTTTTAGATAATAGCATTCAGTATTATCTGAATGTTCTCGAATTGAAATTTAAATGCTTTAACAGAATAAATGTTTTGGTTTTGAGTCTTCAGGCATAAAATTTAGATGTTTACACTTTATGGAAAAGTGTCTATTTGGTGATGTAGATTAACTATTAAATACAGGATTTGGTGTTTCTTAAATCAGAAAATTATTAATTTTCTCATTTTGCCGTTTTCTCTGACAAAGAGAAATGCTCTGTGTTTTGGAACATTTAAATGTTAATAGGGACTGAAGGTAGATGTGGATTGTCTAGGAACACAGTGTGCTCAGAAGTTCAAGGGAGTGTGTGGGCTCCCTTCAGCAGCCCCATACCAGGAAAAAATAACATGTTCTTTTATTGAACCAGAGGGCTCTTGGTTGTATCAATGGTTGAATCCATTATGTCCATTCCTATTTAAATTAAAATTGTACATTAAGATTTTGCTGGTTTAAAGGTAAACTGGCTGGAGAAATGAATCCAGCTCAAGAGAGATTACAAATCAGAGTTACAATTTACAAAAAAGATTACAGCAAATACAGTGATACAGAGAAAAACTGGTTTTAACCCACAAAGACAGATGTATAACCCAGCACCCTGGGACACAAACAGAATGGTGTTCATCAACCCCCGTGCTGAGCACCATGTGATCCCTCTGAATGTAAAGGAAAGGAAAACCTGGTGGTGAGGATGATGGTTGCAGTTCTGTCAAAGTAATGATTGCAGTCTTGTTGAGAGTGGCAGTTGCAGTCCTGTTGAGGTTCTGGATCTAACAAGTGGTACCAAAGTCCCAAAACCTGAAGATTATATATGCTCAGGTTCAGGTGAGAATGCCCAGTACCTCCCCCCCAGGGGTGGAGTTTCACAGTGGGTGATTTAACTCTGTGAGTCATGGGATATTTTTGGAATCTTTGATGGTCTGAGTTATTGCAGCTGCCTATTATGCCAGTCCCTAATGGCCCATTAGCAGGCATGGCCCCTCAGACTGGGTGTAAAGGTGCTGATGCCTCCCCACAGGGGAGTTAATCACAGCTGAGTCATTGGTGTTAAGACAGAAAACACTCCCCTGTCTCCCAGGGTTCTTTAACACCCAGCTTACATCCTGAGAGGTCAGCTGTGCCCTGGGCAGCTGCTGTAAATGGTCCGTTATTAACAGTTCATCAGAAATTACTTAGAGGGTGTAGAACACACAGTTTTGGTTATACTCACGTAGTGATAAACTGGGCCTGGCTGCTCTAAGACGTTTAAAAATCAGTTGTCATAACCATTGTGTTTTCTGTTGTAAGCAACAAAATAAAGTCAGGATAACGGAATAATATAATTAAGCATTGTAGAAATGTGTGCTAAGAGACTGATGGCAAGAGAAACACTGTTCCCTACAATAAGCCAGTGTACTATATTTCATACTGCTGCCCCTTGTTTCCAGTCAAGAAGCACAGTATTCCTGTGTCCTTGAGTTGATTAAACAGTGAACATGAAGGCTTCTCTGGCTGGCCAGAGGAGGTTGACATACAGTATCTGAGGATGTGGTTTGGCAGGTCTGTGGGACCCGACTTGGGTATGGTTTTCCAGTTTCCAGCTCAGTGCATGAAAGCTACTTCACACACTAGGGTTGGTTTCTACTGAGCCATTGCTTTACAGCCCTGTTCATACCACTCAAATAGTTCTGGTTTCTCCAGTTCTTGCCTCAAGTTTGCCATTTCTGCTTCCATCGCTGAGGTACTCTGAGAAGCTACACAAATTTACCCTGAGGAGGTAAGTGGGGGATGAGTAGAAAAATGATTCCTTGAGTGCATTCCCTTGTTCCTGGTCATTCCTGGTGGTTTACTCTCCAAGCCATCTCCTTTCTCCTGTTGAGTTTCTGTGAAGTAGCTGCTCTCATGGTTTTGTGTTGCCTTTTGAGACAGTGGAAAGAAATTCCTTTTTAAATTGAGGGGACTGGCAAGACCTTGCTTGATGTGGTGAAGAGTGTCTGGTTGGGCTTTGTCAGAAAGCAGAAGTTCCCATGAAGCTGAACTTAGAAGTGCTTCTAATGCACCAAAGTGATTTTTAAGTGTGGTGGGGGAAGAGCATAAATAGAGTATATGTAGACAGAACCTTTGTGTCTGCCGAGCCTCAGGTGTTCCCTACACCTGTGTCACTGCAGACTTGTTAGAATGTTCTGGGTCTGAGTTACTTCTGTCACATTGAAGTTCAGAATGTCTTTTTCACACTTAAATGTTACAGGGGTTGTTGTAGCTTCTTTCTTGCAGTGCACAGGAGGCCCTTGTTTGTCCTGCATGCTGTGTGAATGCTTTTTAACCCTGTCACCTCCTCATGAAGGATTGTACAGAACCCTGTCAGTGCCATTATTTGCACCTGTGGCCACAAGCTTTTCCAGCACTTCTTTTGACTTCTTCAGCTGAACAAACTCCTCGTTAGCCTGTCTGCCAGCTGAGCACATAATCAACAAGCTGGGGTGCTTTTGTGTGAACAGGAGAGCAGCCGGTTTTGCTTACACTTTTACCTTAGCAGGACATTTTCCATACCCACTGCCAAAAATATATAGCATCTGGCTTTTTTTCAGCTTGCCCAGCTTGAGTTTCTGGCTTGACAGACAGTTTGTTCCTGCACTGGTTTGTAGAGACTGTGTTTGGGAAGCACTGAAGTCTAGTGGCTTGTGTATGTGCATACTGAGGCTGTACCAACTAGTCTCTGTAGTTGTGTTACATACAGTAATATGGGGTGTCCTGTACAGATACCTGTTAAATGACATCACAGAAAAAGGTTACTATCAAACAGTTTTTAGTAACAAGTTATGAATACTTAGGTAACTGAGTAGAGAAAATGTGTTTTATGAAATAAAAGCTGGCACTTTTAATTGCTACTTTCCACAAGAAAAGTATTTCTACAGAGATCTTTTCTAAGGGGGGAAATATATAACAAAGAGCTGACCTGAATACAGCAGCCTGTTAACTATAAACATGTTTTAGTTCACTATGAAGTTTGAGTTTGTCTTTTCACAAAAGTGAAAGTCTGCAGGTTTTTTCCTGATTAGCTTGGAATCTGCTTTTCCCCTTTTCCTTTTTATTACATGATTTGTTGTTTTATTTTTTTAAAGATACACTTTTCTTTAGTGAAAAGCACAGTCTGTACATGCCCATTATTTTATAATTCATTTAATTTCTAAACTTTGTTTAAGTTACTATGTGTAAATATATCAGTTTGTCTGGAGGCTGCAGTATTTTCTCTGGTGGCTGTGAATACACCATAGTCATGCAAAAGGCAATTCTCCCTGTTTGTCTTCCTGGCCTGCCCTTCCTTAGGAGTCTGCATTCTGCCACTGCAGCACTCCAGTCCATCCACTGTATTTCTGGGATCCAAACAAGATCCTACCCCTGCAGCTGCACACAGACCCCTAATTCCTCATGTTTAACTTCCCCTGTTGTGTCCTTAGTGTGCCTTGGGCACCTTGGAGAGACTCCTCATGTCCATGCAAATTCTTGAGGCGACCCCACTGGAGCCCTGTTGTATTCATTTTGTTCACACCACCCCAGGCTTTTTGCTTTGCTCCCTCAGAGCTTTGATAACTCGCTCCCTCCCAGCTCCTGGTTTCATTTTTCCGGTGCAATTTCAAGTAATAATTTGAATTTCGTTGTAAAATTTGGGAGCAGCCTGTTGGTCAGAGGTTTGAAGATTTCATTTGGTTTTAGACAGTCTTTTGTAGTTCACTCATTATCCTAAAGAGGGTCCATTTGGTTACCTCACTTCACTTTCTGGCCTGATGGAATTCAGAATGTTATGGAAAAACTCTTTCTAGTTACAGGGATTGAGTTGAATGCTTCTCATTTCCCAAGTCTTGGAGTGGGAAACATAAACCAGAGGTAAACCATGGTTGTATTTAGATCTTGTGGTGATACTTTGCTTCTTTTGTCTGGTCTAGACTTATTTTAAAGCAAAAATATTGTGGCAGCTGGCAAACAGGAAACACTGCAGATCTTTCTTCTCAACCTGTTTGAGCTTTTGCATGTGTTATTTTGTGCTCTGTACATGCAGCTATTCACAATGCTCTTGTTCCTACAGACAACGCTCACATGGGGACCCTACTTGTGGTTTCACATGCTGCGAGTTGCAACATCAACCTTATCAGGTATTGCTTTACTTGCTGGTAAACCAGTAATGGAATATTGAAAGTCACAAAGTTACCTTGACATACTGTAATCCATCTTTGGGCTCTACTTGCTGTTTTTTCCAAAGTATGACTCAAACTGTATTTAGTCTATGGAGACGTACCGTCTTGGCTGAGGCTCCTTTTTTTAATTTTTTACTTTCAATCAACAACTTCTGCCTGGAAGAATGAACAGAAAATACCCTTTTGATCAACACTCTTCCCCTTTTTCTTCTTACGGAGATATGTTGGTTTTAGCAAGAGAGTGTATCAGCTTTCTATTAGGTTTTTACGGAACCATTTTGTGTGATGTTATCTGAAAAGAATGTTGTCTGGAATAACTAAACTGACAGTTTTTCTGAAGAAGACAACTAGAAGTTATCCCAAGAACACATCTAATCATGTCCTGTACAACCAGTGTCTGAGGTTACAAAATAGACAAGACTATTGTCAAAGGTCTTAAAGTCACTGCCTAGAAATTCATTTGACTTGCGGACCTCATAAAATTTTGCCAAGTTTTAAAAATGCTTATCCTTGTCCGTGTTCTTTCCAAGGTGTGAAGTATCTTTATTGGGGGGTTTTGACAAGTATTGTGGAGTTTCTGTCATTGTACCCCTAATTTTGAATATTTCTAAAAACTATTGGCAGTCTGTTTTTATTGGTTAACCTATCCTTGTTTTGAGAAACTTTTTTTCTCTAATGTACAGTGTAATTCTATTCCTTGATGCATCTGTTATTCATACACAAAAGTAGATACTGCTTTCTTTTTTTCAGAAGTCTTTCATGAATTTGAAGCCTAGTACCTTCTTCTTCCCACTTCAGTTTTGGTTCTTACATTTGTAATATGAACTGGTTTTCTGCATAAAGCTCAGGATGCCAGGATATGTCTAAAATTAGTTATTGTGAATATTCATTGAAGAAATCAGTTGCTGACTTCTAACTTCTTCCCTGAGGATGACTAACATATTTGCATCCTTGGGGGAGATTTACACTTGGAAATGCAGCACATTTGACTTCTTGCTTACCTTTACTCAAGAACCAGTGCTGTAGCCATCACCATGATAAAGAGACTGACTGACAGGTGCTTCCTATTGCATCCTTCTGAGTAGTACTTACTGGTTCTGCTGCTTTAGCACAGTAGTGCTCTACAGCTGGAGAGCTGAGACAGCTGAAACCTAAATATTATATTAATCCACTAGTACACAACACAGAACATTGTTAAAACTGACTTGAAGTGTGGTAATACCAATGAATGGCTGGTTTGTCAGTACCGTTAGACTGATCTGCCAGTACAGTTGTTATCCAGGTATTTTTGTCTAACCTTAATTTTCAGTTAAAGTTCAGTTAAAGGCTAATCCTTTAACTGATTCTTAGCAAAACGAACTTAGATGCAAAACTGAAACTAGCAGAATTCAAACACTACCACCATTTAGATTTTCACTGAGTTCCATGTTCTCCTTTTGTTCATTCTCTATCTTAAAGAACAATTACTAGCATATTCAGCTAATAATTACCTATAAAATAGATTAGCCTTGCAGATTTTGGTTTTATCTTTTGAACAAGGTAGTAGGACTGTGGAAAACAATTCATGAAAGATCGTGATACTTTTAAAAATAAAACCATGCTTAAGAATTTTCTTCTAGATACTAATCACATGTAAACCTATCTTAAATTTTTAGTGTGTGATTTCCTTGGGGAAAAGATTGCATCTGTTTTGGGGATAAGCACACCAAAATACCAATATGCCATTGATGAGTATTACAGAATGAAGAGAGAGGTACGTATGTGAGATGAGGTTCTTGCACTCCTTTTCTCCCAACTTGCCTTCCCTGGTGTTTTAAAAAACATTATTTGTATTCCAGCATTTAAGTGAAGTTTTAGACCCCCAGTTTCAGCTTGCCTTCAGTTTTCCTTTGATGTATGATTAATGCTTGCCTATCCATCAGCCTTTTCTCTCCAGCTCATCAGTCTTGGGTGGCTGGGTCCTGACCACTGCTCTGTTTGTTTCTCTTGCACAATACATTTTCAAGCCAACAGTGTGAGAAAGTTGAATGGACAGTTCTGCTGAGCTCTGTAAAGAGGCAGCTGCTGGCATTGTCCTTGCCAACTCTAAAACTTGTTCAACGTTCAATGTCAAGAGTAAATTGAACATTGATGTTGCCACTGTAACTGGACATGACTGGTAGGCAGCCAGTGCTTTACATTAAAAAAGTCTAAACCCTTAATAATCTTCATTTGAAAGAGATGGAAAACATATTTAAAGCTATATTACTTATTTTTGATAGCTCCTTATTATTGAGAGCTGAAAAAAACTTCAGAGAAGGTAGACTTGTCATTATTTCTGTTAACTAAAAACTGCTTATCCAGGTATGTCTTTTTTGTGTTCGTTTAACATGGTTAAATCCTTCACTTTTGGTGATTTTTTTTCCCCCACATCTTGTGATCAACTAATGACACTTTTCTGGTGGAACAAATGTCCTTGCCTGTAATAGGAACTGGTGTGCTGTCATGGAAACACTTCAAGTTAATGTAAGTAAGTGGTAAAACAGTAAATAGCACATGAATCTGGTTATCTCTTTTTAGGAGGAAGAGGAGGAACAGGAAAACAAGATGTCAGAAGAAGCAGAAAAACAGCATCAAGAACAACAGAACAAGCCACAAGGTGAAGCTCCTGTCCAGACAGACCAGCCTGAAGCAACAGCATGCTCTTCATTCGTGAATGTAAACTTTGAAAATGAGGCAGACTGTCCATCTGTTGGGAAAAATAAACTAGATGTAGTTCCTGTCCCTCCTTAAGTGTAAAGATCTGTATGATGTAGGAAATAAGAATTGTCAGGTGTCACAATCTGCTATAAACAGGAAAAATAGGATTCTACTTGTTCAGTGAAATGCAACTCCAACCATTCTTATTGATCAGGAGAGAGCTGTGTGATGTCTGTTCAGTCTGTCTGCCTAATAAAGGCTGAGGCATTCTGCCAAATTGTCACTTCAGTTAAAATGAAAATTGCACTACAAACATTTGGCCTAAAATTGAATGTGTGAGCTAATTTCTGTGTAAAGCAAGTAAAAATGTCTTTTCTTTGAATTGCTGTGTCTGTAACACCTGTGGATTGCAGAGGCAGTGCTGTTTCCTACTTATAAACACCTGTTTCTGATTTGCACGTTGTTTCCAACTGGGCTCTCTGTGAATAGATTGATAGGAATTAATACCCTGTAACTCACAAGTCATTCTAATAAGAATCTGATTTCCCTTATTTATTGTTGCTGTTGTATGCATGTACTTTCGGTCTGTCGTTAACACAAGAGAAAATGTTAGATTTAATGTTAATTAGATTTAAGGGTCTGTTTACTTTTGTTATTAAAAAAAATTGTCCAAGGGGTTATAAACACCCTTAAGAACTTAGTAACAAGTACCAGCACTCTTGGAAACTAAGTGCTCAGCTGCTCCATTCAGTGCTGTAGCAAAGTACAGAACTAGCATCAGTGTAAGATGTTCACACTACAAGTCCAAGAGTTGAGACCCATGTGCTGGAATGCATGCTCTCAATGGTCCTGGGAAAGAAACAGTAGTCTTGCTAAATAATACTGAGTGCACTGGACACTCTGTGTGGTACCAATCTAGAACTGTGAAAACCTTTTTAACGTAGATTGCCCAAGTCTGTGTGCTGGAGTAACCTAAATGAACTATGTGTTCAGTGTTAAATTACCAGTAAGGGATGTGCCATTGCAGATATTTTTCACTCTGCCAGCACAGGATATAGAAATAACTAGAAGCCACAAAATAAACTTGTGGCTCTTTCCTTCTTTTAAATAAACATAATGTGTTCTGATGCTGCACACGCAGCAACAGTAATTTTTATTTTTGTCCAAGTGAAATGCAGGTATCTCCAGAGCAAATACTGCTCAAGGCTATTTTACTGCAATGACTATTGTTGTACCTGGAGCTTGTAAAAGGTGAATGGTTTACTTTGCAACAAGCAGATGTCAGTGCCCCAGTCATTTTCTGTGGAGAACTGTTGTAGGTAAAGGAGCAGAGACCTGCACTAGGTACCATGTAAAACATTACTTCTGTTCTTGAGATTTCTAAAAATATTTTAAAGATAGTCTACAGTGAAATGTTGTGTTGTCACATGTCCCTGGCCTTGCTCCCACTGTCAGCTAAGGAGCCTGATGGAACACCAAGTGCCAGCTAACCTGGCTGTTAGTTCCCAGTTCTGTATTTCAGACAACTCTCTGCCTGGACTAGTGTCCTGTAAGCACAAACTCCTCCACTCATCTGTCTGTAGGGTTCCATCACTAGAGAAAATCTGAGGAGAAAAAATGGTCAGCTCTATTCTGTCTGTTCTGATACTCTGCTGCCTCTTTTTGAATTGTAAGACAGAGGGTGCTGACCACAGTGTAAAATCATTCCTTAGCCCTGAACATCTGCAAGGGAGAGCTTGGTTCAACCAAAACCAGCTTGTTGGGAGTTCTTACACTGTCAAAGGTAGAAAGCCTCACATTGCTTGAGTAACACCTTGACAGCTGAAGGATGCTTTGCTTTTCTTCCAAGAAATTAATGTCAGTTGTTTTTTTAACCTTCTCTTCCTACTATTTGTTGCATCAGAAATGCGCTCACTGCCTTGGGTTTAAACTTCTTTGTATAAAATATTACTCACTGTGCCTTAACTTAATCCTTCCTTCAGTTTTTTGCAAACTGTATGAAAGTGGCTACTTTCATACTGGTTTTTCTGTAAATGCATTAATTGGTTATTTTGTATTTAATATAATTTTTGAACTGGAAGTTTGTTATGGCTTTTCTTTTAAAACTTTGTGGTCTTTAAAACCTTATGCCTGTCCACACATGCCTGTGCCTGCTCCCTGTTCTCATCTTTACTAAGTCTCACATCCCGGCTGAATATTCAGGTGCCTGAATTCAAAATATCATTCTACCCCTACCCCTTCCTTAGAATCTCACATAGAACATGTGCTCAGCACTACCTCAAACTAATAAATAATGCAGAATTACAAACACTTCTGACCTGGAACTATTGTAGTTCTATCTGAAAGCTGAAACATTTCCATGGCATTTCTTAGAGTGTTTCAGTCAGCTGTACAATCAAGTTGGATTGCATAAAATACTTGCACAGGAGGTTCAGTTGGTGAGAACCACGTGTTTGGATTAGTTTTAACTAAACCTGAAGCTAATGCAGTTTTATTTCTGTTAATGAACTTCTTAAAAGTCAGTTAACTGTTCAGTCAGTTCAATGATTTACTTATCCTTTCTGTTAAGACACTTAAAGCTGAACATGTAGAGAATAAAAAGGCCTAAATTCTTTATCTGTTACTTCACAACAGAGTACTCAACAGTGCTATCATTAGAGGAAGCCATACAAATGCAGCAAAGGCCTTGGGATGGCTGAGTGGATAAAGGCCAGAGCTGAAGCCACCAAGAACCACATCCTTACTTTCAGGGTAAAGTCACACTTAGAACAGGGTATTTAAATAAACAGGGCTTGGCACACATGCAAAAAATAAAAAAAATTTATTAAAAAAAAGAAGATAATTTTTGCCTTTTAAACACTTGCTTTTTTGGTTTCAGAAATTAGTTCTGTGATTCCTGTACATACATCTTCTGTCATATGTGGGGGCAAAGGGGAAGGAAGTAAAATGGAAGAGGAATTGATTCAGATGAGTGTCTCCAGCTCCCAATGGTTGGTGCATGAGATTGAGATCTGTCTATGGACAGTCGAAGTCACGTATCATCAACATCAGCAGTGCTGTCATTATCACTCGCCACAAGGGCCTCTCTGTTCTCGTATGTCCAGAACCCATTCAGGTCAATTAGAATGCTGGTAACAGTGTCTCCTTGACTGCTATTGATCAAGTCTTGAAGGGAGATTTTGTAAGGGTCCTTTGGCTTCACCATATCAAAGATTTCATCCTATGAAAGAAAAGTCAAAATTGGGAGAAAAAAAAAATCCCCACATTAATGAGCAGAATAATGGCTATTTCATACAATACGATCCTTGGGTAACTAGTGCCACCCACACCAATTTACAAAAAAGCAGCTATTAAGTCCCAAAGCATTTAAGATACAAAGCACACTAACTGGCTGTTACAGTTAGGAGCAGTGTACTCAGCTCCCATTTCTCAAATAAGAATTTTCTTTTCTGGGGAGGCTTTGGCCTGACAGTGGCAGTATGAAACTCAGTTCGCTTGTATAAGCCAAGTTTTGTAGAAGTTCTTGTATTTTTAAGTACTAAAACTGCTAAATATAAAGTAGACAGTAATAAAGACAATTTTGTAGGCTGTTTTTTTAAGTCACCACTCTGACCCCCACCCCTCGAGGAATGAACCTGAACTGTAAAACAGACTTACCAAGAACCTTCAAGTATTAGAAACAGTGACATTTATTTAACAGGTACTTTGTCTATTACTAAGGAAACTACTAGAACATACCAGGTATCTTACAGAACAACAGCTGAACAGAAAGCCATTTTCAAACCTATGAGTAGGACAAGTCAGCTCATCTCTACAACTCTGCAAGTAATTATACAACAACCTAGAAACTACAATGTAATTAAATTATAAAATGCTTATTCAAAGATTTAATGTCGTACTCTATTTAGGAAAGCTAACCTTGACATCCTGAAAAGAAACTGGTTCTTGCCCATGAATTTTCATTTGTTCTTGAATAGCCTAGGATAAAAAAAGAAGTTAGGAATGGCTAGTGCAGTATTATACTGACATGTATGAAAATTTTTAATGCTCCTTCATCTTAAGCTGCATTGCCCTGTAACAAAGCATTCATGGTACAGCTTGTATCATTTTTCTTCTACATGTAAGGCAGGGGTGAGTTAAGGCATTATCAGTGATACACATCTCCAGGTTCACACTTCCTGATCAGTGTGATAAGAATCCCACTTTCATTATGACCAACATTTGAGCACTCTGCAAATGGGATATACAGACACTTGAATATTATTCCTCAACACTCAAAGCTTGAGACACTAATACACCCTAACCAGGAGATTACATTTTCTGGCACAGTATGAAATACAACCTAGGGAAAGAGAGCAGGAAAAAGACCAATCAGCAGAAAGACAAATTAATTATTTTAATGTGATACTATTTAATCACCTGCATCACCAAACCTATGTCTGCAAGGTACCAACTATGAACACAAGTGTCTCACTGGCACAAGCTGCACAGCCGTGTCAGCACAGCCTGTGCAGCTGCAGAGCGATTCACATGCCAGCAGGAAGGCAACTACTCAGAGTCAAAGGAACTGTCCCTATTTCAACAAAACCTTACAACATTCCATGTCCAAAAGCTGAAAGGAGGGATACATTTTTGGAAAATGGGAACACACTGACTACCCAAAGAGCTTTTGGAGTCTTCCTCCTTGGAGAGATCCAAAACCTGCCTGGACAAGGCTCTGAGCAACTGGACCTGGTCATGGAGCTGGCCCTGCTCTGAGCAGCCGGAGCAGGTGACCTCCAAAGGTCCACTCCACCTAATTTACTTGGTGATGCCAAGGCACTAAAAAAGATTGGATTTGGTTTTTCCTTTTTTTGTTTGTTTGGTTTGCTTGGGTTTGTTGGGTTTCTTTGGGTGCACAGTCAGGGTGGCTGATGTTTGTTAAATAAAACAAAACAAAATAAAATGGTCCTTTAAAATCTATTTAAAATTTTTCCAGGAAGCAACAGGTAAAAATGTAGACTATGAAAAATGCAAGATTTTTGCAAGTAATACACTGAATAAAAAATCCCACAGCTGTACTGGTCCATCACTGCATTTCACTATTTTCATTTCTTCTACTGAATTCTAGGATTACAGTGGAAATTAAACCCACGGGCAATAACCAACTACAATCATAAGAGATTTTATTAGACAATTATTTGGCAATTTTAGGACAATTTCAATTAAAAACCAACCCCAAATAAAGTATTTTTCCTAACCAAAACCAAACCAGTTAATTTCAACTGCAGATAAACTGCTGAAAATACCTTTTGAAATCTTTCCAATTTTTTGATTTTTTAAAAAATATTTTAAATCTTCTTAGAAGTCATTACTGGCCTCCCTGTGGCTACAGGTAATTTAAAGGGATTTCCTGCAGATCTGCATGCAGAAGCACATAGGCTATAACACCATAAACACAGAAAATGGCCCACTTGTATAAAGAGACTTACCCTAAAGAAATAATTAAGGGAAAAGACATTCAGGTGTCCTTTGTTCTCTATATCAAGGAGTTTGAAAATATATTGGAGAGCTGCAGGCTCCTTTCTGTTTTCTAATGCAAGCACAAAGTCCAGGTAGGTTTTATAGTCCTAGAAGTAGATACAATCATGTTTATTACAGTCTTCTTTCTAAATTGATTTTGCAAGCAGGAACTCTATAATTGGTAGCTATTTCATTGTAGGGGACCAGTCTATTTTCTGAAAAAGACAACATGAAAAAGAAAATGGCTGCCACAACTAACGTGAACAGAAAAGTTAGTTCTCAATGACTGATGATGACAGGAAATCCTGCCACTGTAGAGGTAAAATAGGATTCCAAACAAAAATCCAAATTAAACACCCTATATATACACTTTTAAACAATGTTTAATATATCTTTAGACTGCTGAACATACTCAGCTAGTGAAGAAAAACCATATAAAAAGTTTTCATTACAAATTAAATGTCCAGTGGCAGTAAGCCTACTGTTACCCAATAGTGAACTATATGGTCAGTTAAGTATATAATTCTTTGACCAGACTTGGTGGTTTGGCAAATCACATTTTAGAAACACATTAGTAAACCTTACAAGTAAGTATCACACTTTTCTTTTTCATTAATACTGATTCTTGGTTTCCTAATCAAGACATGGTTGTGACAAGGACAGAAATCCTTCAGTCCTATATATATAACCCTGTTCACCTTAACACTAGAAAGTTGTGCTGCCACTCAGAGGGAGCTTGACAGGCTGGAAAAATGAGCTAACAGGAGCCTCATCAAGATCAACAGAGCAATGCAAATGCAAACCCCTGCATTTAGGGAGGAATAACCCCATGTAGCTGTACAAGCTGGAGGCTGACCAGTCAGAAAGCAACTTTACAAAGGCCCTTGCAGCAAAGGCTGCTGAAGCATCCTGAGCTGCATTAGCAAAACCTTTGCTGGCAAGTCAGGGAAGGTGATCCTTCTCTATTGAGCATTGCTTAGTCTACATCCGAGCACTGGGTCCTGCTCTGGTCTCCCCCATACAAGAGAGAGATGAACCTAAAAGGGCAGCTAAGAGACCCCTAATGACCTCAATGATTATGTGATTCTACAAAAAAAACTGCTAAGGTGACAGAAGGGCTGTATAGTGAATGTGTAATTTATCACTTTACACTCGAGTCATCTGAATGCAAACAAAAATAGTGGCTGAACATTAAGCAAAGCTTTAAAAAATATAGATAAGAAGGTGTTATTATTACACTTGTCTTCATGAAGAAGCAGACAGGTTAGCTAACTTGCACTAGTCTCAACCAAAGCCACGTCTTTGGTTCTTTTAAAAAAATTACATGTAACTAAAAAGCATTGCTGTATCTATACATTTTTTCAACATGCACTTTTGTTGTTGAATCTACATGTGGCTCTATCCTAGGATGTCTGGATTCTGTACCATTTCTGCTTTCTGAAACAGGCAACTTATCTTTAAGCCACACTGCAATCACCTTGCTGTTAAGAAAATTAATCTTCCAGTACGCTGCGTGGTTGTTTCTGGGCACAATGTTAAGAAAAAGACACTACCTCAAGTTACTCTTTATTTTAAAGATACTGATTATTAGACATTTCCTGACTCAATAAGCCAAAGCCTTTATGTTGGGAACAAAAAAGTGAAAATAGGTGATTACCATTTCACCCTCATAGGTTAAGCATTCCTGAAAGACACGATCCAAAAATATGTTGGTCAGAGTCCCTGTTCCATACCGGGACAGTTCTTCTTTGCTGAGCATGCCATTGTGATCTTTATCAAGGTTTAAGTACTGACCTAGGGAGGAAATATAGAGAGCAAACCATAACATACCTCTATCAGCACAGAACTGTTTCAACAGAGAAAGAAAAGTTAGCACTTTAATGTTTATTTAATTTCCATAATAAAAATCCATGCAGTTAAGATATGCTAGAGTCACAATAATATTCACAAAGCATCATTAAGTGAGCACAGATCATGGAGTGAGAGAAGTGGGATTCCCATAACAAGGTGGTGTTAGTTCTAATCTACGGTAATACCTGTGTATACACAGAAAGGAGCAGAAGGCTAAGAGCATATTATTTTGACCAGATGTGCTGTAAACATGAAAAAAGAGCTAAAGATGATGCAAAAGCATGAATAGAACAGTCCAAAGAGAAGGTTACAGAGGAATCTTTTACCTTGTGCAATGAGCACAAGGTGACAGATTATAAAACTGTGATTAAGAGCAGCAGTGGAGAACTGAAACTGTAAACAAAGTCACAGAGATACTGAAAGGAAGCTACAAGTATTTGAAAAGATGAGTTAGCAGGAGGATTTAACATGCCAAAACCAGAGGAAAAATAACACTAATAACATGAGCAGTTATACCAGGCAGAGAAGAGAGAAGAAAAGTATGTACATATAAGGGAACCTACCATAAACTCTTAATGCAGAAGGAGCAGAAAACCAATTTGTTTCCTGACTTTCTTTAGAAAGTTCTTCATCCCTTAACTAAGTGAAACACAAAGTTAGAATTCAGAAATAGTAAATTAAAATATAACAGTATATGCTAAAAGATCTTTACCTCCAGTAAATCATCCAGGAAGCTGCAAGCTAAAATATCCTGTATCTTTATCTTCCCTGCATCAAGATAAGAAAAATAAAATTTAATAGTTGCTCAGCCAACACATCCATTTGACTGTTCTCATTTAGGTGGTTCTACTTAAGAAAGAAGTACTCTGAGCAGAAAAAAACTCAATTTTTAAAAAAAACAAAAATTAACTTCTAACATCAAGCATAAGGCTCTAATTTAAGAGACAAAATAAAAATACCTTTTACAGTGACTAAATAAGCCTGATATTACCAGGAGTTATCCTGAAGCCTTAAAAGCCAGAAAACTAAATTTAAAAAGTGAGTGTTCAACATCAATGCAAAATGCAAAATAAAAAATGCAACGAAAGCATGCTTAAAACATTTGTTAAAATAATAGTCTTTTAAGTGAGAGTGTGTCAGATGTGACACAAAGCTAAGGTGGCAGAATGCACTCTGCTGGTGAAGCTCTGACTGGTGCACTGACACTGTGCTAACAGCTGTGCAAAATAATGGCATTACAACTTCCCCCACACCCTCCCTACTGTTGGTAATTACCTCTGCCAGAGGCTGCTGCCCACACCACTTTGATGTTTACAAGAGGCACAGCTAGATCTTAAAAACACATGCAGTTTGTGACTTAAATCGAAGGCATACAGAAAAACAAACTGTGGTCTGAGGGAGCTACATCTGTAACAAGGATTAGCAGCCCTAACTGCAAAACTTTTCTAGGGGGTCTATATGGTGCACACAAAGTTAATCACAAGAGAAGCACATCACTATAACCATTCCAGAGCATTTCCACAGCTCTGTGGATGTTCTGACAAGCAGTTCTGTTGACAGTTGCTGTGTTTTCTATTCACCCTAAACACTTGAAAAATTAGCTACTGCTAACAGTGCATTTTAATGAAGAAAATATCTTATTTATCAGCTTCTATGAGGTACCCATCAGTTGTGGTAGTATAATTATCTCACAGAAATTCATTCACTGTAAAAGTAGGTTATTAGATCCACAATAAAGACTCATGGTCTTCAGTGGGGATTAATCTTCAAATACTGAGCAAAAGCCTACAAGGACAACTACACATTACTTTGAAGACACAAGTAGCTTCAGTGGAAAATTTCAAAGAGTGAAAATCTCCAGCATATTTAGAATTTTGAAAACATGAACCTACCTGTTCTCAGAGGATCCAGAAAGAAGAAGAACTTTCTAACTGCTGTACAGACATAGAAGGAGTAAAAAGATTTTTCTAAGCCATCCAGTTGTGGCAAAGTAGGGATAAGCTCCAAAATATAGTTTTCTAAATCCTGCAGAATTAAGAAAGGAGAACAAGCTTTAAAACTACTATTGTTACGTGCTTGCTGGATTCCACCCTGGCTTTCACGTATATTTTGTTAAAAATACAGTCCTGCAGCTATGCCGGAAAGAGCATGAAAGCAGGCAAAAAAGCTTTTGTTGTCTCTGTGAAAGAAATGCCAGATCATATACAACATGCACATATGATTCCATGACTGAAACAATCCACTAATAAAGTAGAATTTAAGAAAGGACATGATATTTACATGTAAATATAAATGCATTCAACTATACCTTTTTCAAATACCAGTGCATAACTCCTAACTGGATTATCCCATTGCTGAATATTCTCTGATAGATTTTTTTTAGAGTGGTAAGTAGAACATTTTTATTTATTTTATAGTATTAAAGCAGAATAATTGACTGAAGAATAGTTAATTTGTGATTTTTACTGTATCTTACTAAATCTAGTAAAGTGCTAATGACATGAAACCTTATTATCCACAATCTCCTTTTCAGACAATTACCCATATGTTAAAGGATAGCAGCACTCTCACCACCAAATGTCTGGAGAATACCTGAATTGTTACTTATCCAAACAAATGTGCCCACACCAAATCTACGTTATGCCATAAGCTTTTATGAGACAAGACGAGAAAAAAATTGGCCTCTTTCTGATGCTCTATCCTTTGATTTAAAAAGAGACATTAGGTTAATCAAGAATTTACTTACTGATTCTCTGAGGTACCCTTGTCCTGCCACATCATATAAACTGAGACCTATTCTTGTCTGATGAAGCCATACTGTGAAACAGAAAACAGGATTACAATGCCAGAAACCTATGGGGCTTTCGAGTTCTTACCGAAATTTGAAGTTATTCTACAGGCCACAAGGCACAGTTGGATGTTAAGTGCCTCTGCCCATTTCTCTGAGATTTAAACAAAGCCATGCCATGTACTGCTTAGAAACACTTTCACTCTCTAATTTTTTAAGAGTCACTAGCAATACATTGTGGCCAAGACTGCCTTATAATAACAAGATGTGAAAAACGGCTGAGTAGACACATTTTATTTGATGTATCACAGAAATCATAGAATGGCTTGGATTGGAAGGGACCTTAAAGACCACCTAGTTCCAACCTCCTGCATTCTCCACCACAGGCAGAGATGTCACCCACCATATCAGGTTGCTTAAAGGCCCATCCAACCTGGCCTTGACCACTTCCACGGATGGTGCATCCACCTCTCTGGACAACCTATTCCAGTGCCTTACCACCCTCTGAATAAAGACTTTCTTCCTAACATCTAATCTAAATGCCTCCTCTTTGAGTTAAGAGCCGCTTCCCCTTGCCCTATCACTATCTGCCCATGGAAGAAGTTGCTCTCCCTCCTTTTTATACACTCCCTTTAAGTACTGAAAGGCCACAGTGAGGACTCCCCAGAGCTTTCTCTTCTCCAGGCTGAACAACCCCAACTCTCTCAGCCTGTTGTCATAGGAGAGGTTCACATTTTTCTTGTGCTGACTTCAGGTGGGGTCTCACGAGTCTCAGAGGTGAGAGGGAGAATCCCCTCCTTGACCTGCTGGCCGTGCTGCTTTTGGTGCAGCCCAGGATGCAGTTGGCCTTGTGGGCTGCAAATGCACGTTGTTGGCTACAGGGAATCCTATGGATTCATTCTCTCTCACGGACTCAGAGACATGAGAAGCACTGCATTAAACAGCTACACAATGTTAGATACAGATTGCCATGACCCCTTGTATAGCACAAGACACTGCAGCTACAAGCAAAGGTCTTGCCCTCACTTCTGATATACAAGAAGATAATTAGAACAGTACATGCATCTATTCTTGCTTGAGAAGGCACATTAATTGGACAACCTACAGGACAATGTGCTTGAGGCCATTATTAAAGCACTGTAACAGTGATGAAGTTTAAGATTTGGCATAAAAACTATTACTGTCATACTCAATGCAAAATTTAATTCCCATTTTACAAAAAAACAGTTCAGAAGTTCCCCTTATGCAATATGAGCTCTCCTTCATAACATCTCTGCAAGGTAAATGTTTCTCAAGGTGGCCTAAGTGTCACTCAGAGATGGCAGAGGTTCTACAGTGAGGCTGTTTCTTCACTGGCTGAGTTTAAGGTAAGGGCATCATAGATCATGAAGTGATTTCGTGGTGGTGGCAGCTTTTTTAATTTTATTTTTTTGTTTAGAAAAAAGGTATCACTATAAACACACAAGACTTAAAACTGGGTGAAACAAAGCTCTGAAAGAACCTCTGTTGTGTCCACCTGGGTAGGCCTTTTTGAAATGCATACAATTTTCACAGATTTCTTCACAAGTTTTTGAAAATAGGTCTATTGCTCCTCTTTTGCATACTGTGCACATCTGCACACCATGTTTCCTGCTCAAAACATCTCTCATCCTTTGCACCAGAAGACTTTAAGTTAAGGTCCAAGAAAGGCATCATTGTGCTCTCCCGAAGGCTCTAGCAGATCTAAGAACACAGCAGCCAGGCCAAAAGACAATGAGACAACCTTCCTTTCTGCCAGCCAGCCTAATGTTTTTAAATAAGATCTAAAAGACTAAAAAAGCATTTTTCAGCCCACGTGGTTATTTACAATAAAAAATAGCTGAAAATATCGTAAGGCTATAGTGACAAGCAGAGAAACTTACCGATTTATTTGACAAACACAGAAAACATAGACAACACCACTCTACAGAGGGAAAAACAAAACAACTATCTGCCTGATAACAGTGGTTAGGATGACACTTGCCATGGAACTTTATTGTCTTGCACTTCAGAGTATTGCCTGAATAAAAGAAACCAGAATGGCAATATATAGAACAAAGAGATCAAGGATATCTCTGGCTGGGGAAAGGTGGATTTCTGAGGTAGGTGGATTCCCACCTCATAGGAACCAGAAAAAAATCCCCAGCCTCCAGGAAAATAGTGTTCACAGTTAAGCACTAGATCTCACTGCTGTTGAAGAGAACATCAAGTAATTAATAAAGCTGAAAATAGCCTTAAAATAAAACAACTTCTCTTTAACGGAAGTATCAACTAACCTTTTCGCATGACATAATTGAAAAACTGCATGATAGATATCCTCCCATAAGGATCATTATGGAGTAACTTAGCAAAGATCTTCGCTGTGAAGAACTGCCTGTAAAACACAAACACAAAGCTACTTCTGTGCATCTGATAACACCGCACTGACAGATCCAGTTGCAGTGTTTGAACTTTACAGATACTGTAAATAATGTGGTAACAACACAGAATGTATTAACATTACAGTCATCAAGTAACAATGGTAAACTCAATAAAAAGCAGCTGCCTTTGCTGTTCATGAGACCCTTTGGTGATGTGAGAGTTTTGAGAGCTTTTATTCAATTTAGTTTCTCTTTAGTACAATATGCTTGGTAGCTGCCAATCTTCTACAACAATCTTTCTACAATAAATGGAACTGCCAGTACTGACAATTAATCTGCTTTTGCCCAAAACTCAATCACAAACCTATGTGCACAACAGCCATCTCCAATAGGAGCATAAAGAAGGAATATTCACTGCATGCTGTACACAGAACATCTGGTTGGAAATTCTGCATTGGGCGATATTACAGAAGGTTGGGCAATATCACTGGAGACAATTTCCAGTTCAAATACAAAATGTGCAGTTTACTGATCATCAGCAGCATAAAAATGCTCATGCTGACAAAAATTTCTTCTTCAAAAGGATGCAGTACTGCTCTTGCAGACATCTCTGTCAAAGTTTCCTGAGAGATGCAGAGCAATAGATCTTTACAAGGATGTAAAGCAACTAGTTCATCAATAACTTCATGGACATGATTTTATCTCACCACTAAACAGTTCACATCTGTTTTAGCAACTGAAAGTTACAGCATCACTTAGGTTTCACCAAAGTGGGCATACAGAAGAGAAGAAAGCCTTACTTGCATTTTGGCCCAGCTTTTTCACCAACTTTCAGAAAGTTCTCATAATTGATCATTGCTTCTTCCCCAATCATTGGTGATGTCTGATGTTTGTCCAGCAGAAACCATAGATTCTTAAAAGATATTTATATTTGGTTAAGAAGGTATCTTTCTAGACATGTGACTGTGCTTAAGATAAAGCAGTTAAGAAACTCAGCAAAAACGTGGGTTTGATGCAAGGTTCTCTCAGTTAGTCAGTACACTTGTCAATTCAGCTAGAAAAGCAAGAAGGTGCTACTTCCACTGCCTTAAACTGCTGATAAACACATGCTCACTCTCTCTCACCCACTGGGATTTCTAGGGTCACACCCCTTTTACCTTTGCAGTGTAGTAAAATCAACCAGCTTTGGAGTTTCTCTCAGTCATACACAAACAGAACTTACTTCATCATCTGGGCCCACCAGGGGAATCATTGCAATGTGCTGGACACCCAGGAGCTGTTAATTTAGTCCTCATATACATCATAACTTTACAGGAAGCTTTACATTGATGTTACCAGCCCAAGTCTATGCAGTGCTTCAGCTTTAGTTAATACTTCACAACCAGTCTATGTACCCAAATACAAAACAGCTTACTAGAAGATCCTGTCAAACTCTCACAGTAGATAACCAAAATCCCTTCAGAAGCCATCATAAGACATACACAAAACATTTTCATACCTGCAGCTCTTCGTTATCCAACAGCTCTCTACTCTTTCTTTGCAGAAAGACAGCTCTAGATTCTTCTCTTAATTTCTGAAGCAAGACCTCATCTTCAGCTGGCAGCTGGAAACATTGTGACATTTTAATTTTCTGCACAGTGGTACCATTCAAAAACTACAAAGCAAGTCCTGAGTCAGACACTCTGGTGAAGCTGTTTACTTGACAGAAAACAGCCAGTACAGCACGGTTGTATGGTACTTGCTTCTGCGACAGGGATATCACTTCCATACTAACTCAAACCATTTAAATGCTGAAGTATTTATTTAAAGCAGCACATCTTTAACATGAGAGACGGAGATATACCTGATGACCCATCCAGCAAGCAGTTTCCCGTGGTTGCAAGACATGAGAGTTCATACATAAGATATTTACCATCATGTTTTCACTCAGGAGAGAGCAGTCCTTTCTAGTTTTTGTAGGCCTGCCTCTCAAAGGTGTGCATGTCTACTAGGCTTGTTTTACCCAACAAATAAGTGGGAAGAACACCCAGTGTCAAAGTTCTGCCAATATTTATGTGCCAAACTGTACAGCACTACTGGAACTTGGAGAGTTGCATATGCGTTCATCAATTGAAACTTGAGAATCTAACTGGCAGAAATGCAAGGAATATGTGACTATGAGAGGTCAGATACCAGCTGAGCAGTCAAGTTCACAAGTACCAGCAAAACCCAAATGTCAAACTTGTGCTATCATCCCAATCTGATCCACCTCACACCTAAGTTGGTGGACCAAGCATTTTTGTTGGGAGATGCAAGGAACAGATCTATCTTCAGTCTGCAAGACCAATGACCCACCATTTTCATGAAGCAGCATCCCCTCATGTCTAAACAGGAACCAAAAGATACATAACACTGGTATGTCACAATTTAGCTCAAACAGGAAGTACTTCTGAAAGAGGACTTCCTATCTTCAGCAAGCAGCCTGATGAGCAAAGTATTTCATAGCCTTTGATGCGATTTAGTAATTATTTAAAACTCACAAATTCACAACGGCATAAAATAAAAAATTACAGTAAGCTATTCGCACTACTCAGATTTCAATCTACTTCAGCTTCTGAAGCTGCAGGGCCCCTTTGAATGAGCACAACTTTATAACACAGAACAGCCTCTTCTTAAAGTTTGTCTGGACACCACACTTACCCTGTAGTAAAATCGTGGGATGTTTGTATATGATGCATTGCCACTTGCTTTTTCTCCTTTCCATTCCATGTAATATTTTGTGAACAACTCCATTTCTTCATCTTTCAGCTCTTGTTCACTCTTTTTGGCTGATTGATATAGAAAAGAATTTTCATTATGTACTTTAAACAGAGTTCTAATGTAATGAGGGGCTTAAAAGACAGTTAGTACTGGGGATTATACAGCTACGCTGTTTACTAACACACAGATTAGGTGGAAATGAATGGAGCACAGGCCTATCACATAAATTATACACGAATGTGAGGCATAGATATATTTTGAGTAAGGTATGTAATTGCAGCAGATACTCGGGGATGCCTGACAGGGCAGCAGCGTTCCTGTGTCACAGTGGCAGCGTTGCCTAAGGTGCTGCTCACTGCGAGCAGCAGCATCGGACGGCCTTTCCTCCTGCCGGGTCGGGGATGTCCCAGCGCACCCGCACCAGCTCCGTGCGCTCAATAAAGCGTTCCCAGCCAAGGCTGCCGCGGGGCATGTGCTGGGCAGAGCAGCTCTGGCGGCTCCCCCCGCGCCGCTGCTGCCACTGACCCCACAACAGGGGCCTCCGGGGACCCGCGCGGGAGCCCAGACAGGCGAGGTACGGCGACATCGGGCAGGCCGCCGCTCGCCCCGCTGGCCCTGCCTCCGCAGCCCGGTGGGGGCGAGCACCCTGGGCGCGTTCCCGGCCCTGTCCCGGAGCATTCCCGGAGCATTCCCGGCGCTCTCCCGCGTCCCGGGGCACTCACGCGCGCGGCGCGCGGCCAGGCGGCCCCGCAGCCTCCGCTCCCACTCCATGGCAGCCGCAGGGCACCACGTGACCGGCCGGCCGCCCCCGCGCGCGTGCGCACTACTCCACCCGACGCACTTGCGCCCGTCTGTGCTTCCTGCCCTCAACCAATATGGCGGCGCAGCCCCGGCCGTGCCCCGCCCCGACGGGTCGCGCAGAGAGGCGCGATTGGCTCCCTCGCGGGCGCGTGCTCCGCCCCGCCCCGCCCCGCCGCGCGCGCCTCCCGCGCGTGTCCGCCGCGCTGCGAGCCAGGTGGGCCCGTCCCGGGGAATGGGATGGGGCAGGGAGCGGGAATGGGAATGGGACAGACTGCCCCGTCCCGGGGGATGGGGCAGGGAGCGGGAATGGGACAGACTGGCCCGTCCCGGGGGATGGGACGGGGCAGGGAGCGGGAATGGGAATGGGACAGACTGGCCCGTCCCGGGGGATGGGATGGGGCAGAGAGCGGGGATGGGACAGACTGGCCCGGAGGCAGCGTTGCCCAGGGCCGCGCCGCTGTGCCCACCGGGAGCTGCTCTGTCCGGCGCCGTGGCCGAGCCGGGTCCCAGGGCACCGAGTGGGGGACGCGGCAACCTCGGGGCCTCCCCGTGAGCCGCACCGGCCGCCGGTCCTGCCGGTATTTAACTTTACAACGTAACACGTGCCTGGGGTTTCAGTGTAGTTCCTGCCCATGGCCGTGCGCTGCCGCTTTGGCGGCGTACCAAGGGTTTGGGAGCGGGGAAAACGAGTTAAACGGAAGTCTGTCACAAGTTGAAAAACACGAGGGAAGCAATGTAGGAACTACGTGCTGGGGCTGCCTGAGGGGTCTGCGTTGGGATTCCGCACCTGAAATCCTCGAACTACCTTGAGCTTCGGGTTTGCTGCCATGCAGATGTAAATACGACGGGAAAGCACAGAGCAAGGCATAATATCGTGTTGTTATTTTTAATTTTAGGAAATCTACCTCAACCTGGACGAAGGCATGAAAAAAGAACCCTGCGCTTTTTGTGTAGCTGTGTCAGAGCTGCCTTTCTGCGTTCAAGATTCATCTTTACTGTAACCAACATACAGAAATGATAAAATGCAAACCTGCAAAACATCTTCACTAGAAGGAAAGATACCCTCATTTTGGATGAATGTCCTCACAGTCTAAGAGATTGATTTTTGTGAAAAAAAATTTTACCAGTTTTTGTTTCCGTGAGAGACATAAAGGACTCCCAGAACAAGCATTTTGAAACAGAAGTTTATGCAGCTTATGGGCTTTTATTAGTAAACGTCCCCATGCAAGCTGTATTTTTCATTTTATGACTTCAGATACAGTGAGCTAATAGTGAGACAATTTCTTCTTGTGATGGCACTCTTTTCTCAAACTAGGCAGCAGGTTTTTCAAGCTTTGCTGTGGAAATGTCACATGTTCTGGCCTGTTTCAAGATGCCAACAACTGTTTGCTGCCTCTTTCAGCATTCCCAACAGGGAAAAATTTAGCTATTTCAGTTTTATGACATCTTCCAGCGCTGCATTGCCCGTGGACCCCAAAAAATGTGGTGTTTTAACTACCAAGAAAAGGCCTGAAATGGATTGTGAAGAAGAAAAAGGATGCAATGAGGAGTCTAAAGAAATACCTGAAGGAAAACTCCACTTTCCTTCGTCTGTTGGAGCTGCAAAGAAATGGTCAATGGGTCAGGTTGGGTCAAGGAGTAAGTTTATGAATATACAACCTCCAGAAAAACCTTTGCAGGCTGAAGAATGGAACAAGCTAAGGGAAAACTTCCAATCACCTGAAATATTTGAAGAAGTGATGTTTAACAGTATGATAAGGTGCAACAGCCACATTGATGTGGCAAAGTCCTTGCTGACCCACATGGCAGAGCGTAATGGGGACGTTGCATATAATATGTTGGTCAAATACCTGACACTGTGTGTCCAGCAGGGACAGGTTTCAGAAATCTCTGATGTGTATGATATAATGAAAGTCAGATTTAGGATTTTAGAAATTGGGGCTTACAACCTTCTTATCAAGGGGCTGAGTAATTCCGATCAGTGGAGAACGGCCTTGACTATTTTGGAAGAAGCAAAAAAGACTATGATTCCCTCCCGGACAAGCTATGAATCCTGTATGAAAGCAGCCAGCCGTCACAAAGAAATGAAGCTTGCCTTTGAACTCTACCATGAAATGTTGGCTAAGAATGTAGTCCCAACCTTGGATGTCCTGCAATCTTTTTTTGACTTCAGCAGGGGTATGAAAGGTGCTGAGTTACAGAAAGAACTGTTTGGCATCCTCTTATATTTGAGAGAGAACCAAATATACCCTCACAAAACATTTATGCAGAGTATAAAGCAATGGTTTGAAAGGTAAATCATGTTTCCACAGCAAGGTGCAGTTCATGAGAATGGGATTCAGATTATCCCAGAGATTAACTCCAAAATCCCTCAACTTCTTATTTTGGTTGTCATTTCTCCACAAGAGACATGTTGTAGTGAAAAGATACATTTTATTTTTGCTCCCAAATTAGTGTGAAAGTGTAAAATTCTTACTGATTTCACCTTTTATTTTACCTGTTAAATATTACTCCTTGATACAGAAAGTAGGAAGTTGTGATGGGTCTTGGCTGTCCGAAATAGCTGATTTTGTTTCTTTCTGGGATGGCACGTAAGGAATATTGGCAGGTATATGAGGGTTTTTCCTGTAATCTGTCAGAGTGTAGAAATAATAAGTTATTTGAAAGTTAGATCGTTTTATCTTTAAGGGAAAGTGGAAAAAAATTCAATTTAGTTTAAGCGAAGGTTGAATACATTGGCTTTGTATAGAATATGAGATGAATAATCTTAACATGAGATTCTGTTGTAGCATAGTATTTAACAGGCCACTCAGTTTGTTTTCATGAGTAGTGATGGTCAAACTGGAAATTACAACTAGTTACGCTGCATCTGCCCAGTGGGGCTCACCTTAGCCCGTTGCATGTTTGTCATGAGGTTGTATGTGAGCCCATCTGTGATTCCTTTTTTAAGTGTTGTCTTCAGTTTATGTGAGCTACAGAGCCATTTTACAAGTTAGCCTTTCTGAATGGAAAATATAGTAATGGGAAGGCACTACCATTATTGAATTGGTTTATGAATGTGCAGGGCACCAACTTAAAAGTTGTCAGTGCACCATGATTATTTGTATGGTTCTTAAAATTTGGGGACAAAATGAACTGGGGAGGTTGATGGTGTTACTTCTTTGCATGTTGTTAAGTGGTAGTTCTTTATATAACATTCTCAGGCATTACTAAATCATATATGAATCTTTGTATAATTTCTTGGCAGGGTAGATGATTGATTGATTTTTTTATTTCTAAATGTTGACCAATATATAATTAATCTTTATCTGTTATTCAGGTATTGTTAAATCAGAATCTAATGTTTTTATTTATCTTTACCTCTGTACATACTAGTATACCAGGAGGGAACTGGAGAGGACACCTGACCAACATTAAAGACAGGTAAATGCAACATTTTATTTAAAAGTGAGGTGTTGTCTTGATTATTCTATCTTGAAATCTTCTTTTGTAAGTGTAAAAAGAGAGCTTTCCTTATATACAAAAGTATTTTATTCCTTGAGAAGACGAACCTTTTTTGTGACATATGATTTCACAAACTCCAGTTTTCAACTCGTTCTTGGACATTAAACAAGACCCAACATGCACATTTGGAAAGTAGTTATGCTAAGCAGAGCCAAGCTGGAAAAGCACAGTTTAAAATAAGAGGTGCCATTTTACTGTGTGGCTTATTTGTCTGCTGTTTAGGAATTAACGATTTCCTTTTTTGTTGGCTTTTAAATACTGTTGTTTTACACAGTATACAGCAGAACAGCTTAGGTGTCTAAAGGCATATCTGCTTGAAAATTGATACTATTTGCACAATGCAGCTAATTTGTACAGGTGGAAGGTTTCTCTCTTCCTACCTGATTTTCAGTGAAGACTAAATCATTCTTAGGTTTTCACGGGCATAGCTTGGGTACATGTTTCTATTACGGTGCAGTTTTCTTTGTGTCTATAAACTGCTATTTGAAATGTTATTCCATTTGGAACCTTGTTCTGTCCTTTTGTAGCAATTTGGCTGAATGCCAAGAATGTCTCCAATGGATTATGGGATTTCTTGGTGGTTTATAAAAATACTCTTTGTTATAACTTTTGAAGTAAAAGCTTGCAGCTCTTGAAACCCTTGAAAGAACAACATAACTCACTGTCCTAAGAGTAAGGGTTGTTTGCTATAAGCAGAATTATTATTATGTATGAACATGTGTGGTACTGTAGTCTGTGACGATAATTCACCGTATATCAGACAACCATTTTCAGCCTTTAAGGATTTTAAAAGTCTCAAGTCAATTGTCTTAGCCACAAGCTAACTTACCTTACTGTTTGTTATCAGTTGAAGACTTTGAGAGCTAAACTGTCTTAGATCACCTCACATTTTACTACAAATTAAGAATCTGTACACAAAGTGGTAATGAGTTGTGATACAGTAGTTATTTTGTTAGAAGCATAAGAACACTTTTTATTTTGAAATAAAGAAGTTTGAGGTAGCCTACTTGGATAAGTATTTGAATAAAATTAAAATGGTTTCAAGAAAACAATATGAGAGTTTAGTTGTGTTTAAATTAAATGGCTGCTGACAGAAAAGATCCTTAGGATTTCAGATAGCTAAAAAAAAATCTTTCCTTTGGTTAGTTGTTTGGTTGTTGATGTTGTTTGTTTTTTGTTTTCTTTTGTGGGTTTTTTTGGTCTTAATCATAAAGGACCAAACCCTTAATGTATCTCTGAAACTCATGTGGTGATTGTTACTAGACTCATTTCTGCAATCAGCATAACTGGTATCTTAAAACACGAGTCTTCAGTTAAAAAATCCATAATTACTTTTTCCTAAACTGAGTTTGACAATGTAATAGGCTTATGTGCTGGTTTAAAGGTAAACGAGCAGGAGAAATGAACCCAACTCAAGAGAGATTATAAATCAAAGTTACAGTTTAATAAAAATATTACAATAAATGCAATGACGCAAAGAGAAATTGGTTTTAACCCACAAAACCCAGAAGTATAACCCAGCACCCGACACAGAATGGTGTTTGTTGGCCCCTGTGCTGAGACCCCCCATGTGGTTCCCCTGAGTCCAAAGTAAAAGGAAGGGGAAAACCTGTTGGTGCAGATGATGGTCACAGTCTGGTCGAGAGTGGTGGTCGCAGTCCTGTTGAGGTTCTGGTCCTCCTCTGGATCTGGTGAGTGGTCCCAGAAGCCCCTAAACCCCAAGATTATATACCTTCAGGTCCAGGTGGGAATGCCCAGTACCTCCCCCAGGGAAGGGAGTCTCTAGAAAATGTATCTGCAAAAGTTTCAGATAGGATTTTTAGGGAAAAGAAATGTAGTTCACAGTTCAAGCTGAGCGCTGCAGGTTGTGTTGTCTCAGTCATACACTGGTTACGCTGCCTTACACGCTGACTTTGTGGTGGGCCCAGAGGTTCATGGGTTAGGGTTAGGGTTAGGGTTGTGTTGTGTTGATTATATATTTGGTTTATAGAGACTAAAGCGAGAGATGAGTAGGAGATAGAAAAATGAACAAATGAGACATGGAGGCAATGACAGTTCCAGTTTGATTTATTTTCTTTAGGCTGTCTGGTAAGTCAGAGGTTGCAGTTGTGGGACATGAAACAACAGGAAAGGTTAGATATTAAAAATGTGTTTCTTCTTTCAACATATAGTTGTGGGTGATCGTACAAAAAATCCAGAGGTAGCCATGCAAGTTAGACCTGTCTTGTTTTCTCTCTTGTAATTGCATGTGTTCTCTGCTAGCAGGCTGGAGGAACAAAAACCCAACTCAGAGCAGTTGTTGCAGTTCTCGTGGTTGTGGCTTGTTTTGGTGGCCTTTCCCAGTGCTGGGGAGTTTTTGCAATACTAGGTTTGTTAGGCAAAAAGTTGTGCCTCTTCACTAGCTCTTGACTGGATCTGAGTATTAGCTCTCTTGTGCTGTTCTGGAGTGTTTTTCAGGACCTACTCTGACATGCTGGCACGCTGACGGAAATGAAGGAGTTTGAGGTCTCTTTTTTCACATTCCTTGTTGTTCTTGTAATCTTTTCTTCAATGGTGTATTTCTTATCTCTTTGATCATTTAGTATTACAAAAACATACATGCACAGGTCACTGGAGAGTTCTTGAATGTGTCGGATACAAAATAACGTATGGTTTGGGATTTGCAGAATTACATTTATTACCCATAGCTGCTGGCCCTGCAGCAGAGAACTGAGAATACTGAGAAGTGGACGATGTGAATGATAAACAAAACTGTCCCAGTTCTGCCTGCAGCCATACAATCCCTGACACAGCTGTGCAGGATGGAATGCTGGTTTTGGCTCTGGGAAATGAGCATTAAATTGTGGCATTGGTTGACTGTAGCTGCAGAGCTGTTTTCTCTGTGGCAGTCTGCATTTCTAGATCCAGGTGATGTGACTTACTTAGCCGGTGCTCCAGAGCAGGAATGGAGATTTTTCAACAATAAAGAAACAAGTAGTGATTAGTTGTCAGAAGACAGCCATGTAAAACTGCTTTCTGTTTGGGTGGAGTTAGCCAGATGTTAGAAAATCTCTGGTGGAACTGGGCATCATACAGGCATGCAGTGCCAACGTGACTTAGTGTTTCTGAGGATTTTCAAAGCAAACAGTATTTCTCTTTTACTCACATTCAGTCTGTTCACTCTGACCACCTTGGAGAAAGCTGGGGAAATAGTCTTAGCCTAGAATTAATGGGAAGTCTCATAGCAAAAGAAAAGTGACACAAATAAGTGAGTCATGCTCATTATTTGCTTTTCCAAACATACAACAGATTTGTATTACCTTTTCTTTCTTTCTTTCCTTTTTTTTCTTCCCCCCTTGTTTTGGGCAGGGTTATTCCTATGTCTGTGGCAGGTTTGGTTATTCTAAACCTTGATAATCAGGGCACATGCAGCTTAGCTTTTTTTGGTGGGAGAAGTCACTGGCAAAACAGTGGAGGACTTGACGAGTACATTTTCTTGTTGTAACACTTTGGAATGGATTTATAGCTAGACCAAGGCTCTGTGGTGTGCCTGCCAGCTTCAGCAGGCATGTTTACAGCTGCTTCATGGGTTCTGGTCAGGCCAGTGCAACAGCATAACCTTCCCACAGTGACATCAGAGTTGTGTGTATCCATGACTTTCCTGTCTAGTAGGGAATTCCAAACATTAGATAAGTGGGAATTTGTGGTAATGCTGAGAATTGAACTCCAGTCTCTCAAGGGCTAAATAGTTGCTGGTGAATATATAAATATTCTTTCTTTCCCCATGCTCTCATTCAGAATTTTTGTCCTAAATCTTCAAATGTCTCTAGAGCTTAATCTTTGATCCTGATCCCACTAAGTCACATGAAAATATTTCTAGTGACTTTAGCAGGTTTTGGATGCATGACATGAAGACTACTACTAATTTTCTTACGATTTTACTGTGTTGGAATTCTTGTAAAGAATTGTGCTCATGAGCACATCCTTGTTAAGTTAGTAATATTTAAGGTATTTCTTATTTAAAAGCCTTTTTCCTTTTATTTTCTTGTGTCACTGTTACTGCAGTGGACAGTGTCCTGTTTGCCACCATCAGTTGGAGGACAGCGATCTCACCGAAGAGGAGTATAATAATCTCAGCGAAAGAATAATAAGGGACGTGATACATGGAACTGATACTTTTAGAAAGACAACCCCACAGGTAGGTCTTGCACCCTGTCAGGTTCGTTGGCTATGAGGGTCATACACAATTAGTGTTCAAGCACTTCAAAAACACCACAATTATTTTCTTTGCTTTAAAATGTTAATGGGCCATTGGATACTAAAGTATCCTACATGCCTTTTTCAGTTGTGTTTATAAACTGGGCCCAAATCTCCATCTTTTATATTGTCTTTGTTCTTACATTTTCAGACAGCTGCTAATGGATACTGAAATAATTAAAATGTGAGGGTTTTTTACATTACAAAATTAAAAAGGTAGGGAAATATTTTACTCTGTCAAGAGCTAAACTTTAAATATGGAATAAAACCCAGTAACTAGAACAAAATGAGACATCTAGTATTTGGAGCTTGCAAAAAAAGTAAAAGAACTGGTTATCATTTTGTTCAGTCACCTTTCACAACCCACCAAACAATCAAATACTCCTCAGTTTTAAAGATACATATTTACAATTACAGTATAAATTAGCTTTTCGAAGGTCATGGTAAACATATGAGAGGATGTAATTCCCAGACACGTAGTATGTTGCAGTTTAGTGACTTCAGTAAAGCCTTTGACACTGTCCCCCACAGCATTCTCTTGGTGAAACTGGCAACCCATGCCTTGGATAGGTATGCTCTTTGCTGGGTAAAAGACTGGCTGGCTGGGCCCGGAGAGTGGTGCTACATCCAGTGGGTGGGCAGTCACCGCTGGGGTTCTGAAGGACTCAGTGTTGGGGCCTGTCCTGTTTAATTCCTGTATTGATGGTCTGGATGAGGGGATCGAGTGCACCCTCAGTAAGTTCACAGACAACACCAAGTTGGATGGAAGTGTGAACTTGCTGGAGGACAGGAATGCTCTGTAGGGATCTGGACAGGCTGGTTCCATGGGTTGAGGCCAGTTGTATGAAGTTCAACAAGGCAAAGTGCCAGGTCCTGCCCTTGATCACAATCCCAGGCAGCACTACATTCTGGGGGAAGAGCAGCTTGAAAGGTGCCCAGAGGAAAAGGACCCAGAGGTGCTGCTCAACAGCCAGCTGAACTGAGCCAGAGTGTGCCCAGGTGGCAAAGAGGCCAATGGCATCCTGGCTTGTATCAAAAATAGTGTGGTCAGCAGGACTAGTGAAGGAATTGTCCCTCTGTATTCAGCACTGGTGAGGCTGCCTCTCACATTCTGTGTCCAGTTCTGGGACCTCACTTCAAGAAAGGCATTGAGGTGCTGGAGCATGTCCAGAGAAGGGCAGTGAAGCTGGTGAAGGGTCTGGAGTGCAGGTCCCATGAGGAGAGGCTGAAGGAGCTCGCGTTGTTTAGCTTGGAGAAGGAGGAGGCTCAGGGGGACCTTTTCATTCTCTACAACTACCTGAAAGGAGATTGTAATAAGGTGGGAGTGAGTCTGTTCTCCCAGGCAGCTAAGTGACAGAACAAGAGGACATAAAATCAAGCTGTGCTAGGGGAGGTTCAGGTTGGACATCGAGAAGAATTTCTTCACTGAAACAGTGATTGGACTAGACTGCCCAGGGAGGTGGTGGAGTTGCCATCTCTGGAGGCGTTCAACGACTAGGTGTGTTGACAAGGTGGTAATTGGTCACAGGTTGGACTCGATGATCTTGGAGGTCTTTTCCAACCTTAATGATTCTGTGATTCTATTTCTGACTCATTTTGTGTGGAGATAACCGATCTGGCAGTAGCAATATTGAATGAAGCTGAGCCCCACTAGATGGAGCCCATGCCACATCTTAGGGTGGGTTTGCTTTACCTTTCTAAGTACTGATGAAGGTTTGCTCCAGCTGGCACCTCAGTTCTTCACCAGCTCTGAAAATACAGAAGGGGACACCAGGTTTAATTCTTCAGGCTTTCTGCAGGCACAGATACTGCACATGGGGAATAGCTGTAGAAACTTGAAGCAGTTAGTGTTGGGGTGTTCGTAGTACAAGCAGTCTATTGTGCAGACATCAAATTTCCACACAGATTTTCTCTTCAGTTCAGGACTTTTTATCTGATCTAGCTGTTACTTGTAAAGGAGAATAATACTGTCTTTTAAAATGTTGCAGTAATTTTAAGTATTTAATGGGTACTGGTGTTCTATAATATCATATGATATCACAGAGCTCGGTTAGAATGCCAGCACTTGGATTCAGAGCTAGCTTTTGCAAGGACTGTGCTGGCAGAATGAAAATCCTGCTGGTGCCAGCATGGATTTAAAACTTTCTGTTAGTTCTGGAGAGGGTTATAGGGACAGTGAGCTGTAGTTATGGTTAGGATTAGGACTAAGCGACAAGATGGTAGAGATTTCTGACCTTGCTTTTTTTTCTTTTTTTCCACTCTCTTCAAGGCCTAAGAGTAGAATAAATGCTGAGGTTGCATTAGGTGAGCAAGTTATGAGTTTGGATGGTTATGATTTACTGACTTTTAGTAGTCTGTGATTTCAGGATGGCAAAGATGGAAGAACCTCTTATTTCTCAATGTAGAAAGTCCTGAAAGAGTCGTGTTTGGGGATAATTGTTTTGAACAGCAGGTGCTTAAGGACTTGAGCTCAATTTATGAGGATTGAGTGAGAGCTAATGTTGGTGGAGATAAAGGTTTTATTGGTAGCCTTTTGGTACATATTGGTGTAGATCTTAGGGTGAGAGTTGCTAACTGGGAGTTAAAATGCTTGAAGCACTCACTTAATATGGTTGTGGTTAGTCCAAAGCCTTGAATCAGAGGTGGCATCAGTAAGGACAAATGTTTTGCCTAGTCTGCAACAACACTGATCAAAAAGCTTTCTTGCAGCTGTTGTTTGGTATGGGATGACTGGTGCTGAACAGTTTAATTCTACAGTTTTTGTAGTATAGTAGATTCATGACTGAATCCATTGTTGCCTTGTGGCTAAGTTTTAGTTATGGGAAGGATGTGGTCATTATCCCATAGATAAGGATAGAGTTCACATTGCAATTAAACACACTGATGCCAAGCCTGAAGACTCCTGGATCATGATGATGTACAGTCATAGGTTTAGGGAAACCAACAGAGATTGAGACAACATTTGCAAATAGGGTTAAATGTTGGGGTTTTTTTTATCCCACTTTTTTTTGTTTTCCCAGATCTATGCTAAATATGGGCCACTGGACTCAATCAGGTTAAGGATTAGTATTCCGTAGAGCAGAATCCTGCATTGCCTTAAGAGCCTGGTTTGCTTCTAGATCTCATAATATCCACAAGGGTAGAAGAGAGTTGGTCTGAGTAGCACTTAGGATTAGGTGTGTGTTTGTTTCAGTTGCAGTGTTTTGGCTAGAACTAGTGTTAGTTTGGAGGGTAAAGAAAATAGTAGCTTCAGAGCTTGACCCACTACTCAGTGTTGTAGGTCTGATAAGGACAGAGTAGAGACAGGTAATGGTTTATGGCAGGCGTTGCAGTAATAGAGTGCTCAGTCAGAGCACTGCAGCCCAAACTGCAGCCTTTATCCTACTTCTTGTCTTCCTGTCTCCATTTACTTCAGGGTGGATGTTACACTCTTCTTAATACATGATCAGCTGGAGGGGAGGGAACTTCTGGGACGAAGGAAAAGGAGGGGAAGAGAGGAGACCAAATGGGAAATAGGTGGTGAGAGACAAAGACAGTTGGATTTTTCCTGAGGTTTCTCTTGCATCTTCCCTTACTCCAGAGGCTCTTGATCGTGGAAGCAGATAGAAGCATGGAGAGTCTTTTGGCAGAAAGATAAGACTTACCTGCTTCTTTAGCATCAATAAATAGATCAAGATGAAAACATTATAAATTGAGTGCAGACTTCTTTGTCTCAATGATCCCAGTGGTAGAGAATCATCCTTGGGAATGAGTCACATTTTCTGAAGTGTTACTCCTTTTTATGATTCTTATAGCAACAAATGAGTTGGGATTTTGTTCAGGTCATTAGACTATCCTGCAACGTAAGAGTGTACTGCCTAAGCCCATTTTGTTGCACTCCACAGTCTTTTTAAGTTACTTCTTGTGTCACTTCTGTATCTGGAAATTCTCCTAACCTGATACATACTCCAGTTAGTGCAATCAAGTGAGAAAAATCTGATTCTAATCTTCTTTAGCAGCAATTGCTACATTAACATATAGCTGCTAACCATATCTTGTTTTAACTGTATATCATCTGAAGATCTTGCTAAGCAAAACCCAAATGTGGTTTGCTGATGCAGTGATTTTTCTCAGGTCAGTATCTTCCTTACATTAGCTAGAATGTTAAAAAGTAGAAATAGAAGAATTTAATAAGAGTTTAAGAATGGTAATGATAAAATATTTTTTTTAAATGTGCATTACTTGATCACAGAGATAGACAGGATCATAAAGATGAAGTCCAAAACTTTTAACTGAAGAATTAAACTAATATGATTATCCAAGTAGCTGATTTTTAAGAACATTATCAGGAACCTCTTGGACACACAGTCCTTTACTTGCAGCTCATGCATTCCACTAAGTTGGATCTTAAGGCATTGACATAATGCAGACTGCATATACTACCATCCTTTTTTAAGTGTTCACTCACTACCTCTTAATATTGCTACATTTTGTGATAAAGGAAATTTAGTGTGAACACATATATTGATTTAGACACTTTGAAATTTATCTCATGGAACTCAAGTATTACTGAATGGCCCTTTACCATTTGGTCCTTTGGTTGTTCCCAGAGGTCCTTCTAAGCTGAAGAGCTGGTCTCCAGCTGTGGCAAAGACAGGATCTCCTGATGCTGCAGAGACTTTAATGGAATTGTCTAACATAGGGCTTAGTTGTAATTGACGATAATTAGAATAGTTCAACAAATTATAATAAGTTTATGTTAGCTGTCCAATGTCTTCTTTCTGAAGATTTGATTAGATTTGTTTTAGAACATCAACTGTTTGAGCAATGTTTTCATTACGCTGTGATGATCATTTAAGTTGATACAGTTCTTCCAGAAACCTGTAAAAAAAAAAGTGCACTTTCTTCCTATATTAGCATCTTTCTGATGCTAAATGTAATTTGGTTTCGTATTCATCATTGGTTTGGCTTCTGTGCCATCCCCTTTCATAAGTATCTGTAAAATATTTCATATATGTGGGAATTGCTACAGAACTTTGAAAGAAGCTACAGATTTTTTAGCATGACCCTTTGGGGGGGGTTATTTTCTGCCTTTTTTAAATGCTATAACTTGTTCAGTGTTTTAGTACCTTATTATGAAGTCTTGTGTCAGGTTTTTTTTAAAATCTAGTTAATGCCATCTCGTTCTATTTTGCCTACCCTTTTATTGACACAAGGAAAGAACTTGTAGGGATATTCTTTTGCAAAAGGTGTGTGCACATTAACTCTACCAGATCATGTTGTTCCAGAGAGTTCGCACAATTTTTAGTGATGAGTTCAAATACACTACAGCATCCAGATGCTGGGTGCATAGGTTTGTAATTCTCTAGATTGTTTCTAGAACAACTAAAATAGAGGTAGAATATGTGGTGCCATTCGGTCCCCGAGAACAGTCACTGTTTCTTTTGAGATTGCAAATATTAGTTAGCATAAGCATGTGGTGGCAGTGTGATCTTTAAATTAGTATAACTAGCCTTCCTTACTGCCAGCTGTTCATTCCTGCCCTCTTTGGCCTCTCCAAGTGTGCCAGGAAACAAGTGAGCACAGCCCCGTGGTAAGGGCTGTGTCCCCTGTGCCAGGGCACAAACCTAGATGACAAAATGTTTTGTTCTCTTTTGGGTGTTTCCTCAGCTAGTTCAGTTTCTTGTTCAGATTTGCTTCAAACATTTGGACCAGCATAGCAGAGAAGGCAGCATGGGGTATATCCAGCTCTCTGATACTCATATAGCATTTTTCCATGTGAATGCTATAGCCTGTAATTAAGTGCTAATCTGCCTCACTCACATGGGATGCTGTCTTTTCTATTAAGTTTACGGTGCATTGCTTTTATATTATCTTTAAGGTCTTTTCCAACCTAAATGGTTTTATGATTCTATGATTCTATTCCACTGTCTCTCTGTGATGCCTGTTACATTGCATTTAATCATTCAAGTCAATCTTTTCGTCATTTAGCCGTCTGTTAGGTGGTTTGCCCTAAGAGGGAAAAGTTCCAAAACAGTGTTTTTAATTTTGGAAGCACTGTGAATTGAAAATATTTCTGCCTTTGCAAGGTTTTTTTAGTCTGTTTTCAAAACAAGCTTGATATGGTCCATTTCTTTCTTCTGGTACAGCCTTGCAAAGATGGGGGCATTTTTGCACTGATGACAGCAGCACCCTGCATGCTTAGAGTGCTCAGGAGGGATGTTTCACAAGTGTGCTACCAGGATTGTTGAGGTCCAGGTTGTGCATTGGCTTTGGTACTGACCCTCTGCTGTCTGAGATAGGCAGCCAGGAGCAAATCCTGGGACAGCACTACCTGCTGTTGCCCAGGGGCTGTGAGGAGGCAGCACAGTGCACATCTCAGCGAGGTCATCAACGTGCCTGCAAGTGCCTTCCTGTTTGTGACGGTGTCTCTGAAAGTTGCAGCCACAGTAGGTCGTGACTCTGGGGTTATTTGTAAATTCTACAGAAGTCTGTAACAGAGGGCGAACAAATTGTGTACAATCCAGAGTACATAGTGATAACCATACACAACACTGAGCAAAACCTTCCTTCTTAAAAGGGTTTGAAGGGGATTTCCAAGCTTTGAAACTGTAGGGGAAATATTCAAACCCTTCAGGCACAGCAACAAACAGATTTAAATGTGCTTCAACAAAGCGCCTTAAAAAAAAAGAACTGGCTGGATTTCAGTTTGACAGCTGAATTTTATTTCTCACACTTAATGCACATTCCTGTGTTTTTCTTGTGATACCAAGAAACATTGCTGAAAACAAAGCAAACCCCCATTGTATTTTATGAAACTGTTAAAAAATAAATGTTTTCATTGCTCTAAAAGCTGCTCTTACAGTGTTGGAGAACTCATTGTTTGATAACAGGGGTAGTTATATTATAATTAAGTGCAGTACAATATTCTGTTAATTATAATTTACTCTTCCCTTGCACATGTCATTTAACATGGGGAGGAGAAGCACTGCTTCCTCTGGCGTGCAAAGCTTAAACTATTGTGAATGCTTTTGGAAAAAACATATGTTGAACATTGTAGTTTTGTGTTTATTAATTTAATTAGTGTCTCTCCACCATTCCAGGACTGAACAAAAACTTTATTGCTTAGAAGAAATAACTAACAGCCTTTTGGTTTTAATAGGTTTTAGTAGGGGGTTTTTAATTCTTGTTTTTAAACTCCATGTATTGGCAGGAACATAATAGCCTTTCTTGTAATTAGAAGTTCTCTATGGATTTGCTCATGTATCTGCTTTGTATGTTATGTTAGGTTTAGGTTTTGGCATTTGGATCAGTAGACATTTTGGATTATTCAAGAATTTGACCAATTTTTATTTATACTTGCCAACATACTTCCTTTTTAGGCTTGAGAAAAATGTTCAAGGGATTTAACCTTTCTGTGTTCTGAAATGTGTCATACACTGAGATCTGTTATGGACATTAAAATTATTTTAAAATACTCATTTGGATCGTACCAAATGACATGCTTGCTTAGCTATGTTTTCATGGTTTTGAAAGACATGATAAACATGTTATCATGTTTAGCATAGTATCTGTAAATGCTAGTAATTAATTACTTCCCTCATTTTTGTTTTGCTTTTGAAGCTTGTGGTCTGTGTGTAGACTGCTATTGAAAGAAAACTATTGTATTTCTACTTATAAATGTATTTATGGAAGTTGAAATAGTATTGTCTTACAAAAAGGTCCTATTTTGATATTATTACTACTGCTATTTCAAATATTATTGGCTATGTAAGCCAGACTTTGGAAGACTGAGGGCATACTTATTTAAAAAAAAGTAGTTTCAAAGGAATGGTTTAAAATGGCAAAATGAGTCTTTTTTCTTTCTTTCTTTTTCAAAATACAATTCCTATAGTTCTGTTTTTTAAAACCAACCTATTTTGCTTTATGAGAGATAAATTTCTTAAAATGTAGTTTCATTATTCAGTCAGCATAGTCATGGCTATCTACTGGAAAAGGCGATCCCAGTAGTCTCACCTACTACCAGTTTCATTCCATATCCTGGCTACATTTTTATACCAGGACAATCCTCTGTGTTGTGACCTAAACAGGGGGACTGGTGCAGGCTAAAGACTGTTATATGGGTTCAGCTCATCCACTTGAGTCTTTGTGCTAACAATGTGTGTGCACAGGTAGGTGAAGGAGCAAGGCTTGGAATGAACAGCTGAGGGATGGGAGAACGTAGAACCAGCTTTTTCTGTGGCAGCACTAGTACATATCAGTATAAAATGATGGTGAAATAGTGCATGAGTCATCCAGCTGATGTGGAATACCAAAAAAAATGTGACTCTCTGCTTTTGCTGAGATATGAATGGACTTGAGCCACCTACACTAGTGATTAAACAAAAAAATATTTTAAGTCTCTTAAGTTATTTACGTCAATATAAATTCCATCACAGGTTTGTTATGGCTGGCTTTTACTTTCAAATTGATTTAATCAATGTGGTGTCCATTTTTAAAGAAAAGACTTTTTTTTAGTAGGAGGTGATGTGAATTTTTAAAGGTTACATGGTGGACATTCCCCTGTTTTCCCAGTAAGGTAATGAATGAAATCAGATGGGTTTGTTAAAATTCCCTTTTCTTTTGTGCATGGTATGGAACAGGATATCCCTGGAGCCCCCCATGAGGCCGTGTTGCCCTGTGTGTGTTGCTGCTGAGGGGAGGGGTGTTCACGCTGTGCACGGGCTGCTGGGGGAAGTCCTGCAGTGAGGTCACAGCCTGGCTGTATTGCAGGACTACTCTGTGGCTCCTGAGCGATAAAAGGATCATTTCAATAAGCAATGCCCCTTCCTTTTGAGTCATGTTTCTGAGGCTGGGAAAATGGACTTTTCCTTGGAAACTTTTTGAGATGAACCTGGTCAGAATGAGTTACAAATCAGTGTACGATATGCTGGGGGGAGAGAGAGAGAGATTGAGAGAGAGAGAGAGAGAGAGGACCCACAAGGATCATCAAGTCCAACCATACCAAGAGTCACCACCAATGCCTGAGAGTATTGTACAAATGTTTCTTGAACTCTTGTCAGGCTTGATGCTGTGACCTGGGAGCCTGCTCCAGTGCACAACCACCCTGAAAGGGGAAGTGAATGACTTGCTTCCTTCTGTCTAAACCAACTTTCACATCATCATTTTACTGCATTTATGGTCATCATCTCTGGCTTCCGTTGATCAGCTGTACCCAAACTGCAGCTGTGCTCTACTTCATTTACTGCTTTGAACGAAAGTCTTCAGGTTTGTTTAATAGTTAGCTAATAAGGGAGGTATCTTTAGAGAACTGTGGATAAATCATCTCTTTATTACTGTGGCTGAGGTAAGATCTCCATAAAGTCCAGACTAATCCCAATCTCTGAGAGATCAGCATCCTTTGAATTGTCTACTTTCACTCTTCACAGTGGATTGATCTTGGTTGGACATCAGGCACCCACTAAGCTACTCTATCACTCCTCAACAGGACAAGGTAGTAGAAGGGAGAAAATGAGATGGGAAGTATCTCTGCATCCAGTAAAGACAGTTTATTAAGGCAAAAGCAAAGCCCACGCGCAGAAGCAAAGAAAACCAAAAGATTTATTCTCTACTTAGATCAGAATCAGAATCAGACTATTCTGAGTTGGAAGGGACCCACAAGGATCATCGAGTCCAACTCTTAAGTCAATGACCCACATAGGGGATTGAACCCATGACCTCGGCATTATTACAACCAAGTTTTAATCAACTGAGCTAATCTCAGGGTCCAACAAGTGATGTCCAGCCACTTCCTGGGACATAGGGCCTTAAGTATGCGTAGCAGTTGCTCCAGAAAACAAAGGTCATAATAAAGAATGCTCATCTCCCCTCTTTCACCCTCTTTTTTCTCTTAGCTTTTATTCTGAGCAGGTGTCGTATGGATGGAATATTCCTTAGGTCAGGTTGAGTCAGCTGTCTTGGCTATGTCCCCTCCCGAGATTTTGCCCACCCCCAGCCTACGGGTGAGTGGAAATGTTGGAGAGACAGCCTTGATGCTGTGCAAGCACTGCTCACCAGCAGCCAAAACACTGTGTGTTACCAACCCCTTTCTAGCTACCAGTGCAAATCACAGCACTTTGAGGGGTGCTGTGGGGAAAATTAACTCCATCTCAGCCAGACCCCATACACTCCTACAGTGTAAGTCTGTGGATGTTAGAATAACCCTTTTTACTATGTCTGGATGAGGTAGCCTGCTGCTTATTCCCAGACTTTGCCCTTTTCCTTCCCTGTGTCCAGAGAGGAGGAGAAATATGGAACTCAAAAACTGTCTCTCAGGGGAGCAGACCTGAATCTTTTCTGTCATTCTTTATGTACTTTTTCTGGAAAAGGAAAGAAGCACTCTCGTGTGTTGATGGGGATGGATGGTGAGGAGAAAATGAACTGACCCTTGGGATTTTTAGTCTGTCTGAGGCTTTTCACTGGAGTCTTCTGTGTTTGGCCATTTGTCTTTTGCACTTACTCTCCTATTAACTCCTCATCTCCCTGTTTTGCAGTTTACTTGTAGAGATGCAAAACAATTGAGCTGATCTGGGAGACTGGCAAGGGCATACTGTCTGTCAGACATCTGTTGAGAATGGTCTAGGAGACATGGACAGGAGGAGATGGCAGGGAAAGATGAGGTGGCCAGAGGAATGACACTGAAAAAGCTGCAGCATCTCCCCAGCTCCAAATGTAAATCCCAGAGAGCTAAGAGCTGGCTTTCTGAGGAGTACTGGGCCTATCCTGGTGCCTCTCAGCAGGACCCTTCTGGTAGCCCTCCTCCATCTACCCTGCTGGAAGAGGGAGCCAAGCAAAGAGTGGGCAGAGGAGAGCACAGACCCACTGAACATCTCTGCTGCTTCCCCAGCTCAACAAAGCAGGCTTCTCTGCCCATCAGGGAAAACCCACTCTGTTAGGAACTGCTCTATGACTATTGTTGCTTGAAATAAAATACCATTTCAAAAATTCTCCACAAAGTGCTTATTTTGTATTGAACTGAGCCCAGTATTACTTGTACAGTATACTTATTTAAAATGTCTACTTGACTGTAACTGTGTTACAAGTAATATTGCCATTTGTTTGCATTAGGAAAATAATGCTCCATTGTAGTGTTTACCACATGTTTTTCATCTGCTTCCACTTTCTTTGTCTTTTCCATTTTCACTCGTCTTTGTCTCAGAGCTCTTATCTTTTGCCTTCATTTGGTCTGCATGTGTTCTGTTTCTTGTCATCTTTCCTACATTTCAGAAAGCCATCCAGTATTGCAGTGATTTGAGCCATGGGAAGTCCCCTGGATGGCATAAGCCCAGAAGTCAGGAATCCATTTGTTTGGGTTTGCACTTGTTTATTGCTGCTCCCATCCCTGCCACTGCCTTTTCTGTGTCTTGGTGTCCCTGTCAGATGGCAATGAGAATATTTATTCATCTATAGAAAGTACACTGAGGTTGGGGCAGGGAACAGGGAAAACACAAGTGCCAACAACTTATTTTTGTTTGAGTTATTAATTTCCTTGCCCAGCTTTTAATACTTTCTGAATAATGAAATTTGTTTAAGCCATGGAGAAATGAAAGTTCACATAAGAGGCAATTGATTCATTTGGTGCTAGACTGAGTCCTGTCTCTGTGTTCTCATCACTGTGCTTTTGACTAGTATGCCTCTTTTCACCTGGAAATTATTCCTGAAATTTTAACATCTGAATGAGGCATCCTTATCTCCCGTAGTTGATTTGTGCTCTTAATACAAATAACCTTTTTCCTAGTATAATTTGTCATAAGCATTCCAGCTAAATTTGAAGTTGGTGGTCATTCAGTACTGCCTGACAGCAGTGCATTTTCTGGGCAATTAAATTCCTTCATTTATTTCTCTGGGGAAGAATTGTATATGCTGTATACATTTTTGTTTGAGTGCTGAGGGCATGTTTTTTATTTAGACATATGTTGCCATATGGCTGTGTGGGAGAAGGCAAGATTAGAAGAGTTCTTCTTGAATCCTGAGCAGAAGGCATGAAATATGAATTGTTTTGAGTTCCTATGAAAGTTGATTTATAGCCTTGGTCTGTGAAAGCTCTGTCAGTGATAAATAAGTCTTACTTGTTTCTCAAAAGGTAATTTATGAAACTAGGTCACTGCCCCCCAGGATGGTGCAGAGTTCTCGTGCCTATTAAAAACAGTCAGAAGCAAGAAGTAGAAATCTTATGCAAGTATCTGCAAAAAAAACACTAAATCTTCCCTCAAAAACCAAGGGAGAAATTCCTTTATTCCTATTTATTACAGTTTTGTGGTCTGTTCTTCTCCTGTGGGCTCTCAAACCTAAAGCAGTTGTGTTCTTCCTTCAGTTGGAAAAACATTCTGTTGGATGGATGCTGCTGTTTTGCTCAATCACAACATTACATTTCTGACCTAGTAAGAAGGTTCATTGTTTTGCTACCCTTAAAGCCATGTGTTACTCACAAATGGACTGCTGTCTTTCTAAATTAATCTTTATTTAAATATTGACTGGCATTCAGAGATTTCAGAATCCTTCCAGAGAACCTAAGTATGATGCCTACTTTGCTCTTGGAAATGTTAAGAACTAGTAGTAGTGTCACTGACTACTAGTTTTGTAGGGTTGCTTTGTTTTGCAACTCTTGCTGGTAACGAGTATAGCATGTATGTGTTATGAAAGTGTTCAGTTCAGATTATAGTTTTGAAAATCTAGAAGACTGCAAAGCTTTGGATTTTGGTTGTAATGTAATGTAAAATTCTATTGCAAGTATCTACTGTAACACCTATGGCTTTAAAGATGTTTTTGTTTGCTTTTTTTTTGTGTGGATATTTAGGAAATATGCAAGTAACGATGTGAAGTGTAGCCAGTGACAGAAAAGTGAGAGATTTAGGTTTTGCTTCTTTTTTTTTGATAAAAATGGAATGAAATTCCTTTCTGTTAAACTCAACATAATATTCCCCTGTGTTTGTTTATTTATTTATTTCAGGAATTTGAGGCCTTTCAAACGTTCGTGGAAAATCGACTTCCGTTTGATATTGTTATTGATGGACTCAATGTCTCCCACATAAAACCCCGAAAGATGCAGTGTGAAAATGTAAGTGCAGTTAAATATTCATTAAGAGTTTTGTGTATGCTGATGGTAAAACAATGAGTGCCTCATTATTAGTTATCCTCTAGAGAATCTGATCAAACCCTTTTGTAGCAAGTGCTACAATGAAGTTCAAAGAGTTACCGAAGTTTCACAAATTAAAAATGATTAGTTGCAAAATGGTGGTTCTTCCATATTTGACTGTGTTAGCTGTAAGAATGTCATACCTAAATTTCCTCATGTATGGGATGGTTACAGTTACAGTAAAAGAATTATTAGGACTTACACTGGGTCAGTGTGTAAGTTTTCATAGTAATAGGGATTTGGGGAAACAGAGTAAAACTGCTATATAGAAAATTTAGTCTAATATGCTGCTAAGAGTTGTTCTTAAAATAATCCCTTACTTTGTTCAAACTACATCCTGTACACATGTAAACTTTATTTCGCGTCCTGTTGCCTATCGCGTCCTATTTGGGTCGTGCTTGTACAAGGATGTACCATCAAACTGGCTTCAGTTTTTTCCACTTGATTTGTAGAAGAAAAATCCTGCTTTTTTCTCAATACCTTTGTTTGAGAGTTCTTGGTACTCCCTTGTAGCATTGCACTAAGAATTGGCCTAAGATTATTTGTGTTCTTTGTAATCAAATATTTGCTTTAAATTAAGAGTAACAAAGTAGCTGCTCACATGGATTTCAAAGCCAGAATTTAAATTTTCACACTCTTGCAATTAAAATTAAGTTACAAATGAACTTGATAATAAAGGAAGAAATTTACATGTACTAATTACAAGAAGTACATTTTTCTTCTAAGAACTGCTTAAAAACTCTTCTTAGGAGGTAGTATATGCTGCTTACATGTAGATAAAAAAGAGCTAGGGAGGCAAGATAAACTTGCTGAAAAATGTTTGTTAGAGCATGCCAGGTAAGTTTCATGAGATACTGTCTCACAAAGAGGGTACTGTCTTTACTATGGAAATTAAAAAAAAGTTTACAAGTTGTTTGGGTGAAATCAAGGAGGAAATGTTAATTATCTGAAAATTCCAGACAGAGCATAGTGGCACAATGTTTTAAGATCTGGAAAGACAGATCTATGCTGCCAAAGATGAGGAAGAGAAATGAATGTCCTTCCTCTGTGCATGCCTATCCTACTGTGGGAACTCTGGACAGGATTCTGAATGCTGTGTAAAAGCTGAAGGCAGCAGAGCAAAGAGCCTGCCTGGTTTTGGCAGGTAATGACTCCTGATTTCTGATCAGACATCTTACTAGGAGGTATGAGCACATGGAGCAGCATAATTTGCCTTTGAGTTTCTCATTAGCATCTGCTCTATTGAAAGGATTTTGGGATCCATGATGTTGAAGAGCTCCGTAAGGACTGTGTGGAGGCATCAGCTTTCCATTTAGGTTGTTCCATATAGGTACACGTCAGATCTCTTGAATCCCAGCTGTTTACAAATTAAGAGGATTTAGAGGAAGACCTGCTTTTCCTTCCTACACAACAGAACAGTATCTTAGGTTCACCCCAGATTATCTCCAGAAGAAGGTTCTCTTAGCTAAGATTTACTTGTCCTATGAGTATGTTGCTGTTAAGTATTATTGCATTTTGTGATGAACAAAAAATGTTAGTAATTGGAGCTTCCACCAGCCAGTCTTGCTGCTGCTGTTTTCTGGATCCTGCTTTTGAGTGTGTGGAGTCATGACATGAGGTAAAATGGACATGCCCATTATTACTGCCATAGGCCTGTACATACTCACTGGCTGAATAGTACCTGTTTCGGCATGAGAAGTGTGTGTTTGCACTCTAAGCTACAAAATAGCTCCTCACAGCACAAAAGAAATAATCTTGTAGACACACAGACTACTAAAGATTTTATTGACCCTCTCAATTAACTGAGACAATGTCTTTGTACACTTATAATATTAACTATCGAGTTTATAGTTTTTCCAACTGGAAACATTGTTTAAATGTGAGACCATGTAGGATACTAGTGGATCCTGTTTTATTTCTTCATGGCCCTGAACTCCTGTGTTCTCACATGTCAGGAAAGGACTGTGTCTTTGTTCTTATTTTGGGATACTTCTGTCAAGAAGCATGTATTCTTGTTTTCTTACTCTTTTTTTCAGTACTGCTAAAACCAGAAAGAAGAAACCCACAAAGCAGAGTGATCCTTTCTTCTTTCTCCAAGCTTTTCTTTCAGAGGAGGGAAGGGAAGGCCACAGGAATCTGTTGCTTTTCTGATGGCTGGTGTTGCTTCCAAGTAGTCCCCCATTTGTGAATGCTGACCTCCCTGAATGCTGGAGTGTGTCCTTTGAGGGCTGACTCTGCCACAAACAATCCTCTTTCGGATGCTCCCATCCTTTCGCCAGCGGCAGCCGAATGGAAAATGTGGAGTGGCAGATTTGGAGCATTTAGAGCATGCCTTAGTAAGTTCTTCAATGTGCATAGGGAAACATAGTGCAGAACTGCAAAGATGGAGACAAGGAGTAATACAAGGGAAGTGGGAGGCACAGCACAAACGATGGAAGAAGCCAAGAGTGAAGGCTGCTGAAGTCAGGCTGGCTGGCTAGGACAGCATGACAGGTCTATTTTGAAGGAGCAGTGTTTCTGAGGACCTGTATTAAAGCTGCCCAGCCTGGGTTTTGCTTGTCAAAAAGCTAAATTATTCTAAGTCTCCAGGTGGGAGTCAGTACGTGTGGGTTTTAAGCGTTCATTGCTGAAGGTGTTACACTGAGTCAGGATATTGTTTTATAAACTCTTTTGTTACAATATATAGTTAGTAAAGAGTAAGAGAGAAGATGAGATTGTTGCTCTAACACACTCTAAGTGTTACTATTTGGAAATTATTAGTTTCTTTGAAATGTAATTTAGAGAGCATGGCAAAATAAAGGGCATTGTTAGACACAGAAGAAAGTCTAAGATTTATGTTACAAAACCATGGTAATTTAAATACATTCTGGTCTTTACTTAAATTTAACAAAAAGTACTGTTCAACTTCGTGATTTAGCTCTCAGAACTGCACCTGTTTTGCTGAAGACCAACTCTGTATAACTCTTAGTCATATGATTGAAATAAGAAAATATTGATAAAATATTCCTCTCTTTCAAAGAGCCTAACATTTGTAATTCCATTTAGGGATTATTTAGGGATACTTTAGGCATCTGGGGAAAGGGCTGGGTTGTGTGAAAAAGGCACAAGCACCTTGAGGGATGAGAGGAGACGGAAAGAAAGCAGAAGCTGAAGGAATTATTTTTATTCATTTAATTCCCAAAGTGTTCCAACATTCTATAAAACTAGATACATGACTTCCAGTAGCCCCAGGTGACTTCAGTCCTCACAGCCACCGGTTACTTAGCAGATCATCACGAATATTGTTGACTTGGCAGATTTACAGGAACATCCTGTGGCAGTTTATCTGGTATATGACACTCCTGGTTTGTAATTACAATACCCCTTTTTTCCAGGTTGGTTTTATCCTAGAACTGTTTCCTGGTAGCAATCACTATGTGGCTGCCTCAATTACTGAAAAAATAAGGCAGCATGAGGGTGGGAACAAAGATTTTTGAGGGCTGGGGGATGGTGAGATCATCTGATTTGAAGGCACAGCACACACAGTGACTGTAAAACTGACACTGGACATAAGCAAGCACCTCTTTTCAGTCCTTTGCTTCCTTAGTGCAGCATTTTAAAGTAAAGTTGACTCCTAATTAAAAGATGTTATAGAATGGAAATTATTTTTGCTATATAATCCACACAATAGAAAAAAACCCAAAACCTCCCATAAAGTCTAAAATCATTCAGTCTTGTCTTCTGCTGCTGTTTAAGACTGCACCTGATGTGTATTTGCCTGAATGAATCAGTCACTATTTGTACTGCAGACATGGGGTTTATAAACAGAGATATCCCTGCAGTTTAACTGAGCAAAGTTGATTCAGCCTGTGTCATGATGTTTAATTAAACCTTTCCTCCAGATGTATCTAATTACATAAATTCTTAACCAGCACAATAACATTTGGTACTCCTTGTTCTCTGCTGCTGTAACTCCGTAGTGCCCTCACCTTTCACCTTGTAAAGGTCAAGAGAGGGAATTTCCACACACTAGTTTTCCATTTCTCTTACTAGACAAACTGTTACATAATTCTTAAATAGGTTTTTTTTCCTGTTATCACAATTTTCTGGAGGAGTATTCTTTGGAAGTGAGAGAGAATCTCAGTGGCAGCAGAGTATTTTCTATTTTTTATTGAGTTTAGTATATTGTAAATCAAATATGCAGCCAGCTCCTTTTTCAGCTGTACCCATCTGGTGTTAGATGTAAGTGAATATACATTTCAAATGTATGTTGGATCAAAGCTAACTCACAGTTCCCTTCTTCAAACAGTTTGGCAGTTGGGGTCAGTTCTGCCCTAACTTTACCCTTTCTAATCTCTGCATAAACTCAGACATCTGAAAGATTGGTAAAATAGTTCCAGATTGAGTTCCTTAAGGCTGACAATGTACAGAGGAATAGTTTTTGCTCTTGGCAGATAGTTCAAAGGGGTTGCTCCTAAACTTAATCAGCACTTCTATAAATGGACTACATAAGTTCATGTAATTTCTGTGTAAATTGCAGTAGGCCTGTACAACAGCTAAGGGCGCCAGATTCTTGCTGTTCACTCCCTTCCCATCCCAGTCTGGTGGCAGCAGCTGGCATGCCACCCCTACCACATCTCTGGCCTGATGCAGCAGTCGGCTCCTGCCAGGAAAGGCGCCACATCTTCCCTCCTGCTCCTCTGTCAGAGGCTGCCACAAAAGGCCAGGCTGAGACTGCTGTACGGGGGACACAACATGTTCTGCCTCTATTTCTTGTCTCTTCCAGGGGAAGAGCAGCAGACTTGTTGAGAGGAGACTGCTCTCTGAACTGTAGAAGGGTTCTTGGACTGAATGAATTGTGTGGTCACAAGTAGCATAATAATTGTGTGTGAACATATTAATGAATTTTGGTTTTCCATGTGTTAAATATTTTAAAAATAATATTTATCAAGGGTATGCAAAGTTTAATATTATAACTTTAGTTATTCTAGTGATTCTGTAGTGGTTATTTCTAGACTCCTGCCTACTTTAGCAGTATGGAAAAGAGTAGGTAGAGAGAGGTTGCAGTCTTGAAAGGAAAGCTGGGAGTAAAAAAAAAAGTTGTCCTGCAAAACAAGCATTATATTAATAAATTTGACTGCAAAAAATCATGCGTGGAAAGTAATTTTTTTCTTCTTTGACTCTTTTGGCAGCATCTGTTATTTGTTCAAGTACTTTGCTGTCTGTAAATGAAGCAAGAATTAAGTAGATCCATGAGTCATTCTCTGTTCAGAATCAATACATCCAACAGAGGTCTTATTTGTCATACTGTGACAGTTCATCAATTCTGCCTCCTGCCAACTCTGGTCTTAACACTCAACAAAGCAGTCAGACATGTATTTGTTCATTTGCTCTCAGCCTTGTCCATCTTTTTTTTTTTTGCTGTCTTGTAACGGTGGTTCCATTTTGCATCTCCATGATAACGAAACATTTGCTCTGTTGCTCAAGACTGGAGAGATTTTTATCTTTGCAACGTGTGTTTAATTCTTAAGACCTGTACTTTCATTCCCTGTAAGTATTGCACAAATCATAAAGATGAAGATTTTTAATGTTGTCACTGAAAATCACCTTCAGCCTCTATGTAACATGATCTTAGAATAGAAAGAAGCTCAAGCACTAAGGGGTACCCTTGAAACTTCACCTATTTTTACTGTTAGAGTGCACGACTGGAACATTCGGCATTGCATTCATATCTAATCAGTTAATTTCTGGAGTTCCTCAAATATCTTAGCAGGAGAACTAAGTCAAGTTCTTCTCTGAAGACACATCTCAGAGATTGATATTGATCTGCTAAAATCTTCCCCCTCTCCTCCTATATTGAGGCCACCCTAAAATAGAATAGAACAAGCTCAAAGATTTTGGTGACCAGATGCAGAAGAGCAAGACTTTTAGGGGAGCTGGAGGAGACTAGACTCATTTGCCTGTGAAACCCAGAGGGAAGGCGTAGCCTGCAACTTCTCACTGCTGTTCTTCTGAAAAATGACATTTCCTGTTTGTGACTAAAAAATAAATAAAAGGGCATTTAATGTGTTCAACTTTGTATACCAGTACAGAGTAAGTGAAGATGTATTGGACATCAGTGTGTCAGAGGATCTAGAAGTACTCCTACAAGTGGTTGGCATGTGTGCTTCCGCTGAGGAAACACAGGTGTTGGCTGCACACCTTGAGCCATCAAGTCTGGTTCTTCCCATAAGGATAAGCTCCAATGTGCTTTGCTGCTCCTGCAACACGGGGAGGGGAGACTAGGAGATAGATGGAACTTCTTAAGAAAGGAAGCACAAAGTCAGACTGGCTACCTGTGAACACAGACAAACTTTCTCAAAACTTTTAAATTCTCAACATTGTGAAATGGTAAGGAAAAGCTGGCAGGATTCCCTGACTAAATACCTCAACAACCAATTGTAAGCAACTGTTTTTCATTTCAGAGGCTTCCACTCTGCTTTTGGATTTCCTAGTGAGAAGAATAGAGAGCAGAAATTGATCAAGTTAAAAAAAAATCTTGGCTATCAGGCATTTTGGCAGCTTCTCCCTGTTGCTTTCTCACAGTCAGAGTATTTCTGGTGTTGCCTCCTCTTACTATTTGCAACCTTTGTTTCTGGCTGTAAAAATATATAAAGCCCATGTGATTAAATGAAATATCTATATCGGTTTCCATCTGGTGTTTATGGTTTCTGCCTTTGTACTTGATGATAATAGCAAATGAAAATTTAATGTAAGTGCAGGAGCATCCAAGCACTAAGCACACCTTTTTTTACAAGGGAATTCGCGTCATGTCTTTCATTACAAGAATTCTTCTAATCACTAGGAATGAATATAAGCTCGTACTTTAGCAGAGCAGAGTGAATGTGCCTTGATGACGCATGTCCCAGGGAACCTGGTAACTATAGCAACAGGTTGTTTGTTGTATGTTGTAGGGAAGTCCTGCTAAAGTCTAGGTGATGAAATCAAATGAGAGTGTCCTCTGAACTGGGTGAGTTTCAGTCTTGCTGTTTTCACTTCTTCCTTAGAAACCACAAAATGAGTTTTCTTTGGGTAGCTCGACTGATTCATGTAATCATGGACTTGCTATCAGTGTGGCAATAAGAGGTGTGCTGGGTTAGGGTTAGGGAAACCTGGTCTTTAGAGAACTGAACTGCTTCTTTAGAAGTGATGCTCATATGAAAATTCTCCATAGTAGTGAGAGGCTATGGGAAGCAGGCCAGAAAATGGGAACACTTGAGTTACCATAGGCCATTTCTCTGTAAGGATAAATGATTGATTTGAATGTGAGAAATGCTGGCTTTACTGTCATGGCTTTACTGTCATCTTAAAGGCAGCATAGATAGTCCTCAGAACAACAATTGCATTCATTCATGTACATCTGGATTTATTTATATATTTGAAAAGCAATCAGTTTTGGGTTCAAGCTTGGCTTTTATATCTGATACACTGTTTTTAGTTAAAGTAGGAAAGAAAACATATTTGGAACTGTGTTACCTGAAGGAGAAAAGGTACAATGTAACAAAAGCTTAAAGTGCATTTGGATATATTTATGAAGTTATGAAAGCCTAAATTTTTTTGAACAATAGGTTATTCCTCGGCATTTCAGCGTGTTGGTGTGGTGTTTAACGATCCAGCAGTCCATTAGGCTGAATTTGTTGTTTTTTCTCTAGTTGCATTCTACTTGTAGAGTAGGAGTGGAAGAAACATTTATATATAAGTAAGTAAATATATTTAAATTGAGGTTATTAAATTATTATAACCCACAATGAAGTTTAAAACCAAAGTTAAAGTAATTTTATTTGTTTTAATCTGGACTCATAGAAAATCAAGCACAATTGTCCACAGCTTTCAATCTAAATCTTTTCATAAACTAATTTTTTCATATTGTCTGGAACATGGAAATAGGAAGTCCTGTTTGAATCTAAGAGACCCATTACACCAGAATTAACATTCCATGCTGGAAACCACAATCCTGTTGGCAGTATTCTTGCTTCAAATGAATTCATAAGAATTCGTGTTTCAAACTGAACTTAGGAAAAACGGTAAGAACTCTTCTTATCCAAAATACCATTGCCCATTACAGGTGACTTTTTGTATGAAACACTTCTTGATGCAAACCTCACCTTTTCCCAGTATTGATTTTGTACATCAGATACGGAGATGACAGGGAAGAGGCCATCCCTAGTCTATCTTTTACTTACTTTGTTTAAGGGTACATTTGTGCAGGTCTTCCAAATATGGAAGGGGAAAGGAGGCAGGGCAGAAAAAAAACCCCAACAAAAGTCAAAATAAAATAATCCCCAGACTAATTCAGACTTATGCCTTTTTCTGTGGTGTGAATCTAAATTAGATCAAATTAGATTAAACTAATATATTTACTTGTGCTAATGTAAAAAGGAGATTTCATTCAACTATCCCTCACTCCTCTGTGGCTGCTACCAGAACCATCCCACTAAGCTATTATTGTATGTACTGGGACTTGTAAGCGATTTTGTTGCTTGGTATCATGGGAGGAACAGGAGTGATGCAGTAAGAGCACCACTACCCAGAAAACAATAAGAAAGGTATGGCTACCTTTGGTGCTGCTGTTCTTCAAATTTCCAGGAAAAAAACCCAACCCACACACTGATTTCTAGGACAGGCAATGCTCATCTACACAGGTTCTTCCTTTCTCATATTGAATAAACTGTAGGAAACATGGGGATTTTTGGCCCCTGACCCAGGCTGAAATAAACTGCAGAGGAAGGTCCTGAGCTGTAGGATCTCCTGAAAATGAGCCTGGTATCTGCTGGGTCAGCTCAGATGCACATCATGCTGGAGTAGCAGGACATCAGTCTTATAAGGTCATTTCTCTCTCTGTGTGTAAAGCAAGAGAATTTTTCTTGGTACTTGCAGATGCCCTCTGAACTCTTTACTTATTTGTCACTTATCCTGATATCCCTTATCCATATGTCATTTTCCTTTTTCTGTGCATCTCCACAAAATAAATGTTCTTATTTTCTATTATATAAATATTATTTCCTAAATGTGATCCCCCCCACCGACATTTTTAAATGCTTAATCTGTGGCATTGTACTTACTGCCCTGTCTTGTTGTTAAGGGACCTTTTTCCTGAGAAATTCTCTATTTACATATTTCATACTAATTTTTACACATATCTACTAGTTTTCCACCCAGAGGTACTAGCTTGTGATGCTGTTTCTTCCTGATCTATTATTCACGAGTCAGTTCTTTAATAGTGCTTTTCACAGTTCTAGCTGGAAATAGGTGTTGAAGTTAAAGTGAGTCAAATGAGTCAGAAGCTAAAGTGGTTGTCAAAATTATGTAGACATAATATACTCTATTTTCCAACCCCTTTAATGAAGTACTGACGCCTACTTCTAATTTTTCCTAATATTTTCTACCATTTCCAGCTGCTGCATTGTCCTATCCTTGCACTATATTTCCTGTGACTGTTAAAGCTGGACCTGTACTTTCGTCATGTTGATGATACCAACTTACCTCTTAGATAAATCAGGAAGTATTAGTGATGCTTAGATCTGTCCTTATCATTGCCCAGCATTTGTCCATTTACCTGGTCGCTTCTGTACTCAACAGAAAGTAAACAGTGGGTTGGCAGTAATATTTCTTCTGCTTCTAATATTTTGAATCTTTTTTAGTCCTGAGCTTTGAAGGAGTCAGGTTGACATGGCTCCATGGGCAAACTGTGTGCAGCTCAGTTCCATAGGCTCTGTAGAGTTGTTCCTCCTTTATGTGGTTTGGGAAGTAGTGTGGGAAGAACAACATTGCTGATGCCTTCCCTTCTGGTTTGTTTCCTAGTTGTGTGATATTTGGGTAAATTAGGTAGTGCTTACACTGTACAAAAAAAAAAGTGAAAAAAAAAGAGAAGTACAATGTGGGTGTTTGTTAGAGCTGGAATTTGAACTTCGACATTCAGTGAGAGTTTAAGTAAAGTACAGTGGAATACCTATTTTTTGAATACTACCTATACTACTGATAGAGATAGATAGATAGATAGATAGATAGATAGATAGATAGATAGATAGATAGATAGATAGATAGATAGATAGATAGAAGTTTTCTTCTACCACAGCCCTAAGCTGCCACATGTTTGAGTAAATAAAATGAAATAGTAGTAAGAAGGTTGCAAGCAAATAAGCATAGAGCAGAGCCAGACAGTGCTAATGATGTTGATTTACTCTGCTCCTTATTAGGAGTTACCCTGGGCTTGTCTAGTGTTAATGTCACTACACTGCGTCATCATCTGAAGTCATGTACATGATACCCCTGTAAAACATTGCACAGTATTGTTTAAATCCATTTATGTGTAATGGCCCTAAGCCTCAGTAATTAGAGGAAGTGTCTTCAATAAAAGAATTTGAGGGGTTTGACATTTTCACTTCTCATTGATATGTATGTATCTTCATGTCATGCCTTAAAGGGTGAAAATTTCTAGCTTTCCATTGAATGGGTATTCCCAAATGGGTTTTCAGAAAGTCCAGTGCTATAGGTTAGGGATTTCTTTTTTGTTATCCCACTCACTCTCATTTCCACAAGCCCATCCAGTCTGCCAGCCTAGCTAACAAAACATAACCACTAATATGACACAGAGTTTTAACCCTTTGCTATATGATAAATTTTGTAAACAAAATACTTCTGAAACTGTAGTTCTGTCTTGCACTTGAGCACTGCTGTTCAATCCTGAGTGCTCCAGAAGTTGTTAGCTGTGTATCTGCATCTTTTCCAGGGAAATGGACAAAGGAGGGAAAGATGCAACATAATTCTTCAAATGTGCTGGGTGGTATAGTAATATACAGATACCTGGAAACTGTAATTCTGAATCCTTAATTTTAGCTTTAAAAATTAGATCCTTTTTCATAAAAGGGAGAGTTGAGGGTGGTTCTTATTTGGCTTCTGTTGTCCTAGCTGTTCTGCTGGTCATATTTTCATATTCTCAAGCTTGATTCTCTTGAGGACAGGAAAAAAAATTACTAAGTTGACAAAATTTTTCATATAAACAGTTGTTCCCAGGAGGTCAAGCCTTTAGACAAATGCCAAATACCATCTGTAATTAATTTGTAGGAGCTGACAATACTATTTCTTTGTCAAATTGATATATCTTCTGAGTTAAAGAAAAATACTTCAGATAAAACAGTGGCCTGACTAGTGTCCAGCTATTGAGTATTGCGGATTACTATCAATAAACTTATATTAAAAGTGTAAAAGTAAATTAGATCTTGTGGAGTTTAGCTATCGTGAGGGCCTTTCTGACCTCCAGTGCTTAGGATCTGCAGGCATAGATAGGGCTAGCAGTGTTACTAGTAGTAAAATGGCATGAGTCTGCAATGATACTCGATCAAAACTAATGACTGATTAAGAAAAACAGTGCTGACCCACTTTTACTTCACTTGTGATACACTCTGCATCAGATTTTTGCTGGTTTTGTAGGAACAGTGAGTTACCTACCAGGGTAAGCCTTGATCCAACTGAGACAGTTGAACCTCTGCCTCATGGTACTGGCAGTGCAGGTGTACTGGTATATGAAAGTCCCCTCAGTTTTCTCCAGACTACGCTCTTAGCAGTATTGAACAGATTCTCTCCTTTTAGTTCCTCCTTGATGAAAGCCTTGATCCACGGTCAGCCTGGGATAGGTGGGTCTGACTGACCACACAGCTGCTCCTCCATCTCAGTCCTTTGTGTGTTAGTTTTCTTCTGCTGATTTTTATACTATTGAAGAAGAATATTTTATATGTTCCCTTTCATATTAAACAAATTTTTCCTCTTTCTGACCTTCAGAGAAGTCACCGCTCATTTCAGTAGTGTTTGTTAATGTGTTTATATATGTTAAGAGCTGCAAAAGTTCTTACTGGAACAATTGTTTTTGAAGATAGATAAAAGTTTTGAAGGTAACCTCTGTATTGTAATCTGTAGCAGGCAACTGGAAAATAGTACTAATGAGAAACAGAAGAAAAGCAGCGTGAAAATTGTATTATAAATATTTGCTGCATGTTGTACTCTACTTCTTTTTTTCAACTGCAAGCCATCAATTTACTGATGTGTTTCTTTGGTTATCATGTCATTTTACCTAGATGATAAGCCTTTTGACAACCTGTGAGTATAAAAATAGTCCTTATATTCAAGTTTTTGTGGAACTATCAAGTTTATTAAAACATGAGGTGTTGCTGCAGAAGCAAAGGTTTAATGTACCTTGAATAGCATCGTGCCTGTGACTTCTGTAACATCCTCTGTGATCTCCCCAACTGCTGCAGCACCTTTTCCTCAAAGAACAAAAGTACTGTCTGGGACTTTTTGAACCACAGGTTGGAGATGGGGAAAACACTTTAACATCAGACTAGGTCAGTCATGCTGTGCAAACATCTGCATAGGCCAGTGGTGAGAGCTAAAATATTGGTATCTTTTAAACTGTCAGTTTCAGTCTTACAAAGACAATTTCAGTCCTGCACCGAGTTATTTCCTATCTATGGAAACTATCAGTCAAGCTTGTGCTTTCATTTTCATAACACCCCATCACCACTGCTGCCACCACTACCCAGAGATCCTGCTCACATTTTGGATTTTCAGTACTTAAATATAACTTCTCACCTACACTATGAAAATCTTAAGACTGGCACAGCTGCATTAAGTTCATGAATGTTCCTTTGTAATAACTAGCTTTTCACATTGTTTCTAAAGTGAAAAATGGTAAGAGAAACTCCCATATGTCCTTAAGTCTTTGTGTATGGCTGCTACAATAACAGCAGAAAAGCAAGAGTATCCATGTAATGGTAGAGACTGGATTTCAGGTGAAGGATGGCAGACGCCTGAAGCTGGGACTTCAGCTGGGACAATTACTCCATTTACAGTCAGTGGCTCTAATAACTTAGGCTCTAAAGTTACACATCTGAAGCCTATACAAAAATAAGTAAAACCTCATACCTTTTCATTTTTATGTAACTTTCTTCCTCAGGAATATAAAGATGATGTATGTGTAATAAAGGTGCAATGAAGCAATGTGTAGTCATCAGTAAGAAAATACTGTTGAAGGAACAGTAATTCAGGCAGAAAGAATTCAAGGATGAGAACAAAGGATAGTATTGATATGTGGAAATGCAAAGGGAACACTTCATGCCCTTTCAGGTTTAACGTGTTTCTTTTCCTACTCTTTTGTAATTACAAATAGACAGGATCACCGGGCTGGCTCCTCTCCTTGGTGTGGAGGGTTGATATTGATAACCTGTTGTAGGTTGGAATTATTATGTAAATTCTCTCCCCTGCCACTCTTAACGACCCAGGCCAACAGTTAACAAAGAA
>JAWWEV010000167.1:38413346-38433706 GCA_035583235.1 Hafferia zeledoni
TTAAAGTTCCTTTTCTTAAATTTGATAAAGAGTGGCGTGATTATTCGAAGAGGAAGTCCCCTCCCCCTCTTGTGAGTGAACCTCCTAGTCCTTTCCCCTCAAACCAAGACATAACCTTTGTTATTACTTTTCAAATCTCCAGGTTTTGGTACAAAATAGTAGGTTCTCAAGAAATGCCTGGATAAAATAAAATCCATGGAAGCTCTCCCATATGTATTGTCAAGATTTTGGTATTTATTTGTTGTTAGAATAAAGAAGATGAGTAAGAGGAGAGATAAAAGTATACAGTAGTATCAGCTATGTAGAAAAAATAGAAAAGATCAGTAAAAGACAAATATCTTTGCCCTTTTACAAGACTTAAGAAAAAATGACATTCAGAAAATTCAAATTCATGAAAGGCAATGTTTTACTTCCAGTCCACAATTAAAATAGAAAATGTTTAAGTTTTCATTAACATAGAAGCTGCTAGGACTGGGCTGTAGTTAATTGTGAATTGGACATTTCCCAGTTGCTTCCCTATGAGAATGCTGCTTTGGATTTCAAATTCACCCTTTCTCTTCCATCTTTATTCATATTTCATAATTGCTAAGCCAACACCAAAGGGTCTGCTAGCATGTTTATATCAACATTACATTTTTTGTAAGTGATTGGGAAACACAATGGTATGGTAGCTGATTAATAAAACTTTTAGATTGAGAAACTTGACAGGCACTGCAGTGGCTTACAAAATTCAACCTCCAAAAGTGCATTTAGGCAACTGAAGAATATTTGTTTGTGTACAGCTTAAATTGTTATAAGAGTCAGAAAAAAAATGTCTGGCTTTCTCTTTTGTAATTTGTACTGTTCTCCATCTGTCCATATTTTCTTTAGTCATTTCAAGAGTTCTTGGCATTGTTAATTCAATAACATGCTGTGTTAACTATTGTCACGCCCCATCTTTCTTTCTTCTATTCATGGTTAAACTTCATTCATCTGCAGTTCATGAAGATGAAAAAATTATGATTCAAAACAGAGACATTTGAAAAGTATGGGCAATAATGGTCATACTAAAAGGTTTGTCACGTGTAAGGTCTGACAAAGTGGCTGAGGTCTTTTCAAGGTGACAGTCCATTCTGAAAAGCCAGACTCCAAAAAGTTAGTACGTCCTCCACCTGATGATCCCACTCCTGCCTCCCCAGCCTTCATGTCACATACACACACTTTAATTCTATGTTTAAACTGTGTATGTGTTTCTTTGGTCTCTGCATGCGTCCCACCATGATTCTGTTAATTCTCCTAGGAAATACTGCTTTATCAACTAGCCATCAGTTAACTACTTGTTGTGCCCTTTGGGAACAAGACAGAGTGGGATATGACTGTAATTAGACTATATATTAGAAAATAGCTATTTCAAAACCTTTTTTTCTTACATGACTCTCTGCCAGGAAGAATAAGGACCTTTCCCTCCCTATCTGCATAGTAGAAATCCATAACAGTCTTACCAAACCTGAAGTTAATTTATACAGTTTTGGTTTTCTGAGCTGATCAGTAGAATAAAAAACAGGTGGCTCGTCAAGCTTGTTTGAAATTGGAAACTTTACTTACAGTTTATAATATAGCAGAATATAATGTCAGAGCCTATTTACAAACATACTATTTCTACAGTCAGAATTGTTTCAGAGATAATCCTTACAAGGTTCAGTTGAAATCAAGTAGAGTTGTAATTAAAGATATCTCCATTACTGGCATAATAGCCAGGGTCCCATGAATACAGGAATATATAAATCGTGCTGTTCCTTCTGTATCTGACCTGAATACATCTGTGGTTACTGTGCTTTATTCTCTGTCCTACTGAGGATTCAAGAGGGTTCATTAGCTTGGACGGAGTCCATGGAGTATCAGTGTAGTCAGTTTTGACCTGAAAGTAATGTGTCTGCATTCACCCAGTATTGCCACTTGAGCCAAGTCCTCCGGGCAGTGGGAACACTGGACTGTCATTGGTACCAGTCAGTTTGGACCTGCCTGCAAAAACATCCTCAGCCTCTGAATACAAACTTACTCTGTAGGCAGCAGAGCTATATTTAGCCATCACCTCATCTTGCAAACTGAGACTACTTTACCATCCTCAATCTATATTAAATCAACTTGAGTATCTGCTTCTGTGGTTTAGTTTTCCTGCTTAATCAATAATAGAGATGACTGTGAAGTCAAAGTAAAAGCTAACATCCGAAAATGAACTGCGAATTTTAATGAATTGTGGTAGGGAATTAAGACATAGCTAGTGAATGCGTCAGGAGAGGTAAGTCAATTCTAGGTGTGGAGTCAATGAAGACAGGTTAAAACATGTTAAACATTGTGTGATTGCTGTCATTGACGTGTGAAGTGCTGTCACTGGTAGAGTTTTGTGTGATGAATGTGTTATATCCATCTAAATAGTCTTGCTGTAACATAGGATACAAGTATTCCCAACCACATTGTTTCTGTAGTATTGCAGAAATCCCTAATGTCATAAGGGATAATTCCCAAGAATTAACTGTTGGCTGTCAAAAGGGCAGAAAGTAAACCAGGCTGATTAATCTTAGTGACTGTTACTCATCCATCACCTGCTTTCCCTTCAAAGTAGCTACTCCCTTGCTAGTCAGGGGCAGATGGGGGGATGAAGAAATGTGTATGCTGCTCCTGCATTTGAGTGAAGAGGACTTTGATTCTAATTTTTGCTGTGTCATCAGTAATAATGCAGAGAATATAAAGAAGCGTTTGTATTTGGTGCTGAGGTAATGGTATTGAACCTGCTTTGGTGCAATTACCTGCTCAGTGAGAAAGTCCAGCCTTCTTGCAGGGAGCACACTTGCCTTCCCTGAGTAACTGGCTGTGCTGTGGGAAAAACCTCTGGCTTCCCATTTGTCTCCTGTGTGTGGGACTAAAGTACAAAGGGGTTTTCTGAGCTTCTTTTCTTGGTCTACAATATGGAAAATCAAAAAGGGAACTAAAAATGGTGAAACTGTTAAATCAAATAAATGTGGGGATGGCAGAAATTTATTTATAAAATCATAGAATATCCTGAGTTGGGACCCACAAAGGTCATCACAGTTCAACTTCTGGTCCTTTGCAGGACATCCCAAGAATCACTCCATGTTGCCTTAGAGTATTGTCCAAACATATCTTGAACTCTGTCAGGACTAGTGCTGTGACCACTTCCCTAAGGAACCTGTATCAGTGCCCGACCACCCTCTGGGCAAAGAACCTTTTCCTAATATCCAAACAAACCTCCCCTGACACAACTTCAGGTCATTCCCTCAGGTCATGTCACTGGTCATCACAGAGAAGCAATCAGTGTCTGCCCTTCCTCTTCCCCTCCTGAGGAAGTTGTAGACTGCAATGAGGTCTCCCCTCAGTCTCCTCTTCTCCAGGCTGAACAGACCAAGTGACCTCAGCTGCTCCTCATACGGCTTCCCCTCAAGGCCCTTCACCATCTTTGTTGCGCTCCTCTGGATGCTCTCTAAGAACTTAGTATCTTTCTTGTATTGTGGCACCCAAAACTGTACACAGGGACTCGTGGTGAGGCCACACCAGTGAAGAGTAAAGTTGGACAGTCACCTCCTTTGACTGCCTCCAGGTTCTTGCTAACCTTTGGAGAGAACGCTCATGCTCAGCCCTGCCTGACACACTGTAGTTATGGCACCTGTGGTCTGTGTTGGGCTTTCCTCTGCAGTTTCTCAGCTACAGTGCTGGGTGGGAGGCAGCACCAAAACCAGGTGAAAATAGCAATAACAGAGCAGTTTGTTGCTCTTTTTAGCAGATAGTCTGATTGTAGATGTGTTTTGGTGTTAAATGGCAGTTAGTGAAACCAAATGTGTAGAGAATGTCAAACATGATTTGTTAATAAAAATTGTGATTTAAATACTTTTTGAGTGATTATTCTTCATGCTATCTGTGTATACAGGTGAGTCACCCTCTGCTGAGTCACTGAATGGTTGCAGCAGGGTGCAGGGGTTTCCCGTGTGACAAATGGGAAACTACCGGTAGTATCTGAGGAGAAAGGCTGTCCTATCACAGGCTGACCTTTGAAACTGGGGACATACGGCACAGCATGATCTAGTGATCAGAAAAGGTGACCAGTAGTGAAGCCTTAGGAAATCTGTATCCTGCTCTGCTCATAGTTCCTTGTATGAGGTAGAATAATTAATCTATCTTCCTTAAGCTCTATTATGCATTCATGTGAAATGGAGATGTCATTATACATTCACTTCTGGAGGCTGTTGTGAAATTTAAATCTTGCAGCATGACAAGGATTCCCTGCTCTCCTAGTTTAATTCTTATGTTTGATCCCCTTTAGATTGTGCAGAATTGTGAATGTCACTGCAAAACTATTTCCAGGGATTTGTGTAGAACAGCTCTCTTCAGATGGGAAACTTAATATTTATTCTTCCCTAAAAAGTGATTCTTCCTAGGTCTAATTGATTTTTAAAATGTGAAAATACCAATTACAGCGTTTTCAACTGCTTTATTTCACATTTGCAAAGCTCAGGGTTTTTACATGATATGAGGAGTTCAACATCAGCATAATTCTGTGGAGTGTGTTCTCTGTCCTACTGCTCTACCTCCCCACCTCTTTTCACTTCAGCTCCTCCGATCCAGAAGTTCATGTCCTGCTGTGTGAGCACAAGTGCAATTGTGCTGTGGTCTGGATGACAACATGGCCCACCAAATAGATTGTATCATACCAGCATAACAGGGAAAAAAAAAGGTGCATTGTGATATGAAGGCAGGAGCTTGGTGGTGGAGAGGAAATTCCAAAAAAATGGCATTGCTGCAGAAACAAAGAACTCATCTCCTTATGGGGAACAAGCTCCTGTCTCTGGGATTGTCTCAAAGACAGATGAATTGTCTACACTCAGCCAAAATATCATACAAGTGTGCTAGTTTTTCACTGATCCACTAAAGAACTACAAGGCTACACCCTGGCTCCATCAGTGTCATTTGATAAGTGCTGTGAATGCAAAATTATTGTAAGTAAAATGTTAATGTTTAGGAGAAGCTTGAGAAACATCTAATTAAACAAGGACTGGGACAGCGTGGGAATGGTTTAAATGTAACTAATAAATTATGAAATGGGTTGCAAGCAGAACATACTGAGCATGAGTTTATTAAAGAGGGATCTAGTTATCTTTGAAGATGATCAAAATGTCTGTGTAGTTTAGAAAGAAACATGGATCCTGATGTGCCCTGTCAGAAGAAAAGAAAGTAAGACTGACTGCAGTGGTAGTTATCTATGTAATCCAGTTCTAGTGCCTTGTTGCATGGCCAGTGATTTGTGCAGAACAGTAGCTGTTCACAACTTCTTGCTACTCTGCCTCAACTACATCTTGCCATATGAATTGAAGCAGCCTGTTAACCATGCCTATTTTCCTTTCAGGGCAAAATAACATCTTCTAATTCCTGTTTTCAGGGAAAATGTGGCTTTGTATTCCTTGCTGTCCAAATTTGAAAGATGCTCATTCATAACAGGCCATTCTTTCACTAATTTTGTAATCTTCATTCTCAAGAAAATTAATAGCACATTGGGAATTTGTGTGTTGTATATTTTTTAATGTTTTATACAGATTACCTTTTGAACAGATTGTCCAACTGAGCATCTGGTGTTTGCTGCCTAAGTAACGTGGAAACATTCAAAAGGTGCATCTACACAGAGCTTTCTGCATATGGCATATTTGCATTGTGTAGTGGCAGATAATATCTTTTAGATAACTTCTGGAAATACTAGATTAATAAAATACCCCTATCTTTTAAAATGAGAGATCACTACTGCTGGATTTTTATTAGCAGTGTTATGTTCAGTTAGTTTCCTCTGTGACTAAAACAAGTGTTACTGTGTGTCTCATGTCTTCCTTTCTTAAGAAGCAGCCAGGCGTAGGAGTAGACGCACTTAGGAAACCCCCCATGTAAGTTCTGTGACTCCTTGTAGACCACCCCCGTTAAATGCCTAGGCCTAAAATGAGGTAAAATGCTCTTTCGTAAAGTTGTGTCAGATAAGGGAGTGTGCAGGACAAGATTATTTTCATCTTACGAAAACAAAAACAATTCCTGTCTTCTGTGTTTTAGTTGTGTAAATAAGGTTAGTGTCTGTGGTAAGCAGAGGAGGGACAGCGTGGTGTTGTGCAAGCAGGAGTTTCAAAATTCTAAAATGTTGATTCCTTTATTACAACTTAAGCCTGGTTTGAGTTTTTCCTTTGCAAAACTATATCTAATTTATGCCAACCTCTCAATTTTTTCCCAGAAGCACTTCATGCTAGAGAACCTCATATGCTAGTAATATGTGGAACAAGGAAGTCCACATAACTAACAGGTACAAAGTGCCACTAGTTATAACCTTCAGAAAGAAAAACTTAAGGGAGCTGGATCCAGAGCAGTTAAGTCTTTTACAAATTTGGAAATAGCTGCCATTGACCAGTCTGTATTTGGAAATCCAGATGCTGTTGTATCTATTTATAGGCCTTGTTTCTTGTCCATCAGGATGATCTTGCTGGCAAGTTTTTTTTTGTTTTGTTTTGTTTTAGATTATGTGGAATTAGTTCCTCAAGTGTTCTTTGAAAACTTTTATTTTTTTCACTTCATTTTCTGCTAATCTTTCCTTAATGTAGCAAAACATCAGGCAAAAAAAATATTTTCATCTGGAATTTGTAAGGGGTTGCTTAAGTTACTCATGGTTGTTATTTCTGCACTGTTGACTTCTGTACTTGAAAATGTGTGTGGATGCGGTAGGTACAATGCTAACTTTTATTAACTTTAGTGAACTCAGATTAACCAACTTAAACCTCCTTTTTATATTTTTATCCAACCATTTGCAGGGCTGGGCCAACATATGAGAACCAGAAAATAAAAGTGACTGTAAACAAGTAAAATTGATGAAGTAGTTTTTACTGCCCAGATGTGACATTTCATAAAAAAATGTCAGTATTGAAAAACTTCATTTTAATAACTTCCTAATTTATTAATATGTGACATAGACAAGATACGTTATTGCATATTATATACTTACTGTGAAAGCCTTCCAGTAACATGAAAACAGTGGCTTTTTATCTTTCCATTCTGTGTGCCACTAGAAATTATGAAACTTTTCTCCAAAGACACAGGGCATGCACCAGAGAGAGTGCCATTTTTACCTGCCATTTTATGGACAGAAATTACTGCATTTGGCCTTTTCTTTCTCACATTATGTTTTGTTTGTTTTGACCAGGGAGTAGTAGATTGTAGGCACACACAGTCAATATCCAGGGTATTCTCATGGAAGCAGAGAGTAGTTCTGATAAGTAGTTAGGCTCTTGAGCTTTGCATAACACTCAGCCCCTGTGTCTCTGAAAACAGAGCCTTCAGTCACTCAGAGTCAATGCTGGCAACAGCATCTTACAGGTCAACAGATAAATTAATGTTGAAAGTGTTCTGGCCTCCTCTCCCAGATCCTCAGATCCAGATTCATGGCATACTTAACTTGTCCTTTGCTGTCTGTGAAGGGCAGTACCACACTCCCTGTGTTCCCCACCTCCAGTGATGTGTTCCCATCAGTCATTGAGCCTTTGACTCAAGTCTGTCTATCGGGTCACTGCAAGCTCAACTCCCCCCCAAAATGTCATCTGTTGGATCAATGAGCTTGTGGGTAGTTGTGATGTTGTTAGATCTGAAGTACTGAGAATATGCAGCCTGAGAAAGGATTGAGTGGGATCACCCCTTCCCCCTCGTAGTTGCAGGTAGATGAAACTAAATGTATTGTAAAATTGTGCCCACGAGTTAGAACAATGATTCTTTCTAGCCCTTGAATCAAAAGCTAATGATATCAAATAATGATAAGGATGACAAACAGGAGGAAAGGAGAGAAAAGAGCAAGAGGAAGAGAAAGGCAATTGGAGGTATTGAAGGAGAAAAAGTAACAAGAAAGAGGGAAGTAGCTAGAAAAGCGGAAAGAAAGATTAAAGAAAAATCAGGAGATATATTGACAATGTTAGCAAATCCACGTAAAAATTAGGAAACACCTTGCCCTGGTGATAGAGCATACTGTCCTTGGCCTTCAAATATGATGGATGCTTCAGTCTCAAGAAACAAGTCTTCTGTTTTTCTGGGCAGAAGTGAAATGCCATTGCTTTGTGAGCAGTTCACAGTAATAACCTGGATGCTGAAAGCCCGAACCTTTGTCCTCTATGACCTCAGTCTGAGTGAAGAAGAAGGGAAAAGCCACAGGCACAAGTGTCTGTCCTGAGAATCATTTATTGCAGAACAGGCACAGCCCTGAGAGGCTGGTGAAAGGCCCTTCTGAAGTGAGTTTACCACCTCAGGATGTTGGTTCATAAGTGGGCGGCTTTCACGAAGCCTTAATCCCGAGGTCCCCGTTTCCCTGAGCTGCCGCTGTTCCCACGGGCAGCCCGGCCCGCGCAGTTCCCAGCGCCGCCACCAGGCGGCGTGTCCCGGGGCGCTCCGCGGCTCACCCGGGGCGGCATTTCCACAAGCGGATACTACTCAAACCCACCCCTGTGTTACTCAGTTCCCTCAGCTGACTCGGAAATTCTGACATTTCCATACAAATCTTCCCAAGTTCATTCATGTAATTCAAGCTGCAAGAGCTGGAAAAGGTTTATAATTGTAATGTATTTTCTATGTGTTTGAGAGCAGCTTCCTGCAATTAATTGGTTTGTTGTTTCGTTTTTTACTTTGCCATTAGGGAGTTAATTTCGTTATCTAATTAAGTCGTATAGGAGGGTAGTCTGGAAGTTCCGCTACTTTGAAACTCACATGTGACAGTGTTTCCTGTCAGTGTTTTCACAGCTAAGAACATCTTTGGGTTTGCTTTGTTTCTGCAGCTGTTTGAGGCTATTAACTGCCTGGCCAAAGAGAATGTCCGGTTGCTTGTGCTGGGCCGCAAACATATGCTGTTTAACTCTTCAAATTGGAAAAGAGAGATTATGAAGGAGATGCAGAGTAAGGCAGACTTCTTTTTTGCTGAAAATATGTAAGTTGAAAAAAATGTCTCAATATAATGGCAACCAACATCTGATTTATGTGGATTTTGCTCCAGTACCATTACTAGTATCTAGTATCTCTATCTGTGTGTGTGTGTCTGTGTCTGTGTCTGTGTCTGTGTCTGTGTGTCTGTGTTTTAAAAACCAATAGATATTAAATGTTGCATATTAAATACTGCATTGTGAAGAATTTCATCACTTGGAATCATATTGACAGCTGTAAAGTTTATTAGGATTTATGACTGGTCAAACAACTGCAAAGAGCACAATGCCCTGAACTTGCAGAACTTCTAATAGCATCAGTGTACAGTTGTGGTGTGCTGCTTTTTGGGGGTGTACTGATGAGTTTTAGCAGTACTGTTCCACACCACTCTGTAGTGTAGATATACATTGTTGTATTACCAGATTGTGATAAGAGGGAAAAATGCTCTGTGTACCATGCAATTAATTTGTATTATACTCTAGCTTTTGGTGCCCTATGGTTAGCAGTTTTTTATTTTGTCAGGAAACTAGAGTAGTGATGGGAATTTTCAGTGTTGCTGATGAATAAATCTCAGATCAGCATTTGAATCATTTCCTGCAAACCACTTACTGCTTTGGGAATGATGTTTTTCTTTTCCATTTGTTTTTTTAAGCTCTGAAGATGATCCCTTCTTGTTATATGCCACTCTCCGATCAGGCAAGCATTGCAAGTTCGTTACTAGAGACTTCCTGCGGGATCACAAGGCTTGTCTTTCGGACAGTCTGACGCGTCATCTGTTCCGTAAGTGGCAGCGTGGACACCAGATAGTGTTATTCACCTCTGGAGAAGGAAGGCGTATAAATTTTTTGGTAAGTTTTCTGCTGCAATCAGAAAACACACAAAGTACATTCATTGAAGATACACAGTTTAAACTCTGGAAGTCAAAACAGTCTTATTGGAGTGCAAGAAATAGATTTGTATCAATGCACTCAAAACTCCCATGTTTACTGAAAATTCATTGTATTCACAAAGTATGCCACAAACAAGAAAACTGTCAGAAAGCCAAGAAATTCTGCCTAAATGTTTAAAATGTAAATGTAAATACAAGTTTGTGTATACAAATCTTTCCAGTGCTGGAAACTCAGTAAACATTACTGGCACTCAGTAAAACCTGGGTGCCAATGTTCTATTTTATTTTCAGTTTTGAAATACCTTATTCTCCTCTGTAGCACTATTATAAAATATCATGCTTGTAATTGTACAATAGAATTTCATTCATCTTTATTTCAAAGAAGCAGAAAAATACAGGTATTCCAATATTCCCTGTAATATTAACCTAACATATATGTAAAATTTCATGAGGGAAAGCCTGGAACAGTCAGGTTTGTAGTCAGTATTCAGCTGCAGAAATTGCAGTCTTCCAAGAATAATATCGTGTTATAGCAGAATACTACTGTTGTTGTTTAGGAAACATATCCTTTTGAGCCAGTACATTAACAGGAGTGCAGCTGTTTTAAGATTTTTCTAGGGAAAAATTCATCATTTGTGCATTCTTTATGCAATTTTTTTGTTATCTGGTCTATCTGTGTTGTTATTGCCTGCTAAAAGGAATACTGCACCTATACAGAATCATTTTCTTCCTTCTGTGGTTAAAATTGTAAAATAGCATTCATCATTACCAACAGAGATAAAGGCTTGTAAGAATGACAGCCTTTCATTCAGTGTTGCCATACATACATTTTGTTTATGGAACCAAATAATGATCGTAGGGTTACCTGAGTAACACACCTTTAGCTACACCCTCTTTCCTCCTTTGTACAGAGGGGCTGGTAATTTTCACATCCTAATTCCCATGCAAGTGATTTGGAGGATGGATATTCCCAGTCACAAATGTCTTCTAGGTTATTCTGAAAGCTGTCACAGAAAAGTAGACTTCCAAGACTATACATACAGAGTGATAGTATATCCTGACAACTGTAACTGCCAACCAGTAATGTTTCTTTTGTATTTGTGTTATATATGTTGAAATAGTGTACCTATAACATAGTAGACCAGAAAAATTGTTTATTATATTTGTTTGACTTATTCTGAAAGTGTTTGTGATAAACTCTTATTTCTCCTTGTGACAGAGCAAGTCAGTTCTGTAAAGAGATACACTGCAAGAACAAATACAAGAGGTCATTAATGTAATTAAATCCTCTCAGTTCAAGCCTCTAAACTCCACATCCAGAGCTAATTCCCATATAATTTCATTTAACTGAGCAGAAAAACAATAATTTTGCTATTTCTAGAAATTGAGTGCATTATGTTCAAATTATTATTATCTGATGCTGGATTTTAACCATTTATAATGACTCCTAGACCACAAAATACTAGAAGATATTTTAGTTTTTCCTCCAGTACTAAAATTTAGAATTGTTTGGTGTAAGGAAGTAAAATGAGAGCTGGTAAAAGAGATGAAACTATGGAGATTTCTAAGGTAAGCACTGGAAGTCATAACTCCCTCTAATTGGTATTTTAGTAATATATTACATAAAGTCTAAAATCAATGTTTTTTTCTGTCTTTTCCCAACAGCCAGCTTTCCGTTACGACTGTGTGGTGCAGACTACAGGGGATACATGGCATATCCCCTATAAAGATGTTTTTGAGGAAAAATATTCCTATCAAGTACCAAGAAAATGGCTCTGCATTCAAAAGAAACGATGAATAATGTAATTGCACAAGCTGAAGCTGCTTTTTTGTTTTTTAATCATTGCTGACTATGAGAACTTGGGAGGACAATTATGGGATTAATATGTGAGGCCTGTAACTGAGGAAGATTCAGTGACTGCATATTGTCAAAATAATTTCTTCAGTAAATTTGTTAACATCCTTGCTGGTCTAGCGGGGATGGATTAGGTCCATTATTTCCATCTTTATAGGCAGTTTCTGTGATTTGAATTAAAGCTTGATTTTTCCTCTTGGAATTTGGGGATTTTTGTCTTTTTTTTTGACTCAAGCTTTTTGTCTACACTGAAATTCATAAACTCTGTACTTCAAAGAAATTAAACAGACTTACAAAATACCTTCAAAGTTTGTGAGGCTGACCTTGCAACAGTGTTGCACAATGTTTGCCTCTAATAAATGAGGCTAAGGGGGACAAATGGTATGTTTACCTTTTGCCAGGCACTCATAGACCTAATACTTCCTCACACTAATTAGTATTCATTTGATCACATAGAGTGCAAGAGTTTTTTTTATAGCAACATGTATTAATATATTGTTTGGAAGAGTAAGGAAACAACCAATGGAATATTTTGTGGCTCTTTCTTAAATTTGCTGCTTCTGATGGGTTTTGTGTCAGTGCAATACTTTACTTATGGGAATGCATGGATTTGTTAAATGAAAATTGATAACTAGAAATTCTTAAGGACAGTAATAGGACCAAACTGATTTTTGTAGAGTCATTTCTATAAAACCTATCCCAAGTTATAAAGCAAGAAAAATAGTATGAATTACATGAAAAGTATTCTAAGTTACTATTTTTAAGTGTGCGTATGATAAACATGTTTGTTTCTTGCACTTAAAACTTTAATGCAAGCCTTTCTCTCCCCACAACATAGAAATGCCCCATAAATCTCAGATGAAATATCGTGGTGTTAAAGATTCAGACAAAAGGTGGAGGGAGAAATTTTTTCTCTCCCTACCAACATAAAGGTTTGGGGAGTTGAAGTGCCAGGACCAAGAACAAAGGTATGGTTGATGACTCTAGATTCCAACTTGATGGTGGGGTGGAGGTGAGGAACGGACCCCCAATACCTGGGAGGGGGAGAAGCTTTTCCTGTGTGCTGGCTTCAGTTCATTTTTGGCGGCTGCTGTGCCTGGGAGCTACCATTTGCTGGACTTGGGAAGGTGTTTGGAGCGAGCTGAGTTGCCCCGGTTTTGGCCACCCACAACCCCAGCTCAGCTCTGGTGTTCTGTGCTGCTCGTCAGAGGGAGAGGAGAGGGAGAGAGCCTTGGATTTCTGCTACAGATCCCTTTCCTGACGCAGCTTTCCATCCGCAGAGGGGTGAGTACACCACTGCCAGCCCTTGTCCCCGCTTTCTCATCCCTGATTGGAGGATGAAGAGGGGACTCAACATTTGCCTGCCATCCTTCTTCGTGGCTTTCATTTCCCAGGTGAGTCATTTGGAGGAGTCGATACCTCACTCTCACCCTTTCATCTTTGTTTTACTGGAGGACAGTAAGTGACTTCATGGCCAGCTGAGGTGCGGCAGCGAGCCCTGCTGTCTGTAAATATAATTGCACCAAAGGAGCAAAGAAAAATTCAGTTTCATTTAAAGAGTGTGTTCTTTTCTCTGCGGGGTACAGTGTAGTTGTTTGTTCTGTCCTAATTTTGGTTATATATATATATATATGTATATGTATGTGTATGTATATGTACATGTGTATGTATATGTATGTATATGTATATATATGTGTATATATGTGTGTGTGTATATATATATTTGTAGTTAAGAACTGTTATTCTCTGTTTCTATACATTTTTCTGATGAAAAACTAAATTTCAAAGCTGTGGTGGTTCCTTGGAGGAGGTTCTTCTTTCCTGGTCCATGTAAATATCTTAGTTTTCTTCTAAATTAAGACACATGTTTTTGTCACATTTGTCTTGTTTGCTGAAAAATCCTTTTTTATATTGAGATGAACCATGCAGATCTTTTTGTATAGTACTTACAGTTCTGACCTCTTGCAGTGCCCCATGACAAGCTCCCTCAGGATTGTTGGCATTCAAGCATATTCTCTGCTATTTATTTTGCCACGACAGAAAGCAATCCTGACACTTGCTCTACTTCTGGTATCAGTTTGTAAACCAGCAGGTGTGATTGCATACAGGCATGTCCTTCAGGTACTATGCAGAAGATGTAGAGGAGCTGGCTGCCTCTTAAGGTAACATTGAACCTTGGGTTTAAATTCATCCTATTATTGGCAGTGTTCATCACAGACTCCTTTTCTTACCAAACATGACAGCTCCTATGGGGTCCTGCAGGAAAAGCAGAAAGACTGGACCTACTTCTCTCATTCCTCAATACTTTTAATTTGTCAGAAGATTGCTTTTACAATTCTGTAAGTCAGAGAACTGCCATATTTCTTTGAAAGTGCCAACACTGCTTTTAAACTAAGTATCTGCTCCTGCACAAGACCATTTAGCAGTTGCTCTGTATGAGGCTCCCTTACCCTCTGAAGTTCCACAAGAGCACAAGCTGGTGTGAATCAGTGCTGTTACAGTCTTCGTTTGGTTGGGCAGCCTAAAGCAGTTCAGAGCTGGGTTGCCTGAATGCAAACCCCTTAAAAATTTGTTTTGGCTAGGTCAAAATCAGCGTTGCTGCACTGAACTAGCACCATTGCACAAGGACTGGTACCTGTGTGGGAGTGGGGCTGGAATGTCAGGCTGCAGAAGGTGGGTGGGTCCCTGCAGCTCTGACCTAATCTGCCTTAGGTCAGCTTTAGCTGTACCTTCAGGTTATCCATTTCATTGCCAGGCATATTCATCTGTTGCAGTTTGTATTTTACCTCACCCTGGTCATTAACAGACAAGCACAGTATCAACATCTAACTGGAATAAATGCATCATCTACTTCCTTTTGTCTGAGGATGTCCCTAATGAGTCATTTGGGTTTCACTGTAAAAACTGTTCTTAACAGAGATTCCATAATTCCTTCTAAATAATAACACTTCCTAAATACACATTACTCATGTATTTAGGGGACAATGGAACTGGAATTTACAACTGGAAGGTGTTCCAAAGTCAGTGTCAGATTTTAGACTTTTATTCCTATATTTGCTGCTAATACACTGCTCTGTAGATCCTTACAGAGAATTAATGGTCTCCTCTCTGGAACCAAAGAAGAAACATTAGTGATCAACCTACAGACTTTTTCATTTGTGTACCACCTGTTACCTAGATGCACACAGTCTCCAGAGGCTTGGTTCTGACTGAGTTTATTTGTTTGCATTTTATTTGTGTGTGAAATAACATTTATTTTGTGTTGCTGTAAGTCTTCAAATTTCAGATTACCGAGACAGTGCATTTCAAGGTAACAGTGAATATGAGGATATTCTTCTGAGCACTTAAAGGGCATTCTGAGCACTTCATTGGTAATAAATGTGAGAACCAAACCAAAGCATTGCAACATCTACCAGCAGATCCAATTGACATCTGCAGCTGTTTATACAGTGGTACAGTAAAAATTCAAGGTAATTTATTAGATAGGAGGTTCATGCTGAGTGCCAGAGAGGCAAGTCCAGCAAACAGTACAGAAATTGGTACCCAAAACCGCAGTGACTGCTGTAGGCTGGCACACTGAGTGGGGAGAACAGGAATAGGAAGAAATGAGCCCTTGGCCTGCTTCGTGCCATGGAGACAGAGACACACTGGCAAGGTAAGAGTTGAGGAAGACTGAACTGATTCAGCCTGTCCAGCTGTTTTGTGAATAGCTTCATCTCCAAGATCACCCACTTACTGCTAATATGATAAAAAGATGTCAATGAAGAAGTACTCCCTTGGGATCCAGCAGCAAAGAATTTAACTCTCATATAGTTGATCAGAGGTGATGAGCATTAAACCAAAACCACATTATTGCTCTTCTGAAACAATGCTGTACTTTGGAATCTGACAAATTTGCTAGGTAGATGGAGCAAACTTCTGGAAGCTATACCCTGAAAATATCATAACTTCCACTCCATCATGTCCACGGTATTGAACAACTGTTATTTTTCCTTAGTCTAATTCAAATATGGAATCTTTGATTCCAAACTTCTGAATTTTCTCAGTTACTTTTTGGCAATCAGACTGAATGCTTGATCCTTAGTTTCATTTTCACATACCCTTTTTGTCAAGAGAAAAAAAAAAAGACATTAAACTCCAGTGTTACAGAATGGAAGAACTGTGAGGGTAGGGGTCATCATCTTGGAGAAATAGTGGTCTTAAAATATCATTAGAGGTCATTAGAATCATGAGTGTTCTGGAGGAGATACCTAGGGATGGATTGCTTGCTGTGTCTTCCAGTATAAAAGTGGCATCAAATGGTACTGGCAGAAAGAAGGTTCAGATAGGGGGTGAGGTTTCAGACAAAACCACACAACTTGTTACGCTGAGCAACTCCTGGCCACAGCGCATCCTGGATTCAAGTTCACGTGAGTTCATGGGGAGACAAGCAAGTTCATGAAAGAGAACCAGCAAGGGTTACTAAATAACCAGACACAATCTCTGTCTTGGGAAGTTCCTCCAGATGGCTGGAGACTGGGAGGGGATTGGGGGAGTGTATCATTAAAGGTGCTCTCCGTAGTCTTACTGTTTTTCCTTGGGCATCCCCTTTGGCCAAAGGTGGGGCCAGAGCACTGGGCCAGACTCCTGTGTCTGGGCCAGCAGACACGGTTGTACATTTTCATCTTCTCTGTGTTCCAGTGCTTGCATCACACCTTTAAACATTTCACATCTGCCCACAAAGTGCCTGCCTAGCGAAAGGGACAAACTGCATCTTGGAGTACACAGCAAGGCATTTTCTTCTCCCCTAGTAAAAACAAGCAAGAACTTTGAAAAATTTGAGAGCACAGACTTTTAATGTGTGGTGTACACAAAATACACCTGTATTCTGCTAGTCCAACAAAGAGTAAGCTCATCTAATAATAATTTTAACAGAGATGTGGATACCAAAACAGCTTTTCCAATTTTCTTAATAACCAACTTTTAAAAAAGTCTTCCCACAAAGAGTAGGGGAAATCCAACATGATGAAAGGCAAAAAGAGCATATATTCACGAGTTAAAATGTGGGGAATTTCCCTTTGCACTGGACACCGATAAAAAGTCTTTTAAACATCACAATGCAGCTGTGGCAACAATTATTTGAGTATCTTAAATATGTTTTTGAGGTATTTGCTTTAAAATTATACTCATTAAACAGAACACATGGAAGTAGTTAGATTGGAAGACTAGGCGGGGTTTTGTTTTCCTGGCTGGTGATGCTTTCCTGCCGATTTCTGCTGTTCCCGGTGTATTGTCCCGCGGGCTGTTGTGTCGCCGTGAGAGAAATAAACGGGCTTACTACAATCAAGATTAGTTGAGTTAGAATAAGATCTTTCTTTTATTTGAGGTTTCTTTTTCTATTGCTGTGTTTTGTTTCATTGGTTATTGCCGTCTTCTAAATTTAAGAGGAGACTTTTCCAACACCTGATTCAGGACCCCACCGTGCAGCCCGAGCGGCCGCGGCTGTTCCCGGGCACGGCTGTCCCTGTGTCCCTCGGCACGGCTGCCCCTTTGTCCCCGGGCAGGGCTGTCCCTGTGTCCCCGGGCAGGGCTGTCCCCGGGCATGGCTGTCCCTGTGTCCCTGTGCACGGCTGTCCCTGTGCACGCCTGTCCCTGTGTCGCCGGGCACGGCTGTCCCCGCCCATGTCGCGGCAGTTCTATCACGACCCCCCCCGCGAGTCCCGGTGCTGCGGCCGCGCACCCGCGCATGCGCATACGCAGGGCCGCGGGCGGGGCGTGACTGGGCTCGAGCGGCGCCCGCCGCGGCGCCTGCGCGTGGTGGGAGGGGTGGCGCGACCCGGAAGCGCTCGGTGGAGGCGGCGGCGGGCCCTGCACGCGGACAGACCCCCGGCGCGCGCCCCCGCCATGTCGCGCGGCTCCAGCGCCGGGTTCGACCGGCACATCACCATCTTCTCGCCCGAGGGCCGCCTCTACCAAGTCGGTGCGTGTCCCGGTCCGGGTCCGGGTCCGCGGGCGCCGCCGAAGTGCCCCGTCACCGGCCCGGCCTGCCCGCGCCTCCGCCCTCCGGGGCGGCCCACTCGGGAGAGCCCCACCGAGCCCGGCAGACCGTGCGGAGCGGGGCCGACGCGGTGCCTCCCGGGGCTCGGGAGCCTCCGTTCCCGCCCGGCCTGGTCCCGCCGTGTGCGGGGAAGAGCCTGGTGGGAGCCTGGAGCAGCGGCGGTCCCTGTCGTGCCGGCGAGGGGACCTGAGAAAGGGATGTTCGCGTGAGATAAGGAAAACTTAGGGCCAGGGTGGGCTCTCCGAGTGTCCCCTGCCACGGGGAGGGAGGGACCTCTTGTGAGTTACCGGTGTTTCAGATGCTTGGAGGCCAAGCTTGCAGCTACTCAGCGGCTGTTTATTCCTCCTTAAGTGTTTCTTGTGTATCTTGCCAAGCCCGGGAGCATTTCGTTTTGGAATCTGAAAACTACGATAGCTGTTTGAAATGGAACTTGAGCTGCCTCAAACCCTGCATGCCAGAGTGACAAAATCAGTTTTTGGATGTAACCCATGCACTTTGTTAGACCTGTGTGTTCAGTAAGTTGTGGCCTGCGAGGTAGCAGCAACCGTGCTTTGTTTTCAGGCTCCTTTGAAGAATCTGCAGTTGAGCGGCAGCCCAGCTTCAGCTGCTTCTGTAGGCCACTAATTCTTTTATTCCTGTGTTTGCAGTGCACCAGGTTGTATGGCAGCACGTCATGGTGCTCCGTGTGCAGGATGCTCAGGGACAGCACAGTGAGCTCGCAGTGCGGTGGGACAGGGGGCTGAGAGTGCTCCTGGAGGATCCTCACAACAGGGACAGATGAATTGCTTTGCAGCGTCATCCCAATGCCATCTTCCTCTGGAGCTTAGCGGCTCTTCCCCAGCTGCAGTGGCTTCATTGCACATCCATTGCATGGCATGTCTGCATCCATCTGTTCTCCGGGAAAGGAGGTAGCAGGGATCAGACTGCTTGAATTGTCTGTGGTAGCCATGAGTTTATTTTGTGACTGCCCTTGAGTTTTTCTCAGGAAGGAGCCTATGTGGATTAGGCTTCTTGGGTAGGCAGCCTAGTCTTGTGCAATCCTTTCTCCCTGGAGGAGCCAGGAAGGTGTCTGTGTGGGGGTGTCTGTACACAGGCAGAAAGTTACTTGTACCAGATACCTGGTACAGGCACTGTCTTGTGTCTGGAGCACCTGTGTACACACTTGCATGGCAAACATTACACGTACAGACAGCAGGGATGGAGCTTCCTGACACAGACTGCCAGTGGGTCTGTGATGGGAGAGTCCTGGGGCTCTGACCTCTGCTTGTCATTAAAACAGGCTGGTTGGTCTGCATCACTCTTCTGGCTGGTTCTGTTGCAGTACTACTTATGGGGAATGTTTTCTCCATTCTGTACTAGAGAGCCTTGGCTTTCTCCCTCCTGGGTATGTTCAGCCATTAGGTTAATGTACGAGAAATGTGTGTACCTCCAAACCTTTTAACAGTGTCTTAGAAGCAAGTATCTGCATGTGTATTGGAGAGCCTCTGCACACAGCCTGAAGCTGTCTTGAAGATATTTTAAGTACCTGTGTGCTATAGGAAGAAAAATATGTAAATGTGCGTAGTGAACTTCAAGCAAGAGTGAGCTCACTTTACCTGCAGCCAGGCATGGTGTCACGTGGGTGTCTGTGCCAGCATTGAGCCACAGCATGGGCAGAAATCTCATGTTTGCTTGTGATCAGATATCCAAATCTGGCTATTTTTCTTTTATCCTTGTTCCTATGCTGAATTCAGATTAACTATGGACTGTCAAGGATGAGCATGGACATGTGTTGCTTTAAGATTGCCTTAAGGCTTGAGGTTTTCCTGGAATTTGGCAGTACATGTATAGAGATTTCCAGCATAGTGATATCAGACTGAAATGCTTGTACAGTCTTAGGTCTGTCTTCTGCTCCCAAAGCTCAAAAAATTCATGTGCCTTTCAAGTAATCTCATATTAGAAAACTAAGTTATTTCTCATTACTGGGGTTAAAGTCCCTCAGAATATCAGTCTGTTCTTGCTAACTGTTAGTTCCAGTCTTGAAAGGTGATGTTTCTTCTAAGTCGAGTTTTGGGAGGTGAAGAAAATTATGGTCAAATTTCTGACTGTGGTCACGCACTCAGGGAACAGCAAGGGGCTGCTGTTTTCAGAGGGAATGTGTGCTGTTCTACTGAAGTACTTACATAGCAGCAAACAGACTCAAAACACCTCTAGCAACTTGGATTTGTTACGCTGTAAGAGCCACTTCACCTTTTGGCCTGTCTCTTTGAAAACTGAGCAGTGGAGATGGTGATAGGACAAGTGCCAGAAGGGTCTGCAGTTCAGCAAGCCTGGTTGTTGGTACTTGTGAGCAAAAAACTGATTTGTGAGGGTACCTGTTCCTGCTGCCATCCAAGTGTCACAGAACCACAGAATGGCTGAGGTTGGAGGAGACCTCTGGAGAGTATCTTGCCCAACGCCCTTTTTGAGCAGGCCCACCTAGAGCTGGTGGCCCAGAACTGTGTCCAGATGGGTCTTCAGTAGTAGAATCTTAGAATCACAGAATCGATTGGATTGGAAAAGACCTCTGAGATCATCAAGTCCAACCCTTGGTCCAACTCCAGTCCATTTACCAGATCATGGCACTCAGT
>JAWWEV010000167.1:38433806-38521341 GCA_035583235.1 Hafferia zeledoni
ACCTCTCTGGGCAGCCCATTCCAATGCCTGATTACTCTCTCTGTAAAGAATTTTTTTCTGATATCCAACTTAAATTTGCCCTGGCAGAGCTGAAGCCCGTGCCCCCTTGTCCCACTGCTGAGTGCCTGGGAGTACAGGCAGTCTGTGCCAGTGCTCCGTCACTATCACAGGCAAAAAGTGCTTTTAGGTGTTCAGATGGACCTGCTGTGTTTCAGTTTGTTCTGATCGCCTCTGATTCTGTTGTGTCATTGGGCATCGCTGCAAATAGCCAGGCTCTCCCCTTCTGCTCCATGCCCTCCCTCCAGGTATTTGTACACATGAATAAACAAGTGTTGCAGAGCCTGGGCGGGGGCTTCGAACGTGACCCGTTTGTGGGCGGTGCTGGCTGATGTCTCACTGGGCTCCGTGCAGGCTGGCACTGATCCTCCCGGGGAGGAGAGGTCAGGAGGGGAGCGAAGTTGTGCATCTGGCAGAGGGAAAGGGAGCATGTCCTCCTTTATGGCATGTTTGGGTAACCAGGAAGTGCTCTGATGTCTGAGAGTAACAAATACAGTGCCATAAACACGTGACAATCAGCCCTTCTTCAACACTGACTCAGCAGATGGAACATTAAGATCCTGGTATTCCAAGACTTGGTTTTTTCATCCTCAGATTATTACTCTTCTGTTCTACAGTCTATTCCATAAATGTGAATGCAGCTTTTAAAACAGCTGTTTCTTGCTCCCATTATTTTAGAAGACAGTTTTGGCAATTTATTAGGCTATTTCTAGATGTGCTCTAAATTCTGTTTTACTTACATAGCTAACTAAAAGTTCACTTGCATTTACCTGCTGCCTGAAGCTTGACTTTCTTGGCCAAGTAGTAGGATGTTCTGAATATTTATCATATATGGCCAGATAGTTTTTAAAGTTGTTGTTCCTACAGCTTTAGAAACAGGGAAATTTATTTCATGGATCATTTCAAGTAAATCTTAATCCATTGCACTTATGTGAATAACGCTGTTTAGTTGGCGTCTGCCTAGGTTTCATTTTAAAAAGTGAATAAAAGCATTGCAATACTTGAATGTCAAGTCAGAAAATGTGATAATAAGGTTAAAACCAGTCTCCTGGGCCTGGTCCATCTTAGCAGTTTTCATCTATATCAGTTAAGAACTAGAAAAGAAATTTATCCTCACAATGGTAACAATCCTTTAAATACTAAACTTCATGTCAAAAATTCTTCTGTAGGAATTTGCAGTTACTGTAGGTTAAGGCTGAACCATTTTAATCAAGTTTGGAGCAGCCTTTTTGTTCTAAAACATTCTATTGCTGTTAAGTGACTGGTTTTGTGAAGAGAGTCTATGACTTTGAATACTCATCAGAAAGTTCTTGTCCTCATTGTACTAAAGACCTTAAGGACACAAAGTCTTTAGTGTTGCACATGTGTTAAAGTATAAAAAGGTCATAATGTGGCTGTGGTGGGGAGGGGGGCAGATGTGTCAAGAGTTAGTTGTACTAGTATCTCTGACACAAGATTTTTTATGAAAACTTATGTATTTTTCTAGAATATGCGTTTAAGGCCATAAACCAAGGTGGACTTACATCTGTAGCTGTTCGTGGGAAAGATTCTGCAGTAATTGTAACACAGAAGAAAGTACCTGTAAGTAGTCTGGTTTTGGGGGGGTCTGGAGGGAGAGTAGAAAAAAGGTGAGGTTGAGACTGCAGCATTGATATTTTATTTATTAGCACTGACATATATTGCTGTTTGAATTGAATGTCTAATTATCGTTCTGCTTATTACAAGTTCTGGCTCCATTTAGTGCTCAGCTCTACATTCCTCACCAAGTACTGCAATATTGGTTTCCTCTGCAGTTGTTGAAGGGATAAAGCTAAAATACGAAGTGGATCCTGCTGTAATTCAGCATGCATACATAGCTCTGGCTTGTAAGGGCTGAGTTGTCCATAATCAGCTCTCTGATTTCTTTAATTCCTAGTGAGAAACATGTTACACCAATAATGTGCAGAACAGGTTTTCATGAGTGCCTTGGCTCAGTGATGGTGTGTTTTTTACAAAGGGAGGCAACTTTTTTGAGTTTGAAGGCAGGATGCAATAAGAGAGCAAGTTCTTGTGTGTCGATTCTGAAAGTTTCTTCTGGAAGAAAAGGACTGTGATGTTGATCATGTCATCCTTTTCCAGATACTGCAGTTTTTATCTTCCCTATTCTTCAGTTTCTTCCTTTGCATGCCTACAGCAGTAAACAGCAGAGAGCCTGAAAAACAATTTTTAGCTGTTAGTGGATAGTTTTGGGCTCTTCTGTAGATACCAGAGCATTCAGAGTGGGGTTTTTTCTTTTTTTTTTTTTTTTTTTTACTTCAAGGACACTGTTTTCTATAAGATTATTTCTATTTCTTCTTTAGGACAAGTTACTGGATTCCAACACAGTGACTCATTTATTCAAAATTACTGAGAATATTGGCTGTGTGATGACAGGAATGACAGGTATTTAATTCACCATCTTTTTTAAGTATCCAAAGTGTGTCAGATTTTTTATGTAGTTCCCCAGCTTCACATCATATAAAACAAATAGGTGCTCTGGGAGATTTGTTCCACTCAGTCTGGTTTTGGAGAACTTATCTAGTTCTAATGGGTGTATTTAAAGACAATGTAAAGTTGGACCTGGAATTCGCATTCTCAGGCAATGCTAGAAATAAACTTGGTCCATGTTCAGTGAAATTAATGTTAGTTCTCTCTGTGTAGCTGACAGCAGATCCCAGGTGCAGAGAGCCCGCTACGAGGCTGCCAACTGGAAGTACAAGTATGGCTATGACATCCCTGTGGATATGCTGTGTAAAAGGATTGCAGATATTTCTCAGGTCTATACACAAAATGCTGAGATGAGGCCCCTTGGTTGCTGTAAGTATAATGTGTGAAATTAATCTTTTCTGTTTCTTGTCTGAGCTTGCAACTTCATATCCAAGAAATTCTCACCCATTTTCAAAAAGTAGTAAGAGTGATGAACAGACAAATGAGAGGGCAGCGTTTGAAATTACGTAGTCTCGTTAAAATGTGTGATACTATTGCACCTTAGTTTTTGGGTTCTCATCTGTTTGCACTGCACAGTGAGGTCTGTGAGTACGAAATACTCTTTTTCATGATGTCTCTGTGGTGGTTTGAGCTTGTCTGTTACCCAGGTGTCCACCAAAGCTTCTCCATCACTCTCCTCCTCGGCTGGACAGAGGAGAGAAAAAGCACCTTGAAAGGCTCATGATTGATGATAAGGGCAGGGAGAGATCACTGGCCAATTGCTGTCAGGGGGAAACCAGAGTCAGCTTGGGCAAATTAATTGACTTTATTACAGAGCAAATCAAAGTAGGATACTGAGAAGTAAACCCAAATTTTCAGAACACCTTCCCCCTACCTCTTCCCAGGTTTAACTTTATTCCTGATTCTTGACCTCTCCCCCTATGGCACAGGTGCATGGGAAGGTGGGTTGTGGCCAGTTCATCACACATTGTTTCTGCTGCTGCTTCCTCTTCAGGGGAAGGACTCCTGACACTCTTCCCCTGCTCCAGTGTGAGATCCTTCCCATGGGAGACAGTCCTCCATGAACTCCTCCAGACTGAGTCCTTCCCATAAGCTGCAGTTCTTCACAAACTGCTCCACCATGGGTCCCTTACATGGTGTGCAATCCTTCACCATCAGATTGCTCCAGCAAGGGTTCCTCTCTCCACAGGGCCACAGGTCCTGCCAGGACCTGCCCCAGTGCAGGCTGCCCTTGGGGCCACAGCGTCCCTCAGGCATTCACCTGCTCTGGGGGCTGCAGGTGGATCTCTGCTCCCCTGTGGACCTCTGTGGGGCTCACCGTGGCCTTCACTATGGGCTGCAGGGATATCTCTCCTCTGGCAGCTCCTCCCTTTCCTTCTTCACTGACCTCAGTGACCGCAGAGTTGTTCCGCTCACGTATTCTCACTCTATTCTCTGTCTGCATTTGGTCCTGACCAATAACTTGGGTTTTTTCCCTTAAACATTATCCCAAAGGTGCTACGAGTGTTGCTGATGGGCTCAGCCCTGGCCAGCAGTGGGTCTGTCTTGGAGCTGGCTGGTATTTGCTCTGTTGGACGTGGGGAGAGCTGCTAGCAGCTCCTCACAGAAGCCACCTCTGTAGTCCCCTCACTACCAAAACCTTGCCCTGCAAGCCCAATACAGTGTGTCTGGGTAAACATTGCTGTTAAGGCAGATAGATGGAGAGTGCAGTTTACGCTTGTGCAGATTTTGTGGATATTTTATCTCAGTAGTATGTATAGGACAGATCTGCATCACTCAGCCATCGTATAGGTAGTGTAGAGAAGTGCTAAAAATATTTCCGTTTGAAATATTTCCGCATGTCCTGTTTTGTAACAGCAAATGCATCTTAAATTAAAAAAAAAGGTTGTGTGAAAAGTCTTTTTTTTTGTGGTCATCTGTGTATTCTGAGGTTGGTTCTGACTTGATTGTTCTCTTACGTTTGGCTGTAAGCAAATAATAACTGTGCTGCGCCCGTAACTGTTTGAGAACTGAGGTAAAAGACTTAAAAGGTTTCCTCAGCTACTTTGTCATTAAACATTCTGCCTGAGTTTCTTTTTGATTGGTTGGGTTTTGCTAGGGTTTTTTTCTTTTAAGGAGAATAGTTTCAGAATTGATGAATCACTTCTCGTAATCATAGTTGGTCCTAGCACTTCTCGCTAAAGAAGCAACATTCAAAGTTGCACCACAGTTTCCATGATGGAGCAATTTTCCTACGCTTGTAACTTTCAGGAATGATTGTTTCTTTCTTCCCTTGGCATTTCCCATGTTGTGATACTACTGGAAATTTATTTTTAAAATAAATTAATGAAAACGTATTTTTCTTCATTTCCCATAACTTTTTTTTTCTGTTGTAGTAGTAACTGCTCAGAAGTTAATCAGCAGTAATTACTAGTTAAAAGTTACACAAGTGAAATTTTAAAGTGAAAATAACTGAAAACCTTGACCTTGTTCTGTTTTGGGTTTTTATTGCAAGTATTGCTTTTGACTTATTTTTTAATGCGCATATTGGGACAATGCAGCTGTAGATCAAGAAGTGAGAGTGAACACAGATGTATGTCAGTGATGTGATCAGTTTGTGTTACTTGAAATCTGTCCAACTTGAACTTAGTCAAATGGTTTTCAAGGACCCAGTTACATCCTGATATTTCCACATTTCATTTCAGATTCTTTTTTTCTTTAAAGAAAGGAGGAAAAGGTATATAATGCAGAGCTTTTCAGGATTACAAACAAGAAATCTAAATTTGATCTTTTAATATTTCTATTAGTTTCAACATGTTTGTAAAGTTGCTTTCTAGTAAAAAAGTAATAGAACTATTTTTTACACTTCTGTGTTGTATAACACAGGATGTGAACTGTGGCTGGGTTAATTTTGTATCAGGATTAAACTTGTTTATTTCCTGTCTTTGTGGTTCTCCACACAGTGAGCATGTCAAAAACGTTTGTATTTTTAATGAGTAGCTGTCCTTGGGAATGACAGAAATATAATTTGCCCTAAACTGAGCAGCACACCTGGTAATGAGATGCTCATAAGAAATGGCAAATTAGAGATAAAGGGGGAAATCACAGCTCTAGGTATGGGACTGATTCCCAAAATGTACTGCTGTGGATGCATGTGTTTTCACAGGAGAGGAGTATCCATTCTGTTCTTGAATTGAATTGGTAAAATTGGGAAATACATAAATTAACAGATTTTCTCTTCAAGGTATGATTTTGATTGGCATTGATGAAGAGCACGGCCCTCAGGTGTACAAGTGTGATCCAGCAGGTTACTATTGTGGATTCAAGGCCACAGCTGCAGGAGTTAAACAGACAGAGTCAACCAGTTTTCTTGAAAAGAAAGTAAAGAAGAAATTTGACTGGACATATGAACAAACAGTAGAGGTAGGCCAGCAGAAGGACAATAAAGATTTGTTGAAGTATTTTTAGTGAATGTGCTGCATGTAAGATTGCAATATTGAGAAATGCAGTTAGGCATTTCCTCTTTCCTTACAGTTCTGTATTGCTGCCAGAGCAGGTGTAGCTATTTGAAGGTATTCTGCAAATTTTTCTGCTTTATGTCAGCTGAAGAAGATTCTGTAATTGTAGCACTCCAGTTGTGGCTGGTGGTTGGTCACTACAGTGCTTGATGTTGGGGATACCAGTATGACTTAGTGGCATTTAGAACAACCTTCATATTTCAAACAGGATCTTTGCTGTGTGCTGGTCTTTGTTGTGTGTTTTTTCTGCTACAAAAATGACATGTCCCTTTGCTTCTTGTACATTGGTCTTTTTAGGGAGAAGAGTGAAGAGGTACTGTGTTCTGTAGCAAGGGGGAACTATTTGGAACTGTTAAGCTGTAGTTTTGAAGTGAAAGGAAATAACTTTAAACTAGAAGGAAGGGTAGTTGTTAATGCTATATCTATTAAGGAAAAAAAGCCTTAGTGCTTTCTTTTTAATGATTGAGGGTTTTTGTCATCTTTCAGACAGCAATAACATGCCTGTCTACTGTACTATCCATCGATTTCAAACCTTCAGAAATAGAAGTTGGTGTAGTCACGGTGGAAAATCCTAAATTCAGGTAGGTGATCACTATTGATAAAACTCTAATTATGTGCAACTAGTTTTACCTCCTTGTGTAATTATAAATGGAGAAAAAGATAAATGTCTGAGGTTCTAAAGTGGTTTTTTATTTGTAACTCTTCAAAATGTGTAGGAGTAGAAAAACATTGTTTAAAAAAATAACACATTTTAAAATGTTTGACATGGTTAGGGGTTTCAGTAAAACATTTAGTTTCTTAATAGGGTATTGCTTTTTGTGATGATTGGAATGTAGTTACATCTGGTCTACGTGTGTTTTTATGGTTGGAAGCATAAAACTTTTTCTTTGTACTGGTATCTGGAGTCCACTTCCAAATCATAGCTGTGCCAACTAATGCAGTAAAGTCTGATTTATATTATGGAACATTTACAAGTTTCTTTAATCTTTTTAATCCTTTTCTAAATTTAATCTTTAAATTATTCGTAGTCATCTTGTAGTTGTAGCTGGTTTTAACATCTCCAGTATATAGGTAATAGATTATGAATTCGTATGATTTGAAATATTCTGTTTAAATTTGACAAGATTAAAAGATCTTGGATTTAAAAACAAATCTCTGTAGTGATTTGGAAATGGCTGAAGTTTTACTTTCTGAGTAGGCCGCATTCCTACCCAGCATGAAAGCAAAGCACCTGTTACTTCCTCCCTGCCCTGTTACTGCCTGAATGTGAGTGCAGCGCTGTCTGCAACAAGAGTACTTGGTCAGTGTATCAAGGCACAGGATGTGTAGCTGCAGAGGGGTGCATGAAATGTGAGGGATTTTTGTAATGCAAAAGGGCCCTCCAGGTATGGCTTACTTAAAATTTAGGTAAGGTTGACTTGCTGCAGAGGAGTTCAGTTATTTCTGCCTTAGGCTTTCAGCTAAAGGAGAAACAAAGTCCTCTGTTACTTTAATCTGATTACTTCATAAGTGGGGCTTGAAGAGATGCTTCGAACTTTTCGGTCCTACAGGTGCAGTCTTTTAAGTGCTTCCTTCCTAACATTTTGTGATGTTGACCCAGTGATGATGGGTGGTTGTACATTAGGTGGTTTGTGCTTAGAACAAGAGAATAGCACAGCATTTCTGAGAAAGCATTCAGGAGCTGCATTACCATCTGCCAAACTTCGTTTATTGGTCATCTGTCGTTTTCAGAAAGGTCAGATAACAAACAGAGGGAGAAGGCTATGAAAACTTGGAGTAATCATACTACTAATGGCCATACCCATTCTTCTCACCAGGTCCTAAATTGCAAATGTATTACTTGTGAAGAATTACCTCTTACGTTTCTACCATTTGTTACCTCCTTGCTCTCTGGTGCCTTTGATTCTTCCTTTATTTTTCAAAAACAAGTGGAATGTCAGCCTGTGGGGCTGTAAAGGGCAAAAAGATGCATTGGTGTAAAATTTACTTGTGTAGATATTAGGTTGCAATGTTGGAGCTTAAAGGGTAGAATTGGTTAAGCTATTTAAAGATTCTTTTTTGTTCTTTCAGGATCCTTACAGAAGCAGAAATTGATGTGCACCTTGTAGCTCTGGCAGAGAGAGACTAATTAGCATTCCCATTTCCATTGTCTGTGCTTCTGGCCAGGATGTTTGGTGAAAAGAAAACACTTATTAATGGCTTTAGATTATGGGTGGAAAACAGTGTTCGCTGTATGATGTATTTTACTCTGTACAAATAAAACAGGGTTTTGAAATACTTGGGTGTCTCCTTTTAATGCATTTTTTTAAGCTTTCAATTTTGTGAAAATCGTCAAAATGCCTGATGACTTTGAGTGTTCTCTGATGATTGCTTACCTTTTAATTGTATGTTAAGAGGAGTTTTATACTCTTGAGCTGTGTTTTTCATCTGAGCTATTTGGCTCCTAGTGTATTATATATCAGTCTTTGTAGTGTGTGTGTGTCTTGTGATAATTCTTACATTCACATTCATTCTCTCCTTGCCCTGATGCTGAAAGGCTTACAACATTACTGGTTTAATTGTGGGGAAATTAAGAAGATCTTAATACGGACTCAGGTTTGTATGAGGATATAGGGCAAAAGCTAAAAGAAAAACCGTGAGCTGTGAGTTCCAGTCCAATCCTTTAGACTAATTCATTTGGGGTACAGGTAGTGCATTTAGCAGATGTCTGCTGTAATTAAACAGCTCTGAAGCCAACATTTATTTAGGGAACATATTCTGTATGCAGTGTACTTTGGGATTTGGGCTGTTAGACACCTACCACGTTTTGAGGCTTTGGTGAACAGTGCCAGAAACAATGCTGAGGCTGGATGGGGCCAGTAGACAAAGTCCATTAATGAGAATGTCTCTGGGAAGCAATTCCCTTTGCTCCTTCACAGGTTTTGGGTTAGGAGAGAAGACAGTAAAAACTTGAATGAAGGTGAAGAAAAAAGCATTTTTGTTTTGCTTCAATTGAAGAGTTTCCAGCCTCAGCAGCAAAAATGGAGATGATGTGAGGGAGGAGACACTGAGGAGAAAGGGAAGATTACCAGGAAGTTTTAGCTGTTGCACAGACCTGTGAGTCTTCTTGGAAGAGTGCTGAGCTAATACAACTTACCTCCTTACCTTCAATCCTCTGCTGTGCTCTTCCCACATTGGCTTTAATTATTCCAAAATTCTCTGATTTTTTTCAAGACCATTGGGGAAGGCCTCATAAGTCATCAGAAACTGGAATTGTGTAATTTTTTTCTTTGTGCTTTACAGGTAAAGCCCCTTGAATGTGTACTTTTCAAGTTTGGTATGGTAAAGGAGATGCAATTCTGTGTTTGGTGGTTTTAATAAAAGATAGTGCTAACCTCATGTGATAACTTAGTTGAGGAGATTCTGATGTACTGTGAATTGTTGACTTCACAAAACTTCTTGAATTTCCATTCATGCCTCCAAACTTCAGCTTCCCTCGTGTCAGATAGTGTAGTAGCACTCCTGCTTCTGGTTTTGAGTTGGTTATCTGAGAATTCTGTACAGGTCTGTGCAACAGTTGGCACATTTGTGCACGTAATGGCACATTTAGAAAGGTCTGTGTTGTTTCAGTTGTCAGTGAGGGCTGTTTCTGAAACTTCCTATGACCTTTCTTCCTAATACTCCAGTTGTATAACAACCTGGAATTTTGCATAGACTTAGGTCATCATTTATTCTTCCATAAAATATAATCCACTGTTAATTTGTTCTTGATCAGCTTTAATAATGTATAGAAAACTTCGTAATGACTTCTTGAACTTCCTTGAAAAATAAGAGGACAATCAGGGAGCCATATGACTGGAACACATTTGCATAGTATTTAGTATCAAAACTTGCTGCAACTCCTTTAATTCTAAATTTTGGAGCTTGTTTGGGATTGTATAACTCAGGTGGTGGTTCTGGGAGCAGTGGATGTTTGTTCATACCTTGCCTGTTTTGCAATGCAGAGCATCCCATTTTGTTTTCAGAGATGAGGAAATAAGCTGTCTACAATATATTAGCTGTAAATGTTACCTTTTTTTAAAAATAAGCAAAGTGAAAATTGCAGCAACAGAAATGTTATTTTTGCTAGCATTTTGCCCTCTAGTGAACATTCACATTTGTCTTTTCATACTAATGATGGGGATTTTTCTTTTTCAGTCAGAGCTTTTTGTTATTGAAGATATGGCAGGTGAGGATACCTGACTGAATGGGAAAACCCTGTGTGTTACATGTAATACATAATTATATTTCACACCTGCACCTGCAGCCAAACTGCCAGCCATAGCTGGTGCTGGGCTGTACCTCCTATCACCCTGTGTTCTAAACCTGGCACTTGCAAAGAAGCTGGAGTGTGTGGTACTACGTTTACACTTCTAGTTTGGGTGGAGCTTAGCAAAAGCAATACCAGAGTTTGGACAGCTCCATGTGTTTGTGATTTGTTGTGCTAGTGCTGAAAACCAGTAGATCTGGTTACAGTGTGAATGCATGAGTGGATAAACAGGAGTAGGATCAAGTTTTCTTTGCATGCTAGACCTAGATCAGAGTTACCTATACTAAATTTGGACTGGCTATGCACAGCATTGTAACTGTCCACGTTACATTACCAGTGTTCCTTATCTGTGGTGAAGTGTAAGGATGCAAATGCCAAATACATGCAATTAGCTTAGGTAAATTAGTATTTTAGTATGTATTATAGACAGAAGTAGCTCAATGGGGTGTCTTAACATAAATCATCTGTGTGTCAGCAGCAGCTGTCTGTGCATTTGTCCTGGAAACGGAAGATGTTCATAGAATAGCCTGAGTTGGAAGGGACCTACAAGGATTGTCGAAGTCCAGCTCTTCACAAAAGCTCCTGTCAAGTCAATCTCTCTGCAGGCTCTTGTTGTTTTTTTTCAGGCAACACTGAAATCCGAAAAGATTACATCAACTGGCTTCCCTTTATCAGCTGGGTGGGTTACCTTGTCATAGAAGGAAATCGGGTTTGATAAGCAGGACGCTCATGAAGCCCTGTTGGCTCTGACCAATGACATCATCCTTCTAGGTGTTTTTCAACACCTCACAGAGTATTCTCCATAACTTTACTGGTCACTGAAGTGCGGCTGACAGGCCTGTAGTTTTCAGGGTTCTTGCCTTTCTTGAAAACTGGGACATTAGCCAGCTTTCAGTCAACTGGAACCTCTCCAGAATCCCAAGACTATTCAAAACTCATCCAGAGAGGCCTTGCAATGACACGAGACAGCTCTATGAGTATTTTCGAATGAATCCCCTCAGGCCTCATAGATTTGTAGGGATCTAGCTGGAGCAGCAGATCCTGCACAAGTTCAGGATCAAATGGGAGTTTCTAATTCTCACACCTCAGGACACTGCAACCCTCTTAGCCTGTCTTTGGTGTTGAAGACAGAGGAAAAGAAAGCATTAAACAACTCTGCTTTTTCTATGTCCCTGTTTGTGAGGTGACCATCCTCATCCTCTAATAATGGGCCAATGTTCTTCTGCACTGTCTTTTCCTGTTAATATATTTTTAAAAACTGGTTTTGTTGTCCTGCACATTTCTGGCCAGCTTCAACTCCAGATGAGATTTGGCTGCACAGATATTCTCCCTACAGCAGCAAGCAGCATCTCTGTTTCTTCCATGTCACCTGACCTTGCTTGCACTGAACATCCACCTTCCTTTTTTGCCTTAACTCCAAGAGAAGATTCCTGTTCAATCAAGATGGCTTTCTGCCTCATCTGCTTGACTTTTGACATTTTGGAATTGCCTGCTCTTTTTCCCTTAGTATCACAGAATATTCTGAGTCCACCTCTTAGGTGAGCTGCCTTTCAGGGATCAAACCCTCAACCTTGGTGTTATTAGCACCATGCTCTGACCAGCTGAGCTAATCTCAGGGTCAAAAAAAAAAATGCACTGATAGACCCCAGCACCTTCAAAAATGTTTTCCCAGGGGACCTTACTCACAAGTTTCCTGAGGAGCTTCAAGTCTGTTCTCCTGTCTAGAAATGAGGTTTTGCTGGCACTTTTCCTCCTGTTCAAAGAGGTTTTAAACTCAATTGCTTTGTGGTCACTGTGGCCAAGAAGGTCACCAATCACCACTTCACTGACAAGACCCTCTCTTGACAAACAACAAGAGTCATGTTAAGGCAGGCAGTAGTGAACCTCTCTAGGATTTCAGATACTTAAGAGTAGCATGTGGTACTGAATCAACTTGTAAAGCACAATGTTTGACCGTGTATTTTCACTGTAAAGCTGCTGACAGTCTGAAGACAGAGTGGTAGATGGGGAGTTTAGGTGGAGCGAGTACAAATAGATATATTACAGCAATTTTAATTACATGGAATAATACATGGCATTCTTCTCTACCTTCTTTGCCCTGTTTTTCATTCAGTCAATGTCCAGGTTTACAAAAAAATAATTTTTGTTCAGTGCACCTTATTGGAAGTAAGATGAAAGAACTAGCTCTGTAGCTTCTGGCATCTGAGCTAAAGAAATATTTAACTTTCCCATTTTTTAGCTTGACACAGAAGAAAAGCCTGCTATTCTGAGTTCTGTAAAACAGCAACCTTATTGGGTCACGAGATCAAGTTACGTGAAGCATCTCCCATGACAGCATTCATGTTTTCTTCCAGAAAAAAACCTGCTCTACCAGGGTAGTAACGGTAGGGGCACTGTTTTTCATTTTGTAATCAGTGATCTTGTGTTTTTTTTCACGTGGAAATTTTTTAAGTGTCATAGCTTGTTCCAGCGAGTTCATGCTCGTAACAATTTGTTCTGTTCTCTTGTTTTGCTGTAACCCAAACTACTTGGAAACAATGCAAGATATCCCATAGTTCAGGATGTGTTGGAACAGTGAACTTAAACCTCTCATGCCCAAACTAAAACACGTACCATCACATGGTTATGCAAGGCTGTTTAAAATAGTATCTGGACTTTGTTTATTTATTGTGGTTCTCATATTTGTAAAAAAACCAACACAAACCATGAAATGCTTTAGCCTGTGCTTTGTAGTATATCTGCACAGATAAACTTACATTTTTAAGTGACTGTCAAAACCCTCAGTTATTAGCAGTATTGGCAGCTGTTCACCAAGCTTTTCTTAGCATAGTAATCTTTTCTCCAGTAGTAGTCTTAGCTGTGTCACCATCATCTATGAAAATTCTGTGCTGCAGTGTTAAATATGGGAACTGTCATATGCTTGACCACTAACATGATGAGTGAGCCAGCATATCACTAAATCAAAATCCAGCTAACTGCTTGGCAGAATTGAGTCACCAGCAAAGCAGAGTGTGCTTCCACTCTTTGGGGATACTGCTTTTCTCCTGGTCCGTGTAAGAACCTGCCAGCCATAGCTGAGCTTCACGGCACTGCAGATGCACCACCTGGCCAACCCCTACAACTCACTGTGGCTTAGCTGATACATTCATTGAACCACAAGCCTCTGGAATTAAGTTTTCCATGTAAGCCTTTAGTGGCACAGTCTGCAGTGCAGATTAGTACACACAAGTCAAGTTCCAATGTTTTTTGCCAGCAAATTGTATCTGTTTTATCTTCCAGAAAACAGACTCTTGTGACACCCACTGGCACAGAGAGTTGCGACCATAAGGTGTTTAATCCTTTATGGGATTCCTTAGACTAACTAGAAAGCAACCCTCTCTGAAGACTCAGGCTTATTAGTTAGGGATGGAGAAACATGGCATGAATGTGCATGGACTGGGATTGAATGATCAGGAATAGGGGTGCCTTTCAGTGGCATCTGATGTTGCTGTGATGTTTGCAGGTGTGCTCAATCTCCCTCTTTAGTTCCCAGCTATGTCTGCCCTCTTCCTTCAGCCAGCACTGGTGCTCATTTACATTTGTAATGAACCACTCTCTTTACTTAATCGATGGAAAACATTGTTTTGTTTGGTTCAGTTCTCTGTTGCATTAGTGACCTGAATCAGCTCATTTGGGGATCAAATTGGCTGTAGTGCTAGTGTAAAGGAGGAAAGAGGGAAATGGGATTGCACTGGTTCTGGTTTAAGCTGCTGTGAAAACCATGGCATGTATCATCAAAGGAACAGGAGTATCCATAGCTCATTATCCCTTTGGCTACTCTTTTGACTTAAACCTGTATAATGACACCCAGTTCACCAAAGTGGTGTTGGCCTCTGTTAGCAGGTGACTCAAGCTTTCACTTGGGCAACATCAGGACTACCTCAATCTACCCTGAAGACTTCTTTGGGGACAGTGCTGTTGTAGCAGCTCTTTCTCAGTTTCTCTGCTTCTGTACCTATTGTGTAGCTCAGCAATTTCCAGAACTACCTGGGGAACCTAATTTGGAAACAAGCCTATGTTTGCAAAAAACCCCCAAACAAATCCAGCCAGAGAAGTAGCTTAGTTTGGACACTGCTTTAACCTTGATCCTGATCATGCAATAGCAGAACTAGCACAGAGGGCAGTGCAGCACAGGGTCTGGTTAAACTAGTGGCACACCTGGTAGGAGCAACAGTCAATATTCTCCCGTGTAAGTAGATATTTTCCTCAGAGAAAGAGGGGATATTAGTTTTCAGAATCCATAAAAACCTCCTTTATGGAATCTAACTGAAGATTGGCATGGCTGGATAGGCAGGGGGGTCTCTCTGGGCAGTGCTTCTTTAGGTCATTTAGGAAGGCAGAACTTCCAGCAAGGGATCAAGAAAATCTGCAGAAATTTGGCTGCCAAAGGGGAGAGCAGCTACCTTGCATTAGGTTTTAGCACACGTGGGATGGGCAGCATTTCTTTCTTTTCTGTCTGTCCCTTAAACCACTTCTAGCCTTGCATACTTTTAGGGTGTTGTGAAGAAATTTATTTGCATTGAATGTTAGCCTAGTTTCAGTTAACAGTATTTGGAAATGCCTGGCTGTCAGAAAAAAACCCACGTTTCTCATCTAAGGATGTGGTAAACCTTGAAAATAAGGCTACCAGGTTAGCTTAGTTACTCACTGCCCCTGAAGGTAACAGGAAGCAGGCTGAGGATTGCTGTCGAGGCTGTTAGCACAAAAGGATGGGAGAGAAAGGAGGATTTTCGCTGATGACCAGGAAGGCTGCCTGACTTGCCACAAGGGAGTGGCAAGTTGCCTGAACCCTCAGTCTCCAGTGGATTTTTCAGCCTGTAGCTCCTGGTTGCTGTGCCTCGTGGGTGTCTGCATACCTGAAATGTTTGTTGAATACTTTTTAGAAGATCAGGTGATGATGTTCCTGGTTCTTATCTCCAGAAGGTGTTTCCATTACTAACCTCTCTTACCTAGTAACAAACCAAGTAAATCAGGTATAAAATAGTGTAAAGGTAGCTTTGTAAGTGCAAAAATAGTTACATCCCATGGGTGACAACAGTACTCACCAGGAAGTAATTTTTTTAGCTTTTTTTCCTACTTTGAGTGCTTTGCACTGACACCTACATCTTTCTCACTCCAACGCAGGAAACAGATCTGGCCTCTTGTGTAGGTAGTTCATCAGGGGACATCTGCCTGAAGTGCAGCAATGGTACATAAATTCAAAGTCAAGGGTTACAGAGATAGGTTGCAAAATAAGTCTGGAGGGGTAATAAAAAAACCCAAACCCAGGTGGAGTGAATGTCCTGGTATCCAGGCAAGGATTTCAGTGGTTGAAATAGAGCATAAAGTTGTTCAGAAATGGAAGAGAACAAAGCAAGTTAGTGATAAGTAGTATTACAAGTGGTCTATATTCCAGGAATGAAGTAGCAAACATCAGTTTCAAGAGGGAAATTTGGTTACTAATACAGAAAAAAATGAAATGGATTTTTCTACTCACTGATGTATTAACAAATGAAACCATGTGCAGTCATTCAGCAGGACAATCGAGAAACTGCTGCTTTTGATGAAGTACATATTTGCAAAATTATGTTACAGTTCTTTATTTCAAATACAGATAATAATGAATGAGTGATGCTTTTACACTTTGCTTTCAGTTGCTTGGTCCCACACTGCCCTTGTGCCAGACCTGGCATCCACGTGTTTGCAAGCTGACACTGTTTAGGGAACCCATCTGGACCACTACTCATCCTTTCTTCACTACAGGGTTAACTTTTGTCTGGCTCACACACTGGCTCACCGCACGGTTGCATGAGCTTCAGTGCTTGTAGAAGGGGAAAGGGATAAGGTCTTGTGGAAACAGGGAGGGTAGGACCCAGTTAGCACAGGCTGCTGCTTTATCATCCTGTCAGAGTGCAAGAAGCACAGCCCTCACTTCGGTTGTACCACATACTGTGGGTTGCCACGGTTGTGTTGTGTTGGTATTTTAAACATTTTGAGATAGATCGTTTCCGTGGAGAATAAACAATTGCTTTTTGCCAACATCGCTGTCTCAAGCACTCTCCATCAGTAAAGTACAATCCTCCAGATGGTACTTCAGCCGACTCTGCAGGTACCACCTCATTCACAGCCATACAAAAGAGTGTGAAACTTTATGCATGGTCTTCTTTGAGTTTGCACAAAACGGTATTTAAAAGGGCTGGATTTAAGAACTGTGGTTGCTGCCTGGAATCGCTCCAGCTAGTGAAAAGCTCCAGCTCCCTCTCTGTGGTCTTGACAAATACTGAGGAGCTGCCGAGACAGGTTGGTTGTGCTGGTTAGTATGTTGTTGTCTGCTCTCCCATGTTCTGCCTCTGATTTACCTTCAGGTCTTTTGAAAAAAAAACAAAATAAAATACAGCAAAACTCTTTAAGTACGTCTATGTTGAAAAATAGGCATTTAACACAACTTGAATGTGTGCAATAACTGTGAATATAACTTGGGGACTTGGTTTTGCACATCCATTGACTGTTAGAGCTGGGAAAGAAAACAACAAAGTCTTCAGTAAGCGGGGTCATGTGAGGATAGCTGTGCTAGAAAGGAAGCCAGCCCAAGCACTGCTGTGCTCTCGGGAGCCTTGTGCCACAGGCTGGGGAAGAGGGTTCAGAAAAGCATTAAATATAGTTGCAGCAGAACCTGCCTGGCTCGTTTCTTCTGGATCCGTGCTTTAAAATTTTTGTTAAAATTGTCTTTGCGTGGTGCAGTCTCACCAATGATAGCAGAGGAGTGGACGTGTCTCCACCATCCCCTGAGTCCTGGCTGCTCACCCTGCGGCAGGCGGGTCCACAGGACTTGGTTTGCCAACTCCCTTACAGCTACAGCATCTCATCCTGGGTGGCTCCCAGGGAGCCCTCTGCCACTGTTAACAGTAAGAAATACTGCCACCCTGCCTTCTTTCCTCTTTCAATTATAAGTTATGATTATTCCAACAATTCTTTGACATGTTTATGGAGTGGTGTCTGCTAACTGACCGACTTTTATGAACTGCTTTCATTTTCAGGTGTCTTTAAAAACCTGTCATGGCCAAGTCACAGGCATACTTTAGGATCTGAGAGAAGGGATCAGTGCTCTTTTTCAGAGACAAAAGTGATGAAAAGTTCTGATGGAAGTAAGTTATAAAATATCAGGATAGGGATAGTTTGAAATTTGTTAAATCAGTGCTTGTCCTAATCCTGTCCCCTCCAACTTCCATACACTCAGCATTTAATTAATCCTCTACAAAACTGGGGAGAAACATTTCAAGGTAATTTTCCCCACTCCCAGCTGCTCCAAGGCCCACCTTTAAAGAAGGATGGAAAACCTGGACTTGTTTTTGTCGGTACCACACCTTCAGCACTGGGCTCCACCCTGGAGGGAATTCCCACGCTGGGTAATTGCACCGCAGCATGTGGGTAAACATTCAACAAGCCCAGGATCGAGCTTGATTGCAGATCCTGTAAATAAAGTAGAAATCTTCATGAATGTGCACGGCCTTTTTGGAGTCCTTCCTCCTCTGAAGATTTTCCGTGCTAGTGCCTGACTCTCCTGCAGTCCAGCAAAGGTGTATCTGCTTAGCACAGAGAGCTATCATGGCCTTTGCAGCTGGCTGGGACAGGGTTGGTTTTTTTTTGTTTTTGTTTTTTTTGGTTGTTGTTTTTTGTTTGTTTGTTTTTGTCCATCCCCCCCCCCCCCCCCCCCGCCCCGTCCCCGTCCCCGACAAACAGTGAATAATGGGGTTTCCTGTGACAGGACTAGGATGGTCTGGTCTTTTATCTCTTGTGGTCAGGTGGGCAGTGACATCTTTCCATTTATAGCTCAAACCTAATTGTGTTTCAAATACTACAACACAGATAATGGCTTTGCAGCAAAGTTCCCTGCTAAGTTAGCTGAGTGCTTAAACTTGGGGTTGGTCTCTTCAACAAGTTTTTTAAAAAGGTCTGCAGAGGGTGTGAGCAGGGGGTGTTGCAGGCTGTGTCTGTGTTGCAGCTTATCTGAGCCCAGTCAGGTACACAAGCCACCTGACGCCCCTCTCCATGCCGCGGAGTGTGTCACACTGCCACAGCCCTGCAGAGATGTGGGGTGACCCCAGCAGCACGGTGGAACAGGAGGTGCTGGGAAGGACTGGTGGGTGCGATGTTTGCTGCTGGGGAGTCAGTGCAGGCTGGCAGGGCCTGGGTGTGGATGGAGCTCATGGGTCACTCCCTCCTTCCCTGGAGTCACGCCTCAGTCCTAGCCCTGCCAGTAGTGTTTTGTAGTGTCAGAAGGTCCACAATTAAATGAGGCAGAAGATCATTTGTGTGCTTTTGTGCATCTTGCAGCTTACAGGGTCCTGCCTGGCTTGCGTGGGCCTGCCTGGTGATTGCTGGGGGCTGCCTGTGGTGAGGAAACTGCCTCAGCAAAGAGAAGTAAAGGTATCAAAACCCCCTCCTGGTTTTCCTGTTCCCAGACTTCTCCTCCATTCAAAAGTACCGTGTTTAAGTACAGTGTCACTGTCTGGGAAACCCCTGTCTTGCACAGTTTCCTTCCGCTTTTCATCTTCCTGAAACACAGTGTTTTGTCATTACACAACCACACAGTGTCCTCTGAGTAAGGAAAAGAAAGAGCACTCGGTGCTGCTCCATTCATGACAGTCTGTGCAGACTCATCTCCCTGGGAGACCCTTCTTGTATGAGGAGAAGGGAGGAATCCTCCTTTTATCCTCCAACATTTTGTCAGGAGAATAGACAGTGTCTCTGGGCACAGGCAACTTTTAGAAACCATAAACTTTCTAACTTTTCTTTTGGCCAAAATGTTCCCTGATTTTAAACAGATAAAGAGCAAGGGAGAACAGACTCAGCATGTAAATGGAGAAGAGGTGCTGCACAACCAGCACTAACAGTTTTTAACTTTGGTAGAAATATATTTTTCACAAAGACAAAAATCCCTTCAAATCCCACCAAATCCCTCAAGCCTGATTAGTTGGCTCCAGGGTCTGGAGAATTAGAGGCTGTGAGCCCAAGCCTTGGTTCTCCTCCCCCACATCCCCCCTCCTCCTGCTCTCAGCAGGACAGGGACCAGGCACTACCACGTGTGAAATAGTTCATCCTGGCAAAGTCCATTTACTTCTCTTCTGGAGCTCAGAGATTATTTACTGGCTGCTGAAGGGAAGCTGCTTTAGCCACAGTGCCAATTATTTTCCTCTAGAAATCCCCCTGAGGAGAAGCTGAGTAAGCTGAACCAGTGGATGCTGAGGCCACAACAATGCTTTCCTCCTAAAGCAGCTGTTGCTACATACAACCAAGAAGAACAAAAGGACAAAAAAGGCAAACAACCAAACAGAAAAAGATGGAAAAAAAGAAGGGAGGGGAAATATACCCACGGAAATGTTATGTCACCAAGGTCTCTTGCTGTGTTCAGTTGCAAGGCAAAACTGGCTGAAAAAATGGGAGGAACATGCCTTGTTTTCACATGTGGACTGCAGCGCATCCATCCTGCAGTTCCTGTGTGATTGGTTTTCATCCTTTTTTCCTCACTAACCATCTGACTTTCAGATGTGTGTGTTTTCTGCTGAAGTCCTACAAACTTGTTGGAAACATCCTCAAGTGTTTCCTCCGCCAGGCAAATGATCAGTAGGAGTGGAGGAGATCCTAAGTGACTCTTGGACTAGGGATAGGCGTCTCGGCTTAGCTCATGGACCAAACCTTCTGCTTCTGCAGTGCTTCAGAGCAGCAGAGTGGGTTAAATGGGGCTAGGAAGGGGAAGGATCACTGACCACCTGATAAGCATGTGCCCCTTTCAAGGCTGTTCACTCAGGGGAAATCAGGTCCTGACAGTGTTTTCCACTTGAATCACTATGAAAGTGGATGAGAAGAGCCTTAGGGAAGTTGGTATTAACCAGAAAATGGGATAAGGCACCTTATCTGTCTTAATGTGCTATGAATAATTTTCCCCTTACCTACCTGGAAGCACCTTGGTGTGGTGGGCCATGGGAGCATCCTCCTCCTGGCTGGGTGGCTTGGTCCCGGTTTGGACTTGAGGGCAGCAGAGGACATTGCCTGCCTGCATTAGGGAAGTTAGAAATAGTTTAATAAGACCCATCAGGTGTGTGCTGTGTTTGTTTTGGTCTGGGTGATTCCCCAGAAAACCACAGTCCAGGCTGGCTGGGTGGTTTGGCGCCGGCACTGGCACAGCTCCATTGCTGCAGCCTTCCGTGGGAGCTGCAATAGCAGCCTCTCCCTCAGCTTCTACAGCAGCCAGGCACAGGTAAAACAAAGAAAAGAGAAAAAGTGTGAGCACAGAAAGATGATCCTCCTGGCTGCTCCCAAGCTTAACAGAAAGCATTCTTCGCTGCCTGTCCCATCAGGGTCTTTCCCTGGGCAGACATGGAAACGTTTTTTCCTTCCAAACTCGAGAACAGGAGTTTTTCTTTGCAAGTTACCACAGGAAACACTCTGCTTTCTGGGGGGAAAAATAAAAAAAATTCTGCATGGCACACCATTTTGCACTGAAATCCAGTACCTTCAACTAGAAATTACATCAGCTTGATCCAGGAGTAACTTTGCTCTGAAGATAGCAGATGTCTTCTCTGAGCCTCTGTGCCCTGATCTGCTTTGGTTACCCGACAGTTGCCTTCCCTCAACGCTCAGTTTCTGCAAGTTCCTGTGTTTCTGCTTCCAAGCCTGCTCCTCACTAAGAAGTAAGTTTTCCTGGGTTCCCACAGCTACTGTGGGACATGTCATGTAGTTACCTTCAAAATCAGGGATTGTCTGCTCCATGACAACTTCACGCTGGCATCTGCTTTGTGGTCCTCTAAAGTGGGATCTTCTCCCAGTTCAGGGTTGGGATCTTTCCTTTCACAGCCCTTCTGCTGTGCCCATGCTCAGTGCAGCATGTCATCAGTTACAGTGACTTCAAGGTAAATTCACCCTTTAGATCTCTGCCTTCTAAGAAAGAAGGGCACTGTCAGCCCAGCTATCACATAAAGCATCCATGAAGCAGAGAAGAAAGATCAGCTCAAACACATGCCTTGCTGGCTTAGATAATTAGAGTGGAAGGGGTGAAACCCTCCTCAATGAGTAGCAACAGGTCATGAGAGCTGAGTCACCAAGACACCCATCTATCAGCAGGTGATTTGGGAGATGTCAGCCATCTCCCACAGGACCCACACATTTGATGGCAGGTGCTACTCACATTGCAAAGATTTAACTGAGCATGTTACTGAGGAAATGAAGGTAGCTGCTGTCACATAATGTTGAACACAGGAAGGGAGTCCTGCTTATAGCACAGGACGGATACTTTTACTTTCAGTGCTGGTTTTGTTTATATAGCCTGGGCGTAGGCAGGAACCCCACCAAAACAAGCTTGCAGAAGGAACATTTCATTTGTGGAAGGCACATGGAATTTCCCAAGGTGAGAGCAGCAGGTTTAAGTGATTCCATTTGCATCCTTTCCAGTGCCCCACCTCCAGCTCTCCAGCCTCCTTGCAGGCTGAGGTGGGCTGCGGCTCCTGTGGCTCACAGCCAGCCCTGGAGCCAATGCCTGTCTGGTGCCAGGCCTGTTTTCAAGGTGAGCCCTTGCATGTGAGCAGAGCTAACACCTGTGCACTGGTACAGCCATGCTGCTTGTCTCCTCTCCTCTCTGCCCTGATGGTGGGGAGCCCCAGAGCTTGCGGGAGGCTGAACATTGATGCTGCCAGCCCCATCTCCCAGCATGTCCAACATATTTCCCATCTATTTCCCTCCTGATCTTCACTGCTTCTTTGAGGGGGGCTCTCTCCTGCCTCTGGCCTTCTCTCTACTCCCAAGTAGTCCTGCTGGCTTTTCTTGCTCATTCCCATAAGTCTTCAGGCCCCTCTGACTTCCTATATGGAAAGAACACAAATTCCACCTCTCCATACCTCTGGGCTCAGCAAAACCCTTTTTTCCCTGCTGCTAGGCAGGGATGCTGCTGCTACCCGCCCTGTTAATTTGGTGGATTTCTAGGAGGGGTTTCCTGCATGGATTGGGTCACAAGGATTTTTATTCCTCTGGACTAAAAGCTCTGGAAGAGGTTTTCAGTCTCCTTGCCTCACTTATCCCTCCAACAGGAGATTGCTCCTCCTCAGATGGCTGGTGGAGTAATGAGAGTGCAGTTTCCTGTCTTTGCATTGGACAGATTCATACAGGTTAATTAGTCTAAGGCACCCTGGCTGGTTCTGGCTGTCCTGAACTAGGGGAAAGCTCATGCAATCCTCTCTGCCAGCTACAGTGCAGGTACCGTGGCATCCAGGCAGACGAGGGTCATTCACCCACCAATGTGTGGCTGAAGCAAGCCCTGTCCTGTTGCACTTCTCCACAAGGGACCAAAACCAAACCAGCTATGTGCTAAACAGAGCTGCTAACTATCTGGGATCACTGAGCACAGGTTCTACCTGAAGATCTGCTTCTACTAACATCCATACTTCTAACTCAGCCAGAGCTGGCTGTTTCCTCAGATCTGGTGTGAACAGCACTGCCCTTTCACAGCCTTCCTCTTTTCCTCCCAAAATAGGCCAAAGGTAACAGTTTCCCAGGTGAACATAATAAACTCCCCAGCTACGGCATCCACCTGAGAAATGGATTTCTTGCCCCACAGCCCAAGGGCAGCCAGGCACATCTCCATGGAAGATGAGGCTTGATCCCTGGGTAGGAGAGTGAGTGAGAAGAGGGCACATGCTGTCTCCTTCCCTAATGGCAGAGATCCAGGGTGGTGGTATAGGGTCAGGAGCAGAGTGTGCAAGAGTGTAGGGTAGGTTGTTTGGCTGGGAGGGAGGTAAGATCTAGCAGTCCTTCCTCCCAGGAAGGGAGGCAGGAGGAGTTTTGAGTGGACCCATTGAAGGCTCCTTGGATGAGGCACTCACCCATGCAGACCCCTGGCTGTTTGAGGACTTCCAAGCCAAACGGAGAGAAGCCACTAGTGAATTGTACACATTCCTGGAGGTATGGAGCTGCTGAGCACAGGCTGTCCAGATGCCAACTTCGGATACAAGGTTTCACAGCCTATCAGCATCCTGATGCAGATCCTTAAATCTCTTCTGGGATCCATACTCAAGTGCTGATTTCCACTATGCTGCTGGAGAAAAAGTATTTTTTCCTGAAGCTGGGATGAAATAGCTGCTGTATTTCACTGGCAGTCTAGAAAGCATTTCTGTAAGCCCTGTAGCATAAGCCCTAGCTGGGATTGGGTTATACTGCTCTTGGTTCTTCTGCTGCTGGGTAGCTTAGATAGTCCCCAACATGGGCAGAAGCATCTCCCTGCACAGGCCTGAATTACTAGTTGCCTAAGAGCCCAAGCAATGGTGAGGTTATTTATATCCCAGCCTTTTCAGCATTGTTCATGGCTGAAAACAACACACCAGACTGGAAAGACCTGTGGGCTGGTGATTATGGTGCCGTTAATTGTGTCAAACTCAGCCTCTTGCTCAAAGAGCTGGAGTTTTCAGGTGACCAAGTATCCCTGACACAGCTTGTAATAGCCTGGCTGGCAAATCAGTTACAGCACTACAAGCAACATGAGCAGCTCCTTTGGCGGCTTCACGTGTGCCCAGCGTTGATCATCTTTGGCATTAATCATGTTTGCACAACTCTGAGGACGAGGCCTCTGTTTCGCAGTGTAAGTATAATCAAACATGAGCTCAGGTGGCCCCGAGCACAGATTTGATTGTCACATTGTGCAAGTGCTCAGAGAACACGTGCAGCTGCTGCAGTGCCTGCCAGGTAAGTGTGCTGGGGCTGACGGAGGTGAGTGACCTTGGAACCTGTCATCACATCCTGGATGCTGAGGATGTTGTTGCAAAATCTCCTGCCAGGGGCTTCCCTGCTAGTGTAATTTCTGGCAGCCCCTTCCTGCAGAGCCGTCTCTGGTGGCCAATAGAGGCTGCCAGCTCCCACAGCAAGGCTTCTAGGAACCAACTAATTTAAGCCCTCCAAGCTGTTAAATCTAATAAAACAAAACACAAGAGTTCAGTGAGCTGAGAAACCTACTTTGCACAGGAACTTGTGTGATCAGTCTCAGCTGTCAGAAGCCAGTACTGGCCACAACTGGCAGCTCCAGGGTGGTAGTGGGCTGGGAGAAAGAGGGAAAACATTGCTTACTGAAACAGTAAAGCTGTGTCTGCTTGTAGGTAACTGCAGGCTGAGTGGATGCCTGTCTCCAAGCACTGGCATTACTATCTGGCTGGAGTTTGCCCCTATGGGTGTTCTTCCAAGAACTGTAATTAGGTTGATAGCTTAGGGAGGTAACTTTATTCGGGTGATCGAATGGTTTAGTGGAGGGGGATTCCAAGCTTTTCATGTCATTTGAGTTTGGAAGGCTGCAAATTTGTGGCAGCAAAAAAAGAGAAAATTATACCAAAATTAATGACAAGCTATTCCACACACAGACCTTGCTGATTTAGTGGCAAGTTTCCTGTCCAAACCAGGGCTCAGTCCAGCCAGTAACACTGACAGACTGCCAGCACATGTGTGTGGGCACATGGAAGAGGCCAATGGGGCAGTGCATGGGTCCATCTTTAGGGAGCAATCTGTAGGGCAATATTCTTCTGACCTTTCCCCTGGAGAAGATCCCTGAGCACAGAATAGTTACTCTGGGCTGACATTGAGCAACCCCAGCAAAACAGCAGCTGTGACCAGTCACCTGAGTATTTGGAAATCCTGGACTCTTGGGCTGAAATGCTGTCCTGGGCAGAGTGTCCCCTCATGTGCTGGAGATCCCAAGAGAGTAACCTGCCAGGCTTACCACATGCATGCAGCTTCTCTCAGCACAGGAATATTCATTTCAGGCCAGGAAATCCCAAACAGGAATAGGGCAACCCCTGCCTGCCCAAGCAGCTTGCTGGGATTTCTCCCTAGAAATGCACTGCATTTTTGTGCAGCAAACCATGGCCCAGCTTGCTTGTGAGGAGTCACGTGTTTGTCCTGGCCACAGAGCCCAAGTGTTCTGCTTGGCCCTGGCCCTTTTGGACAGCCTGCAGAGACAGGCTGAGCAGCATGCCTGGTGCCAGCTGCAGGGCCAAGGGCTGCAGCTCCCGGAGGCTCTGGCAGGGAGCCATGGCTGACTGCTGGGCAGCCTGCCCCCATCTGAGCGTTCACTCAGGCACAGCAGGCTGAGGCAGTGGGGGAAGTGTTAGTGCAGAGTTCAGCTCCAGCTCTTTATCTGAATGCTACCTAAGCCTTGCTCAAAGCCCATCTAGATTAAAAGTGTTGGATTCTCCTAGCAAGATATCTATTCCTTCCCTGAGGAAGGAATGGATGCACCCATGGGGAGTTGTGGTTATGCATTTTGCAGTGGATGAGAGAAGAGCAAAATATTCTAGCTGTTTCCCCTTGCCCTCTGTCCTATGCAGCAAGGGTTCCTGCTACCAGTATTACAGTGTCTTGGAGCAAGCCTTGGGAGAGGGATAGTCTGCAGAGCCCCATGCTGTCACAGAGTGCACTCCTTTCTGCGTTCCTCAGATCAAGGGGACAAAAGCAGAGGCCACAGAGAACATTTTTCACAGCTCTGCCATGACCTCTGATCCTGAGTCACCTCCTCTCCACCATGCTGGCCAGCCTGAGGCTGGATGTGCACCTTTGGCCTTGACATTCCCCTTTGCTTGTGTAGGCAGCTCCTTGTTCCTTTTTCTGGGCACTGGATGTGCTCAGTGGACTCCTGCAAGCTGGCAGGCACACAGAAACGAGGTGATGCAATGCCTATAACTGCCATGCTTACACCTTTCCAAGGAGCTGGTCTTTTATCTCCCAACATCACATCCCACTGCCCTTATGCATCTGTTCACAAAGAGAAATTCTCTGTAAGGAGGAACTGGATTGTCTGGACAATACCCTGCAATTCATTCTGCCAGCTGGCCCTGGAAAACAGCTCTGTGTGGCTCTGCACTTGCTAAGAAGTGGTAAACAAATCTCTAAGGAGTAGCTTGAAAGAGAGATGAGATTTTTCAGTAGATACAGCAAAGTTCAGGGAAAAAACATAGAGCAGGGACCTGAGGTGGAAAGGAAACCTGTCACTGCTCTATATAATTTACTCTCAGAGCAGCAGTCATCTTCTAAACTTCCCTTAGAAGAAAGAAAAGGCAAAGATGATTCATATCCCATTCCCCAGCTCAGCCTTAAAGCAGTGTTGATGTGACTAAGGTCCTCGCTACATCATTTATTTCTCCATCTAATGCTGAGAAGGTCATAGCAGGGCAGACTGTGATTAATTGGAATTTCTCAATGTTGAAAGATGTTTGAGATTGTTCCTGGTGATTAATAAAATTACTTGGGGTGCCATAGGAAAATCTGATCCTATACATTTTTTTCTGACAAGCATGAACCATTTGAAAGTCCCGTGTGTGAAATCTTAGAGAACAGCATTTGCATGGGATGCCTCTGGCAGCAGAGCTGAGCAAAGGTGAAACCTGTCGCACCACAGGGTCCCTGCCCAGCAAGAAATCCTCCCGAATTTCCACATAGCTCATGTTACTGGAGTCCACAGCCTTTTACCTTACCTTATTGCACGCCACTGGTGAAAGTTTGCTAATTTAGTAGAGCCTACAGCACCTGAGGGAGGCCCAGTGCACAGATGACAGCCCAAATCTTACCTTTCCCAGCAGACATCAAAGCAGGTGTGTTTGCAGCTGCTTTAACACTGTAGCTGATGGTTTTACCATTTCAAGTTCCCTGTGGCTCTGCAGAGGAGCAAACTGGCAGCCCATGTGCTCCAGACAGCTCTGCAAACACCTATTTAAGGGCAGTCCCTACCCTGAGGAGTTTACAAGCCAAAACTGGGGCAGAGAAGCTGCAGGCCAGAAGCTCAGTGCAAGCTGTGACTCTGTGCCCTACAGTAACATTCTGTGTCTGCTAGTTTGTGGTGTCCTAAGGTGCACATGTAGCCTGCCTGGATGAGGAGCAGAAAAGCTGCATGGGGTGGCCGTGGCTTTGCCCAGTCACACACACGAACAGCACAGATGGAGCCAGACCTGGCCTGTGCCAGTCTGTGACACTTTACTGGAAAGTGCTTTTAAGGACAGGTGATGTTTTACTTTCTCCTTGTCTTCAGTGCTGTTAAGGAGCAGTCTGAGCCCTCCTACACTGGAGCATAAACTGCTGGCTATCTGTACTTCAGTTTTCCCATTGGTGACTTACAGCATTTGTACTGTGAGTATTTTGAGAGGCTAACACCACATTCAGTCAGACTCACTACTGTTATTGCAATTCCTAATTTAAATTACTGACTGTTTGCTAGCAAAAACATTGCTTCCCCTCTCCCTCATTCCTGTTCTGTCCTGGCTTCTACCAGGGAGGTTTCACTCAGGACATCTGCAGCCCCAGTCTGCAGATGCTGGAAGCACACAGTTCTTGTGGAGGCCCCTTCTGGGGCCTCTCAAAACTGTGCCAGCAGTGTATCTAACACTGCACATGAGATCTGTGAGGTGTTGTGTATGGACAGAGGGCCCAGCAGGTTGTCAGTTAGCAAAAGAGAAATGTTCTGGGTTTATGCAGGATCAAATTCATTAGGTGCATGATTTCAGCTCTACAGGAAATAATTTTGTTGTCAGCTGTAAGAGGGAGAGAGACACCAGTGTAGCTGCTGCACTACATGTGAGAAGACCCATCCTATCTGCAGCTTGATGCAGCTCATGTATACACTTCAAAAAATTTCCTCTTTCTTGTGAGGCAGCCATGCATGCCAAGCTTTCGCTTTTAAGGGCAGATCTTCAGTACGTATTTCAATCCTGTCTGAGCAGGAGTCAGAAACTCTATTGATGGGATAAAGGTCCTTAGTTCACAGGCAGGATAGCAGTCAGTCATTACAGCAAGGATCCACATCAATCATAAGTCACAACCATGCAGCTCAGGAACCACAGGGCTAAGAGCGTTTGCTGATGAAGCCTTGATGCCTTGCTGATATTTGCATGTAGCACCACTGCCTCTTTTTCTCACCACTACTTCTTTAAAAAAGGTAAGATGAAATCCCATGCAAAGCAGTTCCATCACTCTGCACCAGCGTGAACTTTCCTTTCTGAAGAGCTCCTGGAGGCTCAGTTCAGAGGAGGTGAGCTGCTCCATTCAGTGGAGGTTAAAAGCACAACCATTTAAAAGGGGACGTTTTTCAGAGATTGCTCTCATTTTGAAGTTTGCTTGCTCCTGAATGTCATAACTTTTGTACATCCGCTGTAGGTGCTTTGTGCCCTGAATTCTGGATTTCCACACTCCAGTGACAGACTAATGAGGTTAAGTGGGCATGTTCTGTATATTTCACTGATTTCACACATCCTGTCTTTGACTTCCTACTGTGGTTTACTGAAGCCAGTCCTTGACAGCTAAAGGGATAGGGCTTGGAGTGCCAGGCCGCTGCAGTGATGGGGATATCTCCTGCTCTGATCACAGACTCTGATGTCAGGAGCACTTGTACCCAATGACCGGCCCTGGATGGAGGTAGAGGTGCCTCCAGGATCAAACAGCAACTGCTTTGCATGTGTCACAGCAGTGCTCTTTGGGCTAAGTGATGATGAAACATGATAAATAATTTTGCCCTGTCATTAGGGCACACTTGCTTTTTAGTTCACCCTGAAAAGGCCCCTTTGTGATGGGGCACAGCAGTGTGCATCCTTCTTCACCTCTGGCTGGGCAAGGGTCACACCCAGCTGGGGGAAAAAGCTCTCCATTACCCTGCAGCACTAATGGGCAGGTATGAGGGAAGGAGCAGACACTGAGAGACAGGATCATTTGTGCCATTGCCAGCACCCTGCACAGCCACAGCATCTTCACTGAAGCTGCATTCCCCTGTGCACCTCAGCTTGGGCAGGAGGCTGGACACTGCCTAGAGGGAGGCTGCTCCCAAGTTACTTGCTTGGTGTCCCCAGAGACAGGACTCAGAACTTCTGGGGACTGAAAATGGTATTTCATGTGCCATTAAGCAAAATGATTAATAAGCCTACATGGAGCTGCCTTTATCCTGTGCTTATGAGGAACATGCAATTTCTATTGACAGCATTCAAGGGCCCAGCTGCAAATTCAGTGAAGCGGAATAACTGCAGAGAGAACATTTTTCTTACAGTAATGTTGAGAAGCCTTGTGTGATGGTGTATCACGGTGAATGTGCTTACAGTACCAGGGGACACACTGATCAGTGCTTGCTTTGTTGCTAAATGAAAGTATCTCCATGGGAAATATCTAATACTCCTTGGGGGTGTACATTGGCGCCATGGTCATGGGTTGATCGGTCTCCAGACATGGTCTAAGTCATGGGCAAAGTGTCAGCATCAGGACACTGGTGGGTGTCAGAATCAGCATCAGTTTACCATCCAAAAGCTGTACACTCGCCACAGATTGATTTGCAGCCCCAAAATCTTCAGCATGAGTGCCCTCAGGATCACTTTTGAAAATATCACTCCTGTGAGCTGAGTTTTCTTCCTGGTATATTTAGAGTAGCCAAAAGATGGAGTAAATGGGTAGAGGGAAGAGAATGCCCTTGTGTGAAGGGGGCTGGATGATGTGAGGTTGAGAGGCAGCCAAGCAGACCTGATGGAAGGCTTCTCTGAGGAGAAACGAAGACCTGTCCCTACACAAGCACGAAGAGTTTAATAGCTATTATATAGATGGGAATTGGATGCAAATTTGGGGCTTGGCTTTTCAGAGATGTCATGGTAAGCCCCAGGATGGAGGTGTGCTCAGTTCACATGACACAGGAGAAGAGAGGAAGAAATTCTGCTATATTGCAATCACAAACTTTTAGGAGAAAACATTTTTTGGTAAGTGAGAAAACAAACACGTGAAGTTTCCAATGAGTAAGAAAAACCTAAAATAAATTCTTGTTTTCTGAGTCTAAAGAAGTAATCTGTTTCAGTTGGGAAGTCCTCAATATGATTTTGATCATATGGATTTTTTAAAAAATGCATTGTTTCTAACTGAAACAAAGCAGACCAAACATTTCCTGTTCAAAAGGGGTGTGTGTGTGTGTGAGGGGGGGGTATTTTGAATTATTCTACTTGTTCTTAATTTGAAGTAGAAAATTTGAGGAAGTTGGCAGTCATTCCCAGGATTCTGCAGTGCAGCTGAGCTCACATCTTCTACGCATACGCTCACATCTTCGGGGGAAATGTCTGCAGTTCTACTTGTGGCATGGAGCTGGCATGTGCTCTAATGAGATGCTCTATTCTTGTGCAGTGCATGGATGCAGCTTACTCCTCTTGTCTTCTGCCCCTCAGTACAGCTGTTTTTAGGGAGAGCCTAGGAAGGCTTGCTTGATCATGCCACCAGGTGCCTGGAACTGCTTATGGAAGGAAGCCAACTGCCAAGTAACCACTGCAATTTTCCTTTTCTCCTTTGCTTGGACTTCTCTGAAAAAGGAGACAGAGTTATCAGTTCCTTACTCCATGAGCCCCTCAGATAAAGGAGTTGCTCATGGAGGGAAGAGGGTGGTCAGATCACTTCGGCAGTCAGCTGCACGAAGGGACACTGGTTTTGTGTGCCATCACCCAGGGAGAGAAGACAGACATACTGAAATTCTTGCCTTCCCTGGACCTGCTTGCATTCCTTCCTCTTCCACAGGGACCAAGTGTTATGGTCTGGTTATTAAAATTATTAGAAATGCCTCTGCTTGAATTAAGGTGCAAATGAGACCATATGCTAAAATCAATAGTATGGATTTTATTTAACAATGAATGAGACACAGAGAGACAAAGAGAAATAGGGAAAAGGAGGGGGAGGGGGAAGAAAGAGAGGGACAGAGATTAAATAGAAAATGTATCAGTACTCCATGGAACCCCGTGGCATCCTGTGGGTCTTGTTCTTCTGGTCATCTTGGTGGTGAGGGTGCCTCAAAGTGTAGAGTCCAATGGATCAATATGCATTCAGGAGATGCCAGGCACGTCCCCTGGGGAAGGGGAAGATTTGCAGTCTCTTGAGATGGGCTCTGGATTTGTTACCTCACTTGAATCTCGTGCAGTCCTCTGGTGCTGGAGGGTCTCAGGAATGAGTTGGGAGGGTGCTTTTGGGGTCTTTGATGGTTTATGACCCCTTCTCAGCTGCCTCTCACATGAATGTCCTGTGTGTATGTGGTCTTCCTGAAGGTGGGGGGTTTACTCCTTTGGTTTGGTGTAGAGAAATTTCATCATCACACACCCAAAATCCTTCTTGTCTGCCACTTGCTGAGCCCAGATAGGGCTAATTCTTTAACACAGATACATTCATTCTTCCTGAGCCTTGTTTACTTTTCCTCAGACCTGAGATAATTGCACAATAGTCTTGTCTCAAGTTTCCATCACAATCCAAATTCTAGTCAGAAAGCATATTCAGGAGGGAGGCTGCTTCAGTGGTCCCAGACAGGCAGTTGCTTTTTGCAGTTTGACCAGAAGTCTTCTATGATTTTGACAATGTTTAAGACAATAACAACATTTTAGTCTATCACAACAGAGGAGAGGATGCTGGGGGGACAGCTCAAGCATTTCTGTGTGACAAGTGCTATGGCTGAGCTGTGAAGGGGAGACCACCTTGGCAGTGAACCTGGGGGAGCTGGCTGGACCCTTGTCTGCTGCTGCCAGTGGTATCCCATCTGCCTTTTGCATCCTGGTGGCACTGCTGCCTTCTTGCCATTACAGCTGCTGAGCATGCCCTTGTTCTGTTTGATCAGCTGTTTGAACCTGTCCAACTGCAGCCAAAGTCTGCCAGTCTCCCACACCACTACAGGGCTAACCCTGTTTCCACCTAATTGTTTCAGTTTCCACAGATTTGAGTGCTGTCCTGCAAGAGTGATTATCAAGACAGGAGACGTGGCAGTTTGAGAGTTTTCCTTGCTGTGGTTGGGTAGTCCAGAAGCTTCGTACCAGGTGTTTCAGCTTGCTGCTGCCAGGGGTCAAGACTGCAAGGATGGGAGCATGGAGAGGTCTGGGGTGGATGGATGGACAGAAAGTGTTGCATGTTTCACTCTTTTTTTTTTCTCCAACAACCTACTCCATAGGCTGTTAGAAAGGAGGTGGATGTCAAGCGTGCATGAGAGTGAGTAGGTGGTTTGAATCCCTCTCCTTGGGAGTGTTTTCCCCATGCTATGCTTGGCACAGCCTCCATGCAGCTTGAGGGAGGGTTTGTTTGTTTGTCTGCTGCGGCAAAACTTCTCAGAGAAGCTGCTGCCAGAGGTCAGATCTAAGTTTTTGGATGAAATCCAGAAACATCAATGTTGACGCATGCTGGAATGGAAACCCATCCACTTAGACAAAATGGAAAGAAGAGGGTGGTTTCATTCTGTAAGCTGCCCAAGCTGGGCAAGCATCCTTACTGACTCTCAGTCCTCCTCAGCTCAGTAGGCATGCAGGGCTTGCACTGAGCCATGGCATGTCCTTTTCCCACACAGAGAAGAAAAACACTTCGCAGGTCCTCCCACACTACGGGAGCAAACACCACGGACCGGCTCTCTTTCAACGCTGGTCGGTGCTTCGCCAGGGAGCTGCCTCTCACTTGACCCCTGGGCATTCCCCAGTAAGAACAAAGAGCGTCGCTGAAGCAGAGCAGCAGCACTCACAGAGACCTTCTGTAGGGCCTTGGGAAACTCCCTCCTTCAAGCTACTGAAACCCAGGGGCAATAATTAACCATGCCAAGTGTTGCACTGTAATTGTAGCTGTGTGTCCTTCAACGGGTGCATGTATGTTAAAAATATTTGTGTTTTAAGGCTCTTTCTTGAAGCATACATTTGTTCATGTTTTGCTTTCAGCTGGAGAGATGAAAATCTTCCCTTGAAAGATGCACAGGAAAAGTAATCTGAAGTAGCTAAAACTGCAAATGGGAAAAGGATTTAAATCAAATGGATGCAGGCCTGTTCCCAGGGCAGGCAGGAGGCTGCATTCCTGCAGCTGGAGAGGCAATAGAGCTCTGTGCCATGTCTCATGACTGCTGTAACAGGGTAAAACTGCAGAAAGGAGTGAGTGGGGAAAACCCCAGCTCCTTTCTAAGAGGACTGGAAAATCCTGTTTGGAAAATTGAATGAGGAGACAGTCCTGGGAAAATCTGAGTGCTGGAGCAAGGCAAGGGCAGGCAATCAAACCTCTATGGTGTCAGGGAGTTTCTGTTTCAGCCTTTCTGGACTTCTTGCATTATGGCCTGATAAATGTGTCAGCATTTAAAGAGAGTCTTTTGGTCCTGATAATGCTTCAGAGAGCTGTCTGAAGGGACAGGGAGGCGAACAATGCCAGTGCTGTGACAGGCAGTTGCTGGAGAAAGGGAAAGGCTGTGCACCAGCTGCATTTATGGTGTGTGCTGTTCTGGCCGGCATGAGGGGACAGGGCTTTCCCACTCCCCATCCCTTGGGATACCGTGGAGTTCTCACTCTCCAGCAAAGCACTGGTGCTGGGAGCATAGCAATGCTGGAAAGAAAAAGCCCTTCGTCCACTCCCACAAAGTGAGGGCAGCCTTTCATGCAGGGAGAGATTCTCCCCTGCCACCCCTGCACTCTGTTTTGCAATTCTTTCTTCTAGGAACAATCAGATGCTTAATTATTTTCACAGATCAGCTTCTACAGAAAAATGATCTGTACTGGGCCTCTGTCTGGCCCAGAGTCCACCACCATTGAAAATTTCCCATTAAAACAAGTCACAAATGCTACATGTCCTCCTCCTTGGAGATCATGTTGTCTTCCCTTGGGATTTGTTGCTGGTTTCACCTTTTCCTTTCCTCACTCAACTATGTTGCTCATTCCGATCTGAACTGAAGCTGTGGGTCAAAGCCAGCCTTAGTGGGGCTGCCACTCCTGGGGATAGATTAAGGGTCCTGGTGGCCTCACTTCCTTCTTGTTCATCAAGTCCTGGTGGGGCAGGCAGGTAGATGTGTTCACCAGGTGAATGCAGGACATGTGGTTGGTAAACACTGTTTGTTGGCCCCTGCCTATAGTTCTTTTTGGTGTGTAAAATGTGAAGTATTCAATAGGGACCCTCTTCCTAACATGAAAAGGATGAAGGAGGAGGAGGAAGACAATAAGAGTTAAGGCCTCCTATGTTCAGACTGTGGGCCCCTGTGATGTCCAAGCCCATCAACAGGCAGACAGGCAGGCAGCTCCTTGGTCTGCCCATCCTACCTCTCTCTGCTGAGAGCAGAAACACCTACATCTATGAGTCAAACAGGTCACACAGCCCAAGCTGTGTGTAAGGAGCACACTGCACCGTAACCTGAGAGCAGCAGAATGAGCAGGTGGGGAAGATGGTGAAAGGTTTCTTCTCGTGACTGCAGAGGTCAGGCTGGTGCTGCAGCCAGTGGGAGGACGCAGCCTCCTTGTGCATGTCCCCTAGGTGCAGAGTTGCCTTTTGCCCTTACCTTTTACACTTTCCAAAGATGCAGGGAATGGAAAAGAAGGGTTCCAAATTACTGGGGGAAAAATCAGACCTTGGGCTCTGCTGTCCAGCGTCACCTCCCTGGAGATCTATGTTTTATCTGTCGCCACAATAAGGTTCTTGAGAAGCCCAGGAGTGATGCTGAGAGTGGTGAAGGGCAGGCAAGCACGTACTGAAAGGGGCCCCTTGGTTGTGATTATGGTGAGAAAGGCCTGCAGTGAACTGGAATGCAAGCAGGAAGAGGAGGGTGTGGGAGGAAATGGGGAGTTCTGTTCTTTGTGTGCAATATAAGGAAGTATGGGAACATCCTTGTGGGATTTTCAAAGAGATTTACAAGAATGGGCAGCAGGGAAAGGCTGGGAAAAAAATGTAACTTCATGCTGCATAAGGTAATGATGGGTGTATGAGCTGGTGTTGCAGGTGAAGAGGGAGGGGGAACCTGCGAAAAGGGAGGGAGAAAAGTACAGGCAGAGGCAGATACGAATGCCAAGGGCAGTAAGAACAGAGGACACAGGCACGTCTCTTAGGAAACTAAATGTGAATTTCATAGGACCTTGATCTGCAGCAACGTGGCTGATCTTGAAGCTTGCAGAGACACACAAGGCAGGTGGCAAATGTGCGTGGGAGAGAATTTTGAACCCTGGACCAGTATGGGGAGGCACTGGCAGTAGACTCAAGTTAGTGTGCTCTGCAAATAGCAGCTGTGCTGTCTGAATAAGAAAAAAGTGATGCTGGAAGAATAAATGCATATGGAGTTCTTGCTCCATGTCCTACAAATGGGAGCATGCCAGAGTGCTGAGGAGACATGAAGGCAGGTTATCACCAAAACCACTCTCAGAAGATCTTTCTAAAGGTATAAGTGTGGAAAGCACAGAGACAGGTTGGACATGCAGCCATTAAGGGCACATGCTTGAAACTGGAGTTGCAGGGGGACGCCCTACAATCTTGCTACATAATCAAGTGAACAGGCAAAGCTCTGCACTGAGTAATCCTGCAATAGCAATGCACAAATACACAACATGCCCCAACCTAGTTTGCTAACACATATTCCCACTTTAATCTCCATCCCACTTGCTTTACCTCTGCTTCCTCCACATATGTTACGTGGTTACTTTTGCATGACTGATGGAGGCAAACAGTAGCAAAACCAGCATGTGGTATTTGGGCAATGATTTGTTTAGCTGCGCTGCAGAACTTCCTTGTACAGTAAAATGCTTGTTTAGTTTATTAAGTAATTGCAGAAGTCTTGCAAGATTATAGCAGTGCTTTCCTAGATACTATTTGTCTAAATACTGCAACGGGCAGCAGAGAATGTACCACTGCCTCTGAAACTACTCTACCAGCCTGGTACTACTGATAACTGCATTTTTCTCCATCCCTCTGGCCTTTTGCATTCAGATGGTATCTATTTAAATATTTGCATAGGAGGTCCAGCTGTGTACCCAAGCACTTTCAGAGCACTGATGTCTATAACTGGTGAATGCCTCTGCAGAACCTTGACAGCATTTCCAACCCCTGCCTCGCAACAGGAAACTGAATGGAACATTGCTGTTTGTATTTCCAGCCATGGGATCACTTGAGATTCTTTGCTGGTGAAAAACCTGTACCACCAAGTGAACAAACCCCCTCAATTGCTACACCCAGCTCAGGTTTAGTAGTTGGTCAGAGTACAGGGTGAGTTCCTAACAAGAAGGTGGTTTTGGCAGATTCCCCAGCCCCACACCTAGAAAACTGCAGGTTTGCAGTGCAGATATGGTCCTGTCTGCCAGGAGGAGGTTTCAGTGCATACAGCCAGTAGAAGGGAAAAAAAAATTGCTCAGGATGACAATTTATATAAAATTTTCCACAATGGCCTTTGGCTCCCATGCAAATTAGGAAGTACTCAGCCCACTGTGGTGTTCTTCCTCATACCAACAAGCCCTCCTTCGAGCAGGTCATGTGTCAAGAACTCCTTGGGAAGAGCAGAGCAGAAAAAGGAACGGGTGTCTGTGCAACCTGGGGCTATGGCATCCTCCAGCAGCCTGAGCAAGGCCAGGTGCCACAGCAGCACAGAAGTTCCCTGGCCAGTGTTCTTGACAGAGCTCCATCCTACATGAGCAGCATTGCTGCTCCCTGTTCCTGTCCAGGGAACACGGCACAGAAGAAAGGGCATGGTCACTCTTCACACATCCTGTACCTGGACATATAAGAGGCTAAAACCTGTGTTTGAAATAATCCTGTGCTGTGATACACTGCCAGCAGATAATGAGGTGGAGGTGAGAATTTGAGCAAAGTGATTCTGTCTGCCTGAATGCTGGAGAGAAACCTGAGAAATAACTGAAGGGGGCTAAAGCCACATCCTTCACCACTATGAATTGGACTAGATGAGCTGTAGCTTCTGCAGTGGAGAAGCAGGGAGGGCCCCTGCCAGAATTTCAGGGGTGGAAGGCAACAGTGTGAGTTCCCGGGTGTGTTCCCCCTTCCCGCGGAAATCCCCTTCGGAAATTCCAAAGGTGTCAGAGTTCCAACTGGAACTGGGCCAGGTGATTAACCAGAGTTGAGCAGACACGGGGCTGTGCTGCAAACTGCAGCCTCCCCTGGCGAGAGCTGCCAAGGACTGGAACAAAAGGTGCTATGAGGGCAGGTGGTCAGGTGCTGCCACAAACAGCCTAAAAAACCCCGCTCTAGCAGGCAGGCAGCCTGGTGCTGGGTGACAGGGGGAATCCCAGCCCCACAGCCTGCTTGCTGCAATGGGTGCAGGAAACAACACCTACATCTGCTTCCAAAATTAGCTGCAGCAGAAGAGCTGAGAGCTGCAAACTGCTTAGATGTCTTATCACTGCTGAGGTGAGCCACCCAAACCCCCTGTAACTGTGACCCCATTGGTCTACTAGGTGCTAAGTGTTTCTTAAAAAGCTAACCAGGTGGATTCCCATGATCTCAAGATGAGGAAGTGGGCAATGAACCATTTCACAAACTAGATACAATAACATTTTTTAATAAATACATATCTCACATGTACCAAAATAATTATAAACAAAAAATGTACAGTATTTACACAATATACAACTGCTAAAAAGTGTAGCAATTATGACACACATGGTGTGAAACACACTGTTTCCAATGCCCACAGTTAACATTATTGCTACTTTCTCCTAAAAGCCAGGAGGTCACCAGTCCCTTGGTCCGACTCCTCCACGTGGACACCCCACCGAGAGCACCGATCCGCACCTGAGGTCGCTCAGTAAGGCCACGGGCTGCCACCAGCCCAACACAAATTAACACACAGTCTCCAAGAAGAAGGGGTGTTGGTGTGAGTCCACCATGCCATGAAAGTACACGTGTTTCTCGCAGTACTTAATGCCACAAGAAAGCCCTCTGTAATGAGCAGGTTGGACCTGTAGTCTGTTACCTTTGCAGGGCTGAGAAGACTGGCTGCGTGGCTCTTTATCAGGTGGTGTGTGTGAATAATGACAGATCTCTGCTGATGTTACACATTCCACTCCTGTATTTAAACACAGGGCAGATCCTGGAACTGTCCTGTTACAATTATGTGCTCCTTCTTCTTGCTAGGCAGTGTAGTATTTCCTTCCTGGTTTTCCTCTGCACATTTTGACTTTCTTTTCAAATTAAGAAAGTCAGTCCTTTTTCTATACATATGTATGTAGTCACTTCTTTTCACAGAAAGCTCTGCTTTAAAATGTCAGCTGTCGTCCTCCAATAAGGCAGTCATCATACATAAGCTGCAAGAAAAAACCCAAAAGCTGTTAATAAAACAATCTCACTGAAAGTATTGTACCCACTCTGGGGCAACACCCAGACTTCTGCAGTGTGTAAAATTTCTACACCAAAATGGTTACTTTTGCCATTTAACAGCACTCAGAACCTTACAAAAACAAAGGCTGGTGAAGAGGTAACCATGCATTAACTTGAATTTTATCTCATGAGGTTCTGTGTCAGCCACAGAATGGTGTTCAGAGAACCATGTTGCATGAAGTTAACCTCCATTCCCTCAAGTTATTTTTTACATTTTATTTTTAGTCTACTTATATGCTTGCCCCAACTGCCATTTTGCTGATTGCTGATTGCTTATTTAAACCTACTGGGGCATGTCATCAGAGCAGCAGCAAGAAAAAAACCTACACAAGATAGGATCTCCCCCTTCTCTTGAAAATATGCAAACTGCTACTTACTTCATCCTCTGTGAATTCAGGCTCAGATTCACTGCTCTCCTCATCCTCACTTTCTGGCAACATCTGCAGGTCAGCTGTGGTCAGCTGCTTCAGCTGTTCCTGTATGCTTGAGTTGTCTCTTCCCCATGTGAGCTGATAGGGGGAATAGCCCTGATAGGTCACTTTGTTCACGTCTGCCCCATGTTTCACCAGAAGTGACACCAGGTCTGAATTCTGCAGATCAACAGCCAAATGTAGTGCTGTTCTGCCATTGCATGGCTCCTGTGTGAAAATAAGGGTTGCAATGTTAGGAGAAGCAGAACCATTGCCAGATCTGTTGATCCTTAAGACTACACAGCCCCACTCAAATTCCTGGTACCCATTACATACCTGTGCATTTACATCTGCTCCCAAAGACAGCAGATACTCGACAATAGCCAGGTATCCTTGAATAGATGCCAAATGAAGACATGTATGTCCTGCAAAACACAAACAAAGGGAAACTTTGAGTAAGTCGAACTCAGTGCCTCATCACTACTTAAGAGTCAGGATGATAGGCCAGGATGATATCTACATTTGCAATTCACCCATGGCAAAAGGGTGTTTTCCAAAAGAGCTTTCCAGCTTCCAGTGACTATGAATAATAGGGTTGGATTTTGGAAAGATTTCTTAGAGGCTTTGTTTCAGTGTTTGACTGCAACTTACAGCAATCAAAGAAAGGAGGAGCCTCACTAAAAATGCAAAATTCAAAGCCATGAGAGACAATAGTCAACATCGAGGAGGCCTACAAGACGGTGGCTTTTTAAAGTCACACATTGCCATGTGCTTTGGGCTCCTCAACTCTCAAATGGCCATAATAATCCTTCTCCACCTCTACAAAGATCTTAGAGATCTACAGGACACCAACCCCACCCTCAGTGCAGGACATAGGGTCAACTGTTTAGCAGTGTGCCTGTACCTTTGTAGTTGGTTGCCTGCAGGACAGCGAGGAGGTGTTGTGGCTGGCAGTACTGTGTGAGGACACTGACACTCCTGAGGGAGCCCTGCTGGCAGGCAATGTGCAGAGGGGTGTTTCCTCGAAAGTCCCTCATTTCCAGGTCACATCCGGCCTTCAGAAGATGCTCGGCAATTTCAGGCTGATCAGTTATCACTGCCAGGTGAAGAGGAGTCTGCAGAAAACAGAAAAAGTAGCTTCTAAGTTACACTGCACTCTTGGCAGCAACATCTAGACAAGCAGATCTCTTGACCACTTGGTGATTTGTCCCATGAACTAAAAGCATGTCCCATAAACTCAGTTCTTTATGCTTCCCAAGACCTTGCATAGTTGCCCTTTCCTCTGGAAGTGGTGAACTTACGGCTCTCTGGATGCCCAACACTCAATCTGTACGAAGGGTATCATTAACATCTCAGTAAAGAGGGATGCAACTCCCTGCATCATATTTGAAAAATGTGGGCGTTCAACGCCACTCTCTCAGGGCAGAGGAAGCACTGTACTAAACTGGCTGGAGCCAGCTGGGGACTTTCCTGAATGCAGGCTTTGATTTAAGTATGCTTTGATTCTGTTGATTCCATCAATCAAACAAAAAAAATTAAAAGTGTTTTTTTTGGGGAATTCCCCAGAGGGCCTGTGTGGGGGTAGCTGGGGCTGGTCCGGATTTGGGGCCGTGGAGGAGAAAGTACCTGGCTGAGGTTGTTCTGGAAGTTCAGGAAAGCCCGGTCGCCGGCTGCCTGCTGGATCACCTCCAGGCTCAGGGCTTTTTCCTCGTGAATAATCGCCAAATGGAGAAAACTGCAGATGGAAAAAGGAGTAATGAGGCGACGCACGTTCCAGCCCCGGTGCGGTGTCAGCTGCCCCGTGCCCGCGGCGGGAGGGGCGGGTCACGCGGGTGTCGCAACCCGGGGCTTTCGGCGCGGCCGGGGCTTTCCGCGCCCGGAGCCGCCTCTGCCCTGCCTGGCGCCGCGCCAGGGACTTTCCGCCCTCCCGCCGCGCCGCGGCCCAGCCCGGCGCCTCCCGCCGGCGGCACATCCCGCCCGGGCCCAGCACCGCCGCGTCCCCCACCGCGCCCCAGCCGCCCCTGCCCCGTCCTCGGCTCCCACTTACGTGTCCCCGTCCTCCGTCAGCTGCTGTGCCCAGGCGGGCGGCTCGCGGGGCTGCAGCCGTATGTCCTCCAGCTCCTTCACCAGCTGCCGGTACTCCTCCTCCTTCATGGAGTCCAAGCCACTGTCGTGGCGGTCGTCGATCGGGAGCCCGGCCTGGCGGTCCTTCCTGTGGAAGGAGCCCTCGCAGCCCTCCATGGCGGGCTCGGCGGCGCGGCGGGCGCTCAGCATGGCGGCGGGCGGAGAGTGAGCGGCGCGGCGGCGGCGCCTCGATATACAGCGCGGCCGGGGGATTTCTGCGGGGGAGGAGCCGCCCAGGACGGGAATTTCCAGCCAGTCAAAGCCCGACCGACGGGTCTGATCGTGCTCGGCGCCGCTGGCACTGGTAGGGAGGGCGGAGCGGCCGGGGCCGCCCAGAAGGGGCGTCGGAGGGGAGGGGCGGGGCGATGCCCGCGCGAGGGGGAACTTGGCGTTTTTCCAGGGGGGAAGTACTCGCCTCTCCGGCGTCCCAGGCGGTACTTCCCTGCCGAGCCCCGGGGGGATTTCCCCGCCCTGCCCTGCCCTGCCCTGCCCGGCCCGGCCCGGCCATGGGGCTCCCGGCGCCCCCTCGCCGGGGGGCAGCGCTGTGGCCTCACTGCCCTTGGGCGCTGAGGAGCCCCTCAGTGCTGGGCACTGCTGGCCCGGATCGCACCCTGCATCCCCCCGCCTTTCCGTAAGGGGGGCTGTGGGATCATAGAATCATGGAATAATTTGGGTTGGAAGGATTCTATAAAGGCCCACGGGCCCAGCCCCCCTGCCATGGGTCTTCAGCTGGGTCAGGTTACTCAGAGCCCAGTTCACTCTGACCTTGAATGTTTCCAGGTATTGGCTATCCACCACCTCTCTGGGCAACAGTGTTTCACCACACTAATTGTATCAATCTTCTTCCTTACAGCTAATCTAAATTGACCGTCCTTATAAAAATCCTTACCCCTTGACCTATTGCAACAGGCGCCGTGAAAAAGCCCATCCCCATCTCTTTTATAGGCTGCCTTCAAGCACTGCAAGACCAGATTACGGTCTCACAAGGTGTCTCTAGCCAGGAGCCCCAACCATAAGCATTAACTCTCTTAGAAGCTCTTCTCTCTTTCACCATCTGCACAACAGCAGCAGATCACAGCCTGTAAGGATCATTCTGAGGTCTGATGAGAGGGACTCCCTGAGGAGTCGTAAATCAGTGCTCATCTAACGATCAGGAATAAGCTTTGTAGCCAGCCCAGGGCAGCGAAGTCATGCTAAAATTTCAGGGAACCGAACACCACCAGAGCTGAGGCTGCTATTGCATCAGTACACTGCATATGCCCTGCCTGGGGGGCAGTATCACTTTTTGGAGAGATTCAGGTAGAATTGCACATGATGGATGCTATGCTAAATACCTGCAAATGTGCAGATGCTGCCTCAACATTTAGAGGATTTTGCATCTTTGCTGTGGAAGTTTTCACTCCGTTTCAGTGCTGTGGGATCAGCGCTGTGAGAATTTTGAGCCACTCCTGTACATCCAGTTCTGGTCCACGACTAGATAGGCCTCTTTCAGAGGGTAGATCCATAATGGAACAAACCTTTTAAAAAAAGAAATTACATCTTTGGCTGTTATTACTTTCTCTGACCATTCCTAATGACTCTGCTCCTTTTTACTGCTGTAGTGCCATCTGTGGGTAATGAAAACTGGATAAAAGACATTGTCTGCAGAGCTGGCAGCACTGAATTTTTCCCTCGTGAATTTTTGCTTCTACTTCTCAGATGTAGGGGATTCCCATGAAGAATTCTTCTTCCCTTGCAACTATTGCTGGCCTCACTGAGTAATGGTGTCTGTGCTTTTTTTTCCTTTTGTCATTTTCCCATGGGATGGCATCCCTTTGAACAAGAACTTAAGAGAAAATCCAAAGATGAAAGGAGGAGCCAGAGGAAAGAAAGATTGCCTGGCTTTCTCTGAGCAGATGTTCCTAATTTTCAGCCCAGCTGTGCCATTCCTGGACTTTTTTTCAGTGTTCGTCACTTGGCCTGGGACAACCCGGTGGTGCTTTTGGGCAGGTTTAGAAAAAAGCCATACAACTCTTGCTTTTGTAGGTTAAGGCTTATGAAAGTTTTGTGAGCTTTTTGAAACAGTTTCCTCTTTTTAATGTAAATTGTCAGGGGAAATTTAATTAACAAATTTATCTCCTCCTGCCTACTTCTCTGTGAAAAAGGGAAGATAGGTGTTGGAAAGTAAGCTCCTGCTCTGACTAGCAGGGGAATTGAGCCCATGCTGTCTGCAGTTGGGAACACACAGAAACCACACAGTGTGCTAGAACCACACAGAAAGGAAACTTTTTTCCTGTCCTCACTGTGATGGCTGGAAACCAGGAAGGGGAATTCTTTGTCTCCTTCCATAAGTGACCTCCAGCTGCTCTTACAGGCCATCACGGGGCTATTTTTAGCAAGCATTTGCCAGCAGCAGCCTCTTCTCAGAGGCATGTGAGATGCTTTTATTTTGTGTGTGTTTTAGCTTGGCGGTGCTGCAGAGAATTGTAGGTGGCAAAAAGGTGATAGAAAATGTTTTCTGGATGGAAAGTCATGCCAAGGCCAGCCCACTCCCTGCCCCAGGGAGATGTTGCTGCTCTGCAGCCTGGCCATAGCCATCACAGTGGGGCCCAGACATGGGCCAGCACCCCTGGGTATTAGGCAGCCAAAAGCAAGGCTTGAGAAGGGATTTAGTCCTAAACCCTGGTCCCTATGTAAAGCAGCAGCCAGATGCAGATGCAGAGGCAAGAGGAACCCTCATTAACAAATAAAGCTGCTTTCTGCTCAGTAACTCCTCAGAGCTACCACAGTCATTATGCAGTATTTGCCTGAAGGGATTTCATATAGAAGATAGCATAAAGCAAAGGTTTTGGGGTGCTGATGAAGGTCATTGGTGCTGGTTTTGTGCTGCTGAAATACTGTCCTTTTTTTTCTTTTTTTGAAAAATTATCACATTCTAGCAGTTCTTATATATAATTTTCAACATTTTCCACAAGAAAAAAACAAATAGAAACAAACTCAGCCTTTTGGATATAGGTTGGAGCTTATCACAACTCCAGTTTCCTATGTGGCCCCTTAGGTGGGTGCTGCAGTTCTGGGAGGCTCAAACATGCCCCTCAAGGATGGAGCAGCTGTACCTACTCAGGAACAGGGGTTGGCCCTGCTGAAACAGGAGCAAAACAACTTGAATACTGCAGTCATCTGTGCCAACCTGAACCCTCTTTGTCTGCTTGTGTATTCTGGTTTAATACCTCTGCTATGTCAGGATTAATTTCACAGGGATGGGGTTTGTGCTCATCAACTTGAGAGGAGATTAATGTTCTCTTCATTTTTTATTCAGGATGATGTTAACAGTCTCCTCTGCCTGGTCCACTGGGCACTTCAAGACCAAGGGACTACCTGAAAGTCACTTTAACATTGTAAGAGGCTGTAACTGTGGGAGGTGGATTTGCACCTGATACCTAAGAGCTAGATTTTGCAAAAGCCTCCTCCACTCTGGGTGACCCAGGCACTCAATTGGCCAGGCTGTGGAGCTGCAGGGATGTGATGTTTGTTTTTCTTCTGCCTTGCAGAAAGCAGCTGGCAGGGCTCGGAGAAGGAGCCTCGAGTGCCTGAATACTGAAAAGGGGCAGTAGAGTTTTAATCAGTTTTTAAAGTACATGAAGGATTCTCGTGCTGCTTCCTCCAGCAAACACATTAAATTGTAATTTCCTGATTGCCACACTAATCATCAGAACCATCTAGTGCTGTTGATTGACCAGAGTAAGTCCCTCAGTTTCATCCTTTTGTGATTGATGCTGCAGATACCTATTAACTGTTTCCTCTTATTTAATCTCTAGGACTGTACATGGCTTGTATTAAATATACCAGGAAAGGTAGTTATCAATATCCAGCAGGATCTTGGCCTGGGCTGTTAAAAGCAAAAGCAAAGCAAATAAGTCAAGTAGACCTGCTGTCTGTACGTGTACGTGCATGTGCAAACACCTCTTTGGAACAGGACTGTGGTTTGTTGCTTCCAAAGTCTGTGGACTTTACTAGTGCAAGGGAAGCCAGGGGACACTTAGTGCTGTCATTCTGATAACATTTTGCAGTTAAAATCCACATATCTCAGTCTCCCATTTACAGCTACTATAGAGATAAAAAACATGTGGCTCCAAACAATTAGTCCAGTGGTAAACAAGGAAGGCATATTTCCCTCCTGCTTTCTAATAATATGTTACTAATTTGAAAACTTTTAGAAAACAGCCAAATGAGAGGAAGGAAAGTTACACAAAATCCAGTTTTGTCAGTCAGGATGAGGGCTGATGGTGTTACACGTGCCATGTGGTCTGTATTCCTGCCTCCTCAAACTTTTTCATCAGAGGCAAATACTCCAGTCAGATACTCTAAAAAGCAGAGTGGTGGATGCAGTAGGAAGCATTTCTCCACCTTATTGGAGCTGACATATATCCAAGCCAATATTGCTCAGGATAATTTTTGGCACATAAAGCCAAATTCCAAATTAGGGCATATAAAATCCTACTCACGTCCCACAGACACAAAAATAGAGTTAGCTGGGGTGTCCTGACCAGAGTCTTAAGAGATCTAAATTCCTGGTTGGCTACACTAGTCTGTTTTTACTTTTTGACTGCAGCTTATTTTTGGCATTTCTTAAACTGATGAATTGCGTCTCTGGGAAGATCTGCATTTCTCTGCATGAACTGTGAGCTGTTTGTGTATCAGTTGGTTGCATTTCTGGGGATCCTTGGGGATGAGATATACTGTGTCAGTTTAAACTGCTTTTATTGTTATGCCTTAAGGGTAAATATCAGTCACGTAATTTAAAATCAGCTACCACTTGGATGACAAGTTTTTTCTGGTGTCATTCCCATTTCTCATGTAGAAGCTTTGTTAAAGCATGTTGCTCAAAAAGGTTTAAACTGATGCTTGCTGCCTGATGCAGTGAAGCTTGCAGCCACATGTGTTTCGTGTAGGAAAAAAGAGTCTTGGGCAGGGAGAAGAGAAGTAAAGGCAGGTCTCCTGAGTTTGTTGTACAGCTTTCCCTCTGGCAATAACATTGTTCTCCATCAGTATGGCCCCCTCTGGGGCTGCACAGAGTGGAAGAACCTGATGGGGAAAATACAAACTGGGAGCATGCTAATAATTAAAAAGGGACTTTCCCCCTATAAGCAGCTGTAATATTTGGTAATGTTACAGTCTCTAGTTCTTCCCAGCAAGTAGGAATATTGCAAAGATGGAGAGAGTGGCACAGTGGGACCATGCAGAAAACTGAACTGGTGAGGATTTGGGAGGGGTAGCTCAGCCTGGTGGAGTGTGAGCATGCTCAGCCAGCAGAGTCTGGGCAAAGCAGGAAGCTTACAGATCCAGAAAGTCACATCTGGATCTGGGTACAAATTTCTCTGTTGTACTAGATGGTATTTTGAGCAAACTAAGGACCTTAACTGAGTTAGTCTGGGCTGTCCGAGCCAGGCTGTGTGTGGGCAGTGAGAGCTGTCTGTCTCAGCACATACGTTGCTCTGAACCTCTACATGCTCCTGTGCAACCCTTGTGCCTAAAGCTGGTATGGTGGATAAACACAAAAAGCCAGTGCACTGCTCCCCTGTGCACAGAGGGGGCCCAGCACAGCAGTCAGGCACACGGCAAGCCGCAATTAGAAGCTGAACTGTGTGCGGGCCCAGGGATTTCCCTGGGGACGGATGTGGCAAACACAGGGGCTAATGAACTGAGTGCTGTAGCTGTTTGTCTGAGCTAGCAGGGGAGCTGCCAGGGGAGGAAGCAGGAAATACTAGAGTATACTAACAGCATAACCCTGAGAGGAAAAAAACCCAACAGAAGATGAATTTTGGGGTGGGTGCTTCCCAGGGACTGCCAGCCAAGGGACTGTCAAAGTCAGCTCCTCCTGTGCACACCCTCTTTGGAGGAAGGCAGGCTCTCTGCTCCCTGCTTTTTCTCCTGGTGAAAGTTCTTTGGAGCCCCAAAGCCCTGCAGACTGCATGGCTCTGGGAGGGGTAACTCCAATCTGCCACCCACAAATTGCCTGAGGCTGGCATAGGGTATCAGCAGCAGCTGCTGCTGCTGAGATAGTTCTATGCAGGGCTTGGCTTTAGGAGTATCAGTGCAAAACGCCCATCTGTGTGTTCTGGGGCTCTGCTTGGAAAGTTCTCAAGGTTTTAACCTAAGTTTTTTCTGTCTTGGTTCTGGGCTGTGCTTGGAGCTGGAGCACTGGCTGTGCCAGCAGGGAGCATGCAGCATTGCCAAGGGCTGGAGGTGCTTCTGGGTGCCACATTCTGGTCCAGGCCATCCTTCTTCTAGCCATGCAAATGGCTGTTGTTGACAGTGGGGTGCAGTGCCTGGAGTAGCTCAGTCTCTGCAAGAGAACAAGCTGGGAGAATAGCTCCAAGGGACAGCAAAGAGGCTGCATTTATAGGCGTGTTAGGTAAGCTCTGATTTACACACTAATAAGAGAGACTAAAGGCAAGCTGAGAGAGGTTAAATACAGATTCTTCCAAAGTCCAAACACACCGTGCTCTGCACGCTCTGAATATTGCCTGCACTCACAGAACACAGGTTCTCCAGACTGGGCTACAATAAAATCCTCTTTTTCTCACACAGCTCTCATTCCCACGTAGTCCCATTTATTTTCATGCAGCCAACTGTTTACTCTGAGCATGACCTGTCCCAGAGAAGGTGAAGACTGGCAGCAAGTTCGGGGCTGCCATCACTTGTGAGATGCAGGGAATCAGCAGTGCCATTGTAGGGTGGCTGTTCACCTCTGCTACCCAGGCTGGTGGCTGGAATGTGGCTGCTCCTGCTGGTCCTGTGGTATCCGAGCTGCATGTGGAAAAGGGGAACTGGAAGCAACAGTGCATCTTTCAGAGTAGGCCAGGACCAATAACTATTTATTGGAGCTATACTGGGAAGGAAGAGGGGGCAGATGGAGACTGCAACACAGATTTTCCGGCCTGGAAGGAATTTAAATTTATCACTCTCCAAGGCTGCATCCATTACTGGGATGACTTCCCATTTAGTGTATGCCTTTTAGGGCTCTGATTTCTTCAGATTTCATGAAAGTTAGTTACTAACTTATGGCTTTGGTATTTCCCAGACAGAAATATCTGTCCAGGATAAGGTCCTGCCTATCTTGTAAAGCTAGTTTGTGCACAGGCAGTATATTCAGCTCTTTGTGAACTCACCACCCTGTGCATGTGCTGTGGTGACATCTGGAGGGCCTGCACATGGCATAGCCCCAAGGGCACGTCCCTGTATGTCCAGGAACACTGTACAAGTGAGAAAAACTAATGCCTGAGTTCTTTCCAGGCAAAATTTCTGAGCAGCATAAAATATAACTTGCTTGGGAAAACACTGACCTCTGGTAACAGGCTTAGGGCCATGGTCTTGGGTTTCTGCTTGAGACAAGAGTCATGGAGGCTCTAAAACACATTTGTGGGAAAGCCAGCAAGGGAAGTGAGATTGGAGGGAGTGATTTTCCCAAGAGCACTGAAGAAAAGCTGTGTCAGTCCCACTTTGAAACAAGTGTTTGACAGTTACACTAATAATTCTGCCTGCATTCACAGACACGAACCCTTTTCTTGGCTGCATCCTCTGTCTCCCAGAGCCCAGCATCCCACTATGGCCATTGTAGCTACTTCCTGTATCCTCACCAGCTGGCAGCTCTATGGCCCTGCAGACCTGAAAGGTAGAAGTCATCACATTCAATGTGACTGTGTCACCTTGTGTCCCAGGAGCCTACAGGAACCTGAACACTTGCACAATTCAGCTGACTGTGCTATTACCTTGTGTCTCACTCTCTATTCACAGCAACACCCCGTCCATCACACTGTTTTCATATCTACCCTTCAAAGGAGAATCCTCCCTCACCCACACTCTCTGCTGTTCCTGTCATGGTGGTGTCATTCAGTGATGGTCTGTCCAACTGGCACTTCTGTGCTCTGACCTCTGCCTGGGACAGACTCTTGGCACTGCTCTGCAAAGCCGTGTGCCCATGCTGTCCTGCACTTCTTTAAATACATCAGGGTGAGCATTTAATGGATAATCATAGGATCATAGAAAGGTTTGGGTTGGGAGGGACCTTAATGATCATCTCATTCCAACCCCTCTGCCACGGGCAGGGATACCTTCCTCTCCAGAAGATTGCTAAGGGCCCCATCCAGCCTGGCCTTTAACACTTCCAGTGTCAGGGCATTCACAAGTTCTCTGGACAATGAACTTCTCATGGATGATGAACAGCAAAAGGGTATCTGGGAATTGTGTGCATAAGATGCCTTTTCCCACCCTTCCTAGCAAGCACTGTCAAGTTGCTGTCACCTCAACGTCACCCAGACTGCTTGACCACGGAGAAAAATGAGCCCTCCAGTGCGGGGCTGAGCTCCCTGCTGTCTGGGCAGGGGATGCAGTTCCCCTGTTCCTCTTTTGTTTGGGAACTATTTGCAGATCTCTGTGACTCCTTCTATATCTTTGGCTTAGCTAATGTCAAATGACAACATATAATAGAATGACAATCAAGCCAGGTCACCCAGTTTCAGGCACAAGTGTGACTGTGAGCCCAGTCACACTTGTGTATCCCTCAGTATCTTCTCACAGTATCTTCCCTCAGCTGCCTCATGTGGAGACCTCGGACAAGCATTGCTTTGGTGCTACCAATCCCAAGGAACACAACAGTGGTGCAGGGAGATATCATACCTGGAGGAAGGTGTTGGTCACAAAGAAGCAGGCATGGGTAAAGTCTTGCTGGTGGAGCAGCAGTCTGCCCACTTGGGCTTTTCCAGATAGCTTGAGGTGGGAAAACTTTAGCATCAGCTTCGATCTCACTACATTGTCATGGTGCTGTGCAGGCAGAATCTTACCTGTGACCTTCTGAATGTGGTGAAGGACACCTGTGAGGAGATGCACAGGTCTTGGTCATTGCACGAGCTCTCCCATGTAGGCAGGCACTGCTTTGGGGCTGGGGCTTAATCTGGGTTTGGGGGAGTGGGGAAGTGGGGTGAGCTGCTTTGTGGAAGAGGGGGCAGGAGGGCAGCACAAGTGGAGTGTTAGCTCATGGGGAGGAGGGTGGGGTGTTCTTAAGAAGGTGGAGGAGGAAATAGCTTGCTGGGCTGTTGCACTGCTGCCCTCACAGGTGGCACCCACTCAAGCGAAATTTGGGAAAAAACCCACTTCAGCTCAGTTTAGCTGAGGTTTTTTTAACCCTGTTGGGGTGAGCTGTTATGAGAAATCACACCATGTATGATCAAGCATGCATTGGCAGAGGCAGGAGCATTTCCCAAATGGTTTCTTTCCTAAGGACCATCCAGAGGGACCAAAATGTGTTGTTTTACAGGAAGGATGGAGCCTCTGGGAGGTGGATTGGGCAGATAAAAGCCTGTCCTCGTGAGCCCAGCTGCACATTAGTTTCAGCTGCATCATCAAAGTGAGTCATTCAATAAAAACAATTAGCTAAGGAAATATCACTAAACAGTAATAATTACCCAAACATTCTAGCATTGACCATTTAGATGGCTAAATCAACACAATCAATTGTATTAACGAATGCTAATTCAAATCTAATAACTTTCTGGTTTATTTGATTATGTATAAAGAATTCACCTGCAATTGTTGGACAGGATGGGGCTGCAGACCAGCCAGATGCTTGGTCACCTGCCTATCCTGTGGACTGTGCATTTGTTTGTCCCCAGTCTGCCAACAGCATATACAATGTCCCCTGCTGAGATGATGTCACTGGGGCAGGCAGCAGCATTCTTGGACTTTGGAGGGACTGACGCCCACACAGAAATGTGGTCACAGAATCCCAGAATATACCAAGTTGGAAGGCACTCACAAGGACTGTCGAGTCTGACTCCTGGTCCAGCATAGGACCATCCCCAAGAGTCACACCATGTGCCTGAGAGTATTGTCCAAACTCTTCTTGAATCTGGTCACCACAGAGCAGAGATCAGTGTCTGCCCCTGCTCTTCCCCTCAAGAGGAAGTTGTAATTGCAATGAGGTTTCCCCTCAGTCTCCTCTTCTCCAGGCTGAACAGACCAAGTGACCTCAGCTGCTCCTCATATGGCTTTCCCTCAAGGCCCTTCACCATCTTTGTTGCCCTCCTTTGGATGCTCTCTAAGAGCTTAATATCCTTCTTATTATTGCAGTGCCCCAAACTGCACACAATATCCAAGGTCAGGCCGCCCCAGTGCAGAGCAGAGTGGGACAATCCCCTCCCTTGCCCAGCTGGCGATGCTGTGCCTGATGCCCCCAGGACACAGTTGACCCTCCTGGCTGCCAGGGCACTGTGGTGAAGCCTCTCAGGAGAGGCCGCATTCTCCTTTTTTCCTTCTTGCCTGAAGGTTTCACAGGAATCTGAATCTCCTAAACTGGATGACTGGGCAAAGTCACAGAAACATCAGAAATCCACATTGTCTGCCTGGAAATAAAGTGATGTGGAGGGAATTCATGCTTAAAACTGACAATTACACCTAAAAAATCCACTGCGCAGGCTCGAAGGGCACACCCACGTGGGGAGAGCCCTTCCCAGATCTTCGTTCGCGAAGACTGGGCCATTACTTTACAGTTTCAGTTAAGAACAAGTCACACTCTGTAATTCATGTTGGAAATGTACCTTCTGGCTTAGGCTTTTACTATCTCCTCCTGTCTTCATCACTAATACCTGGGCTCTGGAGGCACACAGGTTTTCCCAGAGTGCTTGATGCTCTGGATGGACTGTGATCATGGTTCATTTTATTACACAGGAATGTTGTTTTGTGTTTCTGGACATTGACATGATGCTTGCCAGTACTGGGATATCTAGAATTTACAGATATTATAGAGCCAGTGGTATTCAGCTTGGTACTGGAATTGTCCTCATCCTTCCCTTAAAGGTGCAGTGAACTCCTCCATCCCCACTGCCAACACTCCCCCCTCTCTGATCCTGTATCTGTAGGTTCTTGGGAGAGATTAATTCAGAAAAGTTTGTTCTTTATCAGTATTTCAAGAAAGGAAGCAGCAAAGGTGCCAAGAAGGCAGCCTGGCCTGAAAATTGATGACTGCCATGCTATTTTCTCATCTCTGTAGAAATTGTCATGTTTATCTCTCCTTGTGCTCTGCAAATTCAGGAAGGAGCAAGTGTGTCTGTCATAGGTACCAGTGATGCCCTTTTGCACATGGTATGCCAGGGATGGTGAAAACCCAGCACCTCTGAGGTAAGCAGCTGTCAGGCTGTGCTCATGCCTCTCATGCTGATGCCCCATCCACTGAAACACAGTTTTGCCTCAGGTGAAAAACAGTGCAGCCATCAACCAGGTGAATTTCCCCGCTGACTGTTATCTGTTATCTCTATGACACTCTCTCTACAGGAGAGTTTCCTAAATGGGCCTAATATGCAGGCAAATGACTACAATGTGCTGCCGCAGGTCTGGCTCTGTCCCTCTTGCACTCACCATCCGCAGCAGGTGTGGCAGTGGGAGCAGGAGCCATCCCAGGGAGCTGGGAACATTTGCTGTCAGCTGAGGGAGCCTGGCCTCAGTAGGAGCAGCCCTTCTCTATCTGTCTGCTAGTATTAACATCAGTTTGCCCTCTGAAGCAGATTTGGTTTATATTCTTTATAGGTCATTCTGTGTAACATAATTATATTGGAGTAGAATTCTTCTGCCTAATCAAATGAAACTTCATGTAGTTAGTTTGTCCTTAGCATTTACTAATGAATGTGACTGTGAGGATTTAGTTTCTCACATGGTTAATAGGAAGGCATTTAGATAATTACAGCTGTCTAGTGTCTTTCCACTGCTAATCGCTTTTACTGCCTGGTTCATTTCCAGACCAGCAAGTGAAAAGCTGGCACAGAGTTGTGCAGGGAAGCTGCTCCTGCCAGTTATGTATTGCTGTATTCCTGATGTGGTGGTTTGTAGGTGTAAAGTCAGTTCCCAGCTCCAACCTAAATTTCATATGAACTTCAGAAAATGACACCCTTGCTGTGATCCAGTTTTCCCACTTGGCTATACCATGCTAGGTCAGCATTTGGTCTCTGATGGTCTCACTCCTGGACTGTGCATCCAGTTTCCAGAGCATTAGGAGCTTTCCATGCACCTTTTTTTAGCAGCTGAAGTGAATTTATCTAATCCCTTGGTGAACTTCGCCACATCTTTGATCTCCACAACATCCTGTGACAGTGATTAATTATACCTGTGCTGAACAGAAAACTTCACCAAAACTCGCTGGTGTTTGTTTTAAAACTACTAGGTGGTGTTTTAATTGAGAAATATTAATAGTTCTGTTAGTGAAACAGGGTATGAGATTTTGTTCACCTTTTTAGAGCACCAGTGATGTGACAGAAATGTCACCACCCTCTGCTGTCTCCTTTCCAAGTTAGTCCTGCTTCTAACCTGGTTATTTTTTTTCTCAAGTGAGAGCCTTTCCATATCTCATAATCTCTTACACAACTCATTTTAAAAAATTTTTTTACTATCTTTTTAATACAGAGTGCAAACTGTACTTGAAAGGTAAAGTGATGATTTCTGTGGTTTTTTCTGTTTATTCCTATTAATTCTCATAATTCCTTCTGGTGTTTTGCCCACCATAGAGCTCTAATCTCAAGTATCCATTGTGACTCTGAAATTCATTTCCTAGTAAAACCAATTCATTTAAAGTCTGTGACACATATAGATTTCCTCCCTCAGGTGCTGTGTAGTGCATTTGTTCATGTGGAATTTAATGCAAAATCTGACTACTTATTGCTGTTCAACATTACATTATGAAATATTTTTGCACTTCTTAGCTGTAATTAAATCTTTTCTGAATAATTCTGTATCAACTGTAACTTTTGCTACTTTGACCTTCACTCCTTTACTTAGATCATTTATGGATGTGGTAAAATATGTGGCATTTTTTTCTTGGACAACAAGATTGGGGGAGAGGAAACATGCCTATTATACAATCTAAGTGTAGTGTGTCACAATGATGATTATAATAATGGTAATTCTCATAAACTTTTTTCTTTGACAGTTTTCTTGTTTCCAACAAACAATTCAGTAGCTGTTTGGAGCAGTACCGTCTTTTTAGGAACTAAATGGATCAAGGAGTCCCTGCCAACAGGGAAGATTTCTGGACTGGCAAGATGAAGAGAACCAGGAGGAAGCCATCTTTGGCTAATAATTAAATTTAAATGAAGAGCTGTGCCTACTACTCTGAGAGGAACATCCCTCCCAGCAGTCGCGTTTCAGCTTATTAAGACTGTATTTAATTTTAAATTTAATTAACAAATTTTATTTTGTTTTGTTTTTAGTTTAGTTTAGTTCTGTTTTGTTTATCATTACTTCCCCCTCATCCTTTCCCGTTTACTCCCCGCACAGGTTTGGTGCGGCATCCCAGTTCGTCCCGGTCCCCCCGTTGTGCCGGAGCAGGGGGAAAGGGGAAAGGGAAGAGAAAGGGAAAGGGGAAAGGGAAGAGAAAGGGGAAAGGGGAAGGTGGCCTCGCCCCCGCATCCAGTGGGGAGCAGCCCGGCGCAACCCGCCGCTGTCCCCGCCGCTGCTGTCGCCGCTCGCCCCTTTTCCTTCCGGAGCTCAGAGGAGGGCCGAGGCGGTGCTGGGTTTCCCTCTAGTGGTGCCTAAGCCCTGCAGAAGGATGCAGTGCTCCCGCCAAAAGGCCGTCACTGCTTGGCTGGAGTGGCTGGATTCAGAGCTCGACAAGCTCACCTTTCCTGCGGTGGCAGATGACGGAGACGGCCCTGTGTCTGCAGCTGACAGTCAATCTCCAGCTGATCAGCACTGACTTTACAGCAAAAACAATATAGCCATGTTTCCTTCAGTAGACTCCTAAGGTATACCTTTATGAAGGATGCTGCTTCTCTCCTGGACCACGTGAAATCAACGTTCTTGTGTTCTAGTTCAATAATGACAGTGTTTGGTGCAGTCTAAGTCCGACAGCATTTGGCACAGTATTCATGGCACAGCTGTATAGTCTGTTTCCAGGAATCTGTATTTGAATGGGTTAGGATGCTGAAGCATCAAGCTGGTTCCTGGTCACCTGATGCCTCTTTGGGGAGGTCCATGGTAGGCTCTGTGACTCTCTCTGCCTGTTGCTGCTATCTAGTATTACCAGCAACAGGCAGAGAGTGGTGAAAATAATGGTAGAATTGTTGAAAATTGCCATACTGCAATCCTCCAGAAAACAAAACATTCAATATATCAGATCTGAGGCAAAAAACCTTGTATGGACAAGAAACTCTTCACAAAAACAACCAGAGATATTCCCTAGCCACTGCTTAAACTTCTAATAATCCCCATCTCCACAGGTACTTGCAGGGCCTTCAAGCTTTCTCAAGATGTTCTGGGTAAGGGATTTTCTCACTCTTTGAAAAATATCCAATGTCTCAAAGGCAGCTGGAATTGGGTAGCTAAGTCCTCCAGCTCCTATTAGATCTAATGTAAGTATCATCAATGAGTGAATTGTAGAGATCCTTAGTGGCAAGAGCTCAGAGCAGCATGGAGCATGCTGGTTTGAGCCCAAAGGTGGGGGAGCCCTGACTGCAGGGTGTCCTGCCCAAGGATGGGGTACCCTATGCTCTCCCACCTTCCTGAGCATTTTGGAGCTAATCTGAGCAAACATCATGCCTGCTCCTCACTGCTATCGACTGTGAGTGCTAGAAAGCCCAGTGAAGATGTCTGTAATCTGTCTTGTGCCCCACTACCCAAACCAAAGACTTGGGAAGAGCAAGGTGCAGGACCTGCTGACCCAAGTCTCTAGGTTTGTTTGCATTGCATTGTTGCCTTGTGCTGTTATGTCACTGCATTTCTCTGCCATTCTGACTGCACAATCTCCTCTGAGACAAGCAGGACTGTTGAGGGAATGCCACCTGTTGCTGACCCACATTTGACCATCTTGGCATCCTCATGCTGGCAGTGTCACTTAGATTCTCCAGTACTGCCATTGGCCTCACCTCCTCCATGTATTTTCCCACTAACCTGCCATCTCCTTCCTTTTCAGTCCCTTCAGCAGCAGCTGCTAAAAGCCATTGAAGAGCTGCACTCTCCTCATCATGCGTGGCCCCTGTCATGAGAAAAGGAAACATCATTTTATTCTTTGACATCTGGCAGAGGAAGCAGGGGATTCTTTTGATTGTTCTTAAAATGAAAAAGGTATTATGGGTAATACTTGAAAATATTATTAGTGTGTTAAAGTAGTAATGTTAATAGTTAATCCATGCTCAATAATGTTATGTCTTTTAAATATTATTATATTAAGTCTTGTAGGAACAGCTTTAAAGGTTCTTCATTAGCTTTTAGTTAAGGCAAAGCACCAGCACGGACAGAGCAATGACTGTAGATGTGCATCCAGCTCTATGTGGGATGCAATCATAGGACCCATGCAGGACTCAGACACTTTAGTTCAAAGCTATGGTGATGAGAACTGCCTCTCAATGGGTGTCTGACTCTGGCCTGAAGTCTGTGAGTGCCACACTTTCATGTGGCAAAGGACTTTGGCTGCTGACCATCCAATGTTTCAGCCCCCAAGCAGACCCAAGGTTCTTGGAGATCTTCAGTCCATTATCCTCCCGGGCCTGGCTGGAGTGGGCTTGGTATATTGGGGTAGCTGATGCTTTGGAAACAACTTCTGCTCTGTTTTTCAACATATCTGTGGGTAACTCACTGGAGACCTGGGTTGCATCCCTTTCTCACCACGTGTCTTGGGAGCACCTAGGCCAGTGAGCCTCCCACGCGGCACCTTTGGCAAGGTGCTGCCTCATGTAGACTCCTCAAAATTTCTTTTGTTGTGGAAAAAAGAGTAACTGGGAAAAGATTTATGCAGAAGGGGTGGTGTTAGTTCCAGTCCTTGCACACAGCTACACAGTGGCTATTTCATAGGAAAGAGAAGCCCTCATGGGAGCGTGGCCCGAAGCCCCGGGCATCCTGCTCGGCAGGCTGGAACTCCAATTCCTTCACTGTCTTTCACAACCTCCCGAAGAAGCTGAATGTTTGCAAGAGACCAAAGGTGAATGGATGGAAGAGCCAATCTATTAAATCTATTAAATAAAAAGACACCACTCAGGAATTGCCTGAGCTAAAGATGGCATTGAGAGAAAATTTAGAGACTACCACTTTATGCTTTCCTATTCCTATACTTTTCTACAGGCACCTGCTTTTGGCCACTGTAGGAGACAAAAACACAAGATTAGAAGGGCTTTCAGCAAGCAAACAAGATTTTTTATAAAAATAGGTTTATAAAATACAAAATATGAAATATGAAATATAAAATATAAAGTATATGTGTATTTATAAAGCTACAGAGGCCTTTCTGTTCTGCCTTCTTGGTAGCATCTTACAGAATCCCAAGTTTTTTGTAAATGAGTCTTTGGCAGCGATTCTGGTTGTATTAGAAAGCTTAAAATTAACTAGGTAATAAAGTAAGGAAAATGAGAATAACATTAAGTTTGCAAAGTTTAGCACTTAGAAGGAAGAAAATGTCAAAGTAAAGGGACTTTTAATCTTAGGATTGTAACTTTTTTGAAAATTCCTAGTCCAATGCCCTTCTGTGTGTACTAGTACATAGACTTGCTTTACACAGTAATAGTGTTTTCAATATAAGGTCCCTCCCTTGTGCTTATCACAGAGTGGAGGGTGACTAGCATTGAGTGAAGAGCACAGGGCAAAGGAGAGGGTAGCCTGCAGAGTTCTACCTCCTCCTCCTGCCTGCATAAGCTCATGGACAGGGAGAGGAGCTGCTGGTGGAAGCTGAGGATGGTCACCAAGGGCCATGAGGTGTTGCCCCCAAGAGTGTGCCAGTGCAATGTTGGATGCCTTCAGTGAAATCACATTTTTCGACAGAGGGTTTGCATGGCTGCTCATTCCAGGGTGCTGACTGAGGGCACCTGGGGCTTAGTTGTGGAAATATTTGTCCCCAACTCAACTCAGGTAAAGCTGTACAAGTCTGACAGCTCCATTTATTATTATTGAAATTTCTATGTCAGGGCTCAATTCTAAATTTCTTTTTCGCAGGAAGCATATATTAGTACATGTTTTGAAGGATGTATTTTGTTTATAGCCGTGTCCATGCAGACATTCATAGTAAGGTACTTTGCTATAAAAATAACATGAGAGCAAATGTTTTGATGATGACAGCACTGATAACCAGAATGTTGTCTAATGTTTCACATGCAAGTACACATAAAGACCAAAAAAGCTGTCCAGAAGGTCTGATGTAGGTTATGGTGGGTTACCCCTGAACGTTTCTGTCTCTCCACTGAGTGTGAAAGGCATTTGACCAAGTAATTTAGACTACAGACCTGTTTTTAAAGTGGCTAACATCTGGTGACATGAAGAGGGACGTCTTGACCTTGTGTTCCTAGAGTTAGTTATTGTCACATGAAAGGTGCTTTTTCATAAGAAAACCCCGAACAACAAAAACCTAGTTGATTTCATAATCTATTTAAGGATGACTGAGAGCAGAAGAAAACAGTGTATTTTTCTAAAACATTGTGCCTTGCCTGAAAACACCAGTCCATGAAAAAATACACTTGCAACTCTACCTGAAAATTGCCTCCCAACGGTTAATGAAGGTATCACTTCCCTCTGTGTCGAAGTTAAAATGTAATTAAGGTCATGTCGCTTTGGAAAAGTTCATTGATGATGTGGTGGCTAAAAGCAGGCAAAACTGCAGAGATGAAATGTGCTGGAAATTAGCATGAGGCATTATGCACTCACAGCAATTTTTATTGTGTCCTGACAGTTTGCCACGACAGTGTCTGTTGAAGGAGGTGATGGTTTGACTGTGATACACAGCCTGAAAACATGCGATAAACAGCAAGGCAGGTGCAATGGGGAATTTTCTAGAGTATTGTGTCTAAACTTAATGTAAACAGATTATTGGGGGGGAGTGGGGGGTGAGGGGGTTAGGGTTAGGTTTAGGGTTAGGGTTAGGTTTAGGGTTAGGGTTAGGTTTAGGGTTAGGGTTAGGATTATGGGGGGCGCGTGTGAGTAAATAACTACCGGCATTGTTTATCTGTGTGGAAGCATGAGAGAACTCCCCCTAGAAATGAGAAATTTCCAAAATAACAGCTTCCAAAATATGATCTGCTCAGATTTTGTTACTTCCCAGCATATCTAGGGGTTACAGTGGAGACTGCATCAAAGAGAGTAAAGTTTTTTATTCTTAATTTTTATTGTCCATTTTTATGATAAAATCACTGGAAACTGTCATTTAGCAGTAGATTTAAAATAAAAACATAACTTGCTCAAAGTCCTCAAAGAAAACAAAAAATTCTATGAGTGTTGACACATCCTATCATCAGGTTTAGAAGGCAAGTACAAGAAATACTGTTGTTATCAGGTGTGAATTAACATACAGTGAGTTTCCTTGCAACTGAAGAAGGTGACAGATAAAACATATGCATTAATAAAACTCCAAATGAAAGGTATGGCCATAATTAGACATGGTACTTGGAGAAATTCTATTGATTCCAGAAATTGGATTTAATTTAATGTCTTTTACTGTAATTAACACAATGGTTTGTATCAATATAGATCTCTTAACATTAGTATCTAAGGTGACAAATTATGAAATTAAATGTTCAGTTAAAATGTAATTCATAATTTTCTCAAGTCAATGAGTCTCAGTCAATTTCCTTAAAGCTAAAGGACCTGATTTTTTTTTTTTATTCTGCCAGTTTTCTGCCAGTGGAGCTACTCCTGATTTATATCAATGCTGAAATGAATGCAACATATACAAAGGAAACATTCACAGGTTCTGATGAGTTCTTGACAGCCCTTATTGCATATGCTTTACAAGCTTCAGAGTTATTTTCTTTGTAGCATTGGATTTTAATGGTACTGAATGTAACATGCACATATAATAACAATAATTCACTTTTCTTGTGTTTGCCCATTTACCTTGTAATATACCTGCTATATGCAGGGCTTGATTCTCTTCTGTTTTACACCTGTTTTACCCAAGGGCTGTTTATTTTGATGCAGCTACTCCTGGTTTAGACCTGTGTTTATGAATCTGTTATCTGCAAAGGTAAATTAATGCTTTTAATCAAGACCTCTCTTTTGCCTACCCATCAACATCAAAGCCTAGACATGCTATTAGTTACTGAGAAAGGAAGCACAGTGTGAGTAAGCAGCCCTCAGCTGTCTCGGGTTCCCCATTACCAGAATTTTAGCATCATTACCTCAAAACCGTGAATACTTTTATCCTCACAGTCACTTGGAAAGGCTATATATCTCCATTTTACATACCAAAGCCACAAAAGGAGGCAGAGTTTGGGCAGAAATGGGTCTAAATCCAAACATAATCCTCAAGACCATTTTTAGCAGCTGCTATCCAAGGTCTCTCTACTTTGAAGATGTCTCTGTTATGGATATTGAAGTCCCAAGTACCTGAAGGCTTCTTTCTGACCATATCTTGAAAGACCCTGATCTTGTTGGGTCATAGCAGCTGCCTGTCTAAACTTTACTCTCTCAGAGAAAAATGGCCTCAGCAGGACTCTCTCCACTGGAAGATGAGTCTGCTGCTGCTGCTTGGAGTCTGCTGAAATCCTCAGGACAGATTTCCCATTTAACACCAGTGAAGTAGCTTTCTGTTTTTAACTTCCCCTTTCCCAGATGCAAAAGGCTCTGGCAACCTAATCACTGGTCTTATATTTTGTAGTTGAATGAATAGTTCAGTGAAGCAGGATGTAGGTGAGAGAGCAGCAGACTATTTGGGAGGATTCAGATCTGTCTGTACATGCTTTCAGTTAACTGTCCAGGTCAGGAGCTAGAAAGTAGGACTTTCCAATTTACTGAAATTCACTAATTTCACTGAGGCCTGGCGAAGATTCAGTGTACCACCTCTATCTCCACATGCCATCATCTTATGTGGAACTCTGCTGAACTTGTTTCCTCAGAGGTGGATAAGAAATACGGGCTTTCATGCTAGATTCCTTGTAGTCTGGGTAAAATATTACTGTAGGCAGCCCTGCTATAGGCTATTATATAGATCTATATAGATGAAGAAGTATGAACCATTCTTGGAGCAGGGACTGGAACACATGGTTAGGTTTTCCTCTGGTTGTCTTAGACACCAAGCAACAAAGTTGATCTCTCTCTTCCCCCTTCTCCATGAGTATTTAAATAACTCAAGAACAGTGACCTCATTCATGTGAAAGGAGTGGAGAGTACCACAATACAGCTCTGTCATAAGATGGTGAGGGGCATTCTTAGAAAGAGGAAGAGGGGACTCTCCTCGCACAGGTTAAAGCACTGTCTGGTTTTCTGTATCTTGAGTACATGTTGTATGAGGGTGTAAACAAACCTTGTAATCCGTGTTTTGGTTTCCCAAGCACACAACTAAGAAGAGTACCTGAAAAGGTGTAGGGTCTGTGAATGTCAAGTGAGCCACGGCACTTGTGTGCAATGCTGTGCCAGAATGCCAGAATGCCTAAGTCCTAGTGAAGGTTGGAGGTTACAATGTAGCAGCCTTTACAGTGCCCATTGGCCACCTTAGGTGTTTCCCTGCTCCCTGTGACAGCAGCTGTGAACCCAACTGTGGATGACGCTGGGCTCTCCAGGAGGTCTGGGCTCTCGGGCGAGAGCTGTGTCCCCTGGCAGGGGACCCTGGTGCCCATAGACTGGGGGCTGCGGAGGGCAGCCAGCACAGCGCTAGCAGGAGCAGCTCCCGGGTGCGCCGAGATGGATGAACAAGCAGGTTCAAATGGCATTTGGCACTGCATGACAGGGATCAGACACATCTAGTGGGATGGCGGGCCCGTTCTGAAGCCCTCTGTCAACTCCTTCCCTCTGGAGGGGGAATAGCAAGAGCGGTGGGACCCGCGCGGCGGGGCTTGTCGCGGTGGCGAGAGGAGCTCGGGGAAGTGCGTCGGGACGGGCTGGGCCGGGATCGGGGCCGGGGCCGGGCGATGCCCCGGCCCAGCCGTCCCTGCGGAGCTGTCCCGCCCCGCGGTGCTGAAGCGCCGCGCAAAGGCAGCGCCGCGGTCGCGGCTCTCCCCTGCCCGGCCCCTTCCCCGCTCTCCGTAACTCCCCGGCAGGGACCAGCGAGCACTCGCGACGTGATGAGCAAGGGCTAGATAATTTTTTAAAATACAGGGTCCTACATGTAGACTGCAGTCCGTCTGTATTCGCCGGCTGATTACAGCTGTAATTGCTTTGCTATTTACCCGTGAAGCAGCTTGTTCCATATTGAGGATCGCAACACCCAGAGTCATCGCAAAAAATTCTAATTAGTTGAACCCAAAACTTTGAATTTCAGGTCTTAAAGGCAGATGGAAGAATTGATTAAAAAAGGAGATTCCATCCAGGCTGGGCAGTGCAATTCTCTGAGGCAATTACATGTGCTAGGCTGCTGAACTGAGCAATATTCCTTACCAATAGTAACAGCAGAAAAGAAAGTGGGGGAACAAATTGATAAGCAATTCAGCTATAGAATTATTTGAAGGAGACAGCTAGAAAAGTGCACATTTTTCAAAGCAAACATCGTGGTCCAATACTGTTGTAATGAATTAACGAAAAATTAGCAATAATTTAAGAGAAACCAAAAAAGAAATAATTCTCTAAGCTTAAAAACTGAAAGATAAACTCTAGCATTATTTCTGCACATGCAATTTGTCAGAGAAGTAATGAGTAAAATTATAATTAATAAAGAGAATAGCAAGTTTCTATTAATGCTTATAAATATATCTTCCTTAATCAGATAATGACTAATAGAAACATTCAGAAAGTAGTTAAGAGATTTTTTTTTTAAACCAAGTGACTTGGAAATATAGTCCTACTGTACCTTAGTTATTGTTAAAGGAAGGACCATTATCATAATTATGTTTCTGGAACAAACATTATTTCAATGTGATAAAAGATGACATGACACTAAAGGTAAAGCCACAGCAGATGTTACATGAGTAACAAGACAATATGCCCACATTCTGGTAATTTCTCCCCCCCCAGACATGTTCTCATTAATCTGTGATTAATAGGATTTGAGTATAGTAAATGATGTTGATCTATTGTCTGTCTTTGTCCCACACCATAGAGAGAGCAATTTGTCAGCTCAGCTTTTGTGTGACTATTTAATAGCAAAGAGGGGGAGAGAAAAGACGCTAATCTTCTAATTGGCATCTATAGAGAAAGGTCTAAGAACACTGCCTGCCTGGAAATAGCTTGTGTGCAATTCCTATGCCTGCGAGGCTGAGGCAGACAGACAGCCGTACAGCCCTGGGTACCAGAGGCAAAGGAACAGTGTGTATCTCTCACACAAACAGCCACTGTCCAAAGGCAGAGTGGAGAGCAAGGTGCACTGTAGAACAAGATGCAACTGCTAATTCTTCCAAGTCTGTTATGTTTCAGGCTGTTACATGTCAATGGAGTACTTCTTGACTGGTGTGACTTTAATAAAGACAGAAAGCTTTCTCCTTCCCAGAGCAGAAAGCAGAATGAGGCAGGGGAGAAATGGGGGGCAATAGTGGAGAGCAAAATAGTCCTCTCACCGGTAAAATTGGAATCAATGGAGGGAACGTGAAGTGCCCAAACACCTTTCCAGAGATGTCAGGTGTGCTAATGGCTTTGTGCTAATGTAGTGCCACTTATAACTTAACTGTCCTCCTTAGGTGCTAAGGTTACCTAATGAAATGATTGACATAAAATATGAATAATTTCACAATTAAGTCACTAGTCCCAATTCAGCAAAACATGGAAGCTACTGCTTAAAACTAGGCATGATGACAAGTGCTTTGTCTTTTCCCTGTCCCCAAGTACCTATTCTATGCCTTTCAAAAGGTCAGAATCAAGACCTTTTTGTTGAGTGTAGTTGAGGACTGGATCACTCTGGCACATCTACATTGCAGCAAAATGCAGGTTTGTCTTGTGTCATGATTTCTTAAGTGATGAATGTAGCTGAAGTGTTCCTCATTCAGTTTAACCACCTGAGCCATTCTGACAATACAACATTTAAGGCAATGCAGTAACTCTCAAAAAATATTATTTTTTTAAGGACCTGTGGTTTTTTTTTACATGTGCAATTTATTGTATCTTTTTATTTAGTAGTTTTATCACCCCAGTGGGTGGAACTAGTGAATTTCATCAAGAAAGTTGGAACTGCCTTAAATCAGCTTTACCACTTGGAAATTGTGCTGTGGACCTGGACATAAAGTTATTTTTACCTACATAACTCTTCAGAGGGTATAATGTAGAAAATCTCTACTCACTTTTTTTTTTAATGCTGATGCATGTCAGCAGGATTTAATAGAAACTGATGAAGGATAAAGACTGGATAAAGAAATGTTTCACTTGAGGAAAAATGAAACCACAGGTAGAACTGAATCTGATTTGAAATTGAGAAGAGTGAAGGGGAAGGAGTTGACAATACTGAAGTTAAAAAAAAGGCTCTCAAAAGTGTGTATTTAAGTTAAAAATATTTACTACTACACTTCACAAACAATCACAAAACCCTATTCACTGCTCAGTGTATGAACCAGCACGTTGGCATGTACTACAGTCATTGTATTGGCTGGTCTCTGTAATGAAAACACTCGGGATTTGGAGATAGATGTGAGTCTGGACAGTGACAAAGCAAGTGGAGCAAATTGTACCTTCTTGCTTATGAATTTGCAAAAACAGAGCATTTCACTGCTGGTTGGTGATGTTAATTAGCATGCTGAGCACATTTATTACCAAGCACAAAGTGTAGCCCTTTTTCTGCCTTTGGGGGTGATCACTGACATTTGTCCCCACTTCTGGCATGGCACAGAGCATGCATCCAAACTGTCCCTGTGGAAACACCCCAACCTTTCCCAGTGGAAAGAGCTTCCTCAGTTGGGGCTGTCCTGGATCTGTTAATCTCAATAGTACTGGGGAGTACCAAAATCCCTGCCTTAGCCAGAGCCACGTGAATGAATTGAAGTGCAGTAGTACAGCCATATCAGCATGACTCTGTGCTCTAAGTTGTGTGTCTTTCAGGGAGAGGAAAATGTCCGTCTTGCTTCTGAACATGAGCACAATGCCAGCCTGTCACACAATGTAGATTTATGGTCTGAAGCTTGGGGCTCTCTCTCTTGTGCTCTGGTCTGGATGGACTCTGATGGAACACTTGCTTTTTTGACTGCTGTGATCAAGGAAGAGAGGATTTCATCATTCAAAACTGGCATATCATAGACTCCACAATACCCTTAGCAGAGAATAGAGGGGTCCTGCAGACTGGGTTGACTGTACTTAAGCAGCCTGTGTCCACAGAAGTTCTCATAGATTTCTTGTAGTGATCAATGGGAGAAGAGGGGCAGAACACACACCTCTTAGCTCCAGCCTTCTGACACCATTTGAAGGTTTTCTTGGTGTCAAGATATAGAGCCACAAAAAGGGCCTCCCAGACTCCTCACATCTGTCTCTGTGTGGATATCATGAGGGGACAGGGAAACCACAGGTAGTCAAAAAAATAACCATTAGTCATCCTATCCTTTTTAGAGGTTAGGGTACTTTATCTTGCCCAAGACATAGTGAAAAGTGTTCCAGCTCATAGGATTTTCAGTCTAAACACATACACTTAGGCTAAACTCAAATCTTATGTAATACTTATGTACAAATATTCGTTGTAGTCAGGTTCAAATACTGCAAGATTCAGTTCTTTGTAAAAATGAGGTTAATGTTTATTTTGAGAAGGCTCAGAGCTGTGAGAATGTTTGTTAATCTTGTAAACAAGTAAGGAAAATGCCCTCAAATGCTTGTTCTGAGTAGACCAGGACGTGCTGAGAGGCTGCAGGTGACTATCTGTGATCTGGACTTCATCTGACAAAGCCCTCTGCATCAAAACATGAATTTATTGCAACTGCCCATCACCACAGCTCATTGCATATAACTTGAACTTAAACTGTTACATATTTTCTAACATATTAATCTCTGTCTAGCATGTGAAGTTGTTGTGAGTACTATTTACTATTTGATATTTCATGCTCGCAGCCTGTTCAAAAAGCTGCTTAGTTAAGAAAGATCAAAATGCAGAATGACATTTCTCTTAGAAAACCCCACACGATTGCAGAAAGACTGTGGGACTGCTAAAATGTGAGAATACTGTGATAGTAATGAGTGTTACAAAGCAGTTATTTTGAAACATGACTAGCTCTGTGTTCATCTCTTAATACTGCTGTGCTTAGAGGGAGAAGGAGGCTGTATTTGAAGCAGTTATCTTCTAGGCAGGCAATAGCATCTGGTGATATTAAAATGTCATCAGATGAAAATATATGCAACAGGGTACACCTCATTTGAATATGAAATGCAAAGACAATCCAAGGCAGACAACTGCTTGTTTAGAGTGATATCTGAATCCAAAGGCTGGATCATCAATAATAGATTAAGGCTTTTTTTGCTTATTGTAAATTAGAGGTCGGATGGGTATTGCAGTTTTGTTTTTTAATTATTTATCACATTAGCTGGGCTGGCTGTTACAAAACACCAGGCAGAGTAAAAATGTAAAATACAAAGTGGGAAGAATTAATTTTAAAATCTGTCACTAGAATAAAGCATCAAAGCCCTGTATCAACTACACTGAAAATTAGATAGTAACATTCTAGTAGTTGTGTCAAAGTCAAATACAGAAGCAATTGTTAAGTGTTGATAGGCAGTGGCTAGAAGGTGTGATCCACTGGGAAGGTTTTGATCCAAAATGAAACAGTTTTCTACCCCTGCTAGTCAGGCAGAAATCTAATTACTCTCTTTTGATCTCTATGGAGAGGTAAACCAAAGAGTTATAGGTTATGGACAGTTTTATTGATTTTTATCTCAGAAATCAACAAGTGCAGGCTTTACACTTTACACATACTTGCTTAGCTGGTGTTAGGATCAAATATTTCAAACTGACTTTCCCTGCTACCAAGTCAATAAGCATTTTAGTTGTTTTGTTCAAGTTGCACTGTAGATGTTAATATTTCAGAACTTTTTTGCACTTAGAAGCTTTGGGGAAAGAGATTGCCAGTTTTATATTTAGACATTTAAAGGCATAAGTCTAAGCATTTATTTTTCCATCTACTTATTTCTCTCTTGCAAGACTGCATTTTTATATTCTGGCTTTAACTGGACAAGCATCTGTATTTTTAGCTCTGCACATGAGAAAAAGATCTTCACTGTAAAAGCAGCAGAACCACAGTCTGAACAGGAAGGGTCTGCCAGTTTCTGAACGTTTAGCGTCCCTTTAATTGGCAAGGTAGAGAAGGACAAGTGAAATTCAGCAGGTAACAGCACCTAAAACCTTTTCTGGAGTGCTCACAAGGTGTTTCTAAGGTAGTCCTGGAGTGGGAAGGAGGAGGAGGCTTTGCGTTTCTTGAATCTGCAGTGCACCTTTGAGAAATCAGACACAAACTTGCCCCCTTGTATTTTAGCACTGAAATATACCTTGATACTTTGTCCTGTGTCTGTGGGTGGAAACATTTCCACAAATGCCTGCTCTCATCAACTCCAGCTTATGGAAATATTTAATTTAAAAGACCCTCAATCCTTCTTCTCCAGGCTACTGACTATAAATCCTATGTAATTTTGCAGGTTGAGTTCAGACATGAGCTGAAATGACCAAGCAGAGATAAGTCCTTGTTTTTCATGCAGACCCCCTTATAGACCTTTTTGATTAGGTTTAAACGTGTGTGAAAGATTTCACTGCTAGTCTTACCTAAAAGCTTGGCATACAATCCTGTCCCCAGTCCAGCAAGCAGGATTTGTGCTGTCAAGCTAAAAGATATCAAGATTTCATGCCAACTTTTTAGAGCTATAATTACTTGATATCTGTTGTTGTTAATTACACATTTGCATGCAATCTAATTGGCCTTCAGGAATGTGCATCAAGTCAGGTCTGCTTGTTCATACACACAAAAAAGCCAGTTATTCACATTTAACTCTACTGTCAGAGCCACAGGCACAGACATGGAGCCTGGGATGAGTGTAGCTTTGTGATTATTTTGATAGCTTCTCTTCTTCGTGTCCTGGAAGATAAGGCTGTTTCTCCCACAGCTGCATTTTTCCTTGAATGACTGACAACCCCTTTAGAGGAGATCAACCCCTTTTTGTGCCCTTTCACTCACTTGGAGGTTATCAGCTAAAACTGCACTCAGCATTCAATCACATCTTTCCCCTGTGGCTGTAACTCCTGTTAACACAATTAACCTTCTGATGGGAACATAAAATGAATCTAGAGAGGGGGAAAAAAGCAGAAATACATTCCCATGTTAAGGATTAAATGGCCATAGTGCTTATAGCAGTGTTTTTTCACCTCTTTCTCTTCCACAGCATTGTATAAGGGACTATTAGCAGGGAGTCATCTGTCACAAAATTATTCCTAGCAATCCCAGCAAATCTTAATTTTTGGCAATTTTTATTTTACTTTAAGATTAATGGAAAGTATTAGGGAACATAAAACTAGAGTGACAAAGAAATGCAAATTTTAATTTGTTTGCTTTTTGGTTTGCTTACCTGCCTCCCCCCCTCCCCCCCAAAGAAAAAAACCCCTCTATATCTAGATTTGATGTTGACCTCCAATGATTCCCTTTTTTTTTGTTGGGGGGGACAAGAACGGTGGGGACAAATAATACCTGTCTACTTCTTGTTTCCTTTTTGTATGACAGCATTTTAAAATGATAAACAAGCCCAGTGTATGTTCATCTTTGTTTTCATTTCCTGGATGTCTTTCTGTACTGAGCTGTGTATAAATCCATGTGTATCCCCTGGCCCTGCTCTGGTGTATGTCTACTGTTTTAGCTACAGTATTCTTGAGGGATCTGAGTACACCCCAAACTCTCCTGAAGCTGAGATATGAATTTTCATCCAAATTTTCCCTTTTTATCTGCCTCTCTGCTCCGTGGGTGGCTCATTGTCCTGAAGAGCCAGGAGGTTGGGATGGAGGCCAGCAATGCCCCCTGGCACCAAGGGTGTTGTGCGGGTCTGGTGCTGAATAAACCACTTGACTGGCTCTAGTTCTCACTCTGGTTATCTAGAACAAATTAATGCTCTGCCCCACTTTCCTCTACAAAAGTATTTGTGGAGAATTTTCCCTCAATTTTAAGTGAACCAAAGTCCTTGTACACTGAACTAGGCATCTCTCGGAGCTGCTGAGGGAATGTACTTGGAGGACACCCCCTTCAGCCCATTGAGTCTCAGTGGTGAGGCTGAAGGTCCAACAGGCTTGGAAGGCACTTGTTCTCTGACCAGCTGAGTCTATAACCCCCTCTGTGGTCAGGAGGAGGACGTGGGGATTCTGGGCTTTTTGAATTTCTCTGATCTTGCCATTCTGAAGTGGTGTACTTGGCCTGTGCATGGTTTCAGTACTCCAGGTGTTTGCAGGACTCTGTGGTGAAACTTGTAACTGGATAAGAGATGGCAAATCAATACTTCTTTTCTAGAATAGGCACATCCCTAAGCACACATTTAACTGAGGCAGAATTTAAATGAAATAAGAACATTTTGTGTTTTCCTGTAAGATTACAATAATGCTGACTTTGAGTGTAGCTCATTTACCAGGTTTGCATAAACACAGTAAGTGCCCAGGTCTAGCAGGGTGTGCCTCTGTTGATTGAATCAGTTTCATGCAATGGCTCTGGTGGCAGATCTGGGGAGCTTTTATCATTGTAGCATCAGATATTTGTCATGCAAGTGCCAGATTTGTGTTTTCAGCACCCTTGTCAGAGGCAGAGGTAATTGCTTAAACAGTAACTGAAGCAGGCAGGGAAAGAGAACAAACTGGTCCTTAGTATCTGTAATTCTTACAGATTTTTGTATGTTGTGATGCAAGGGATAGCATTATATGCACATTGTAAAAAGAAATGGACAAGGAAAAATAGTTACATTTTTTGAACAGACTTTAATAATGTCCAGTCTGATTTGTATGTTTTTACATTTCCAAGTTTCTTCCTCAGTTCTGTCCTCCCAGGGAGGGGGTTAGGGGATGATCTGCATGTGTGTGGACCTTACAGTGTTGCAGCTGTAGATTTGTAAAAGTGTCAGGAGGCTAAAACTTACATTGAAAATGACACAATTATTAATGCTGGAATGTGTTCCTGGCAAAGTAAAAGAAAGTCTTTGCAGCTGGAGATAAGTGCCTTATACGACTGAAGAAGAGCCAAGGGAGCTCTGTGCATCTGCCACTTCGCAGATGAAGCTGCTCAAGGGCTTGTAAAAGGAGAGCATGGAAGCACAGGTGATGGGAAAAGGAAGATGCAAGGATGCCAGCTGATAACAAAAAAGATGGGTTCATTTTCATTGTGGGTTTTTTTCTCTATTTCATACCTCTTTTCTCTTTTCAGTTCAGATGTGTTAGTTGTTCACCTATCCTTTTCCTGAGAATTGATTGTTGCATCCATGGGAGATTTCTGACATGAAGAAAACACTTAGAGTAATTAATATGAGGAAGGCTGATGTCAGGTTTGCTTCTCTCTTTCAAAGGAACTAACAACTTCACCAGAAAACAGTTTTGTTTGAAAGCAAACTTCATTCCAATGGGTGCAGCATCCATCCTGACCCGACTGAAATAGAGTTTAATGTAGCCCTGTAGCAGTGGAGCACAACTGTGAAGCTCTGTGGTGGAGATGACCCTTAACGTAAGGGTACAGCAGAGAATTGCACACAGAAAGGCCAATAAAGGGTGAGGCAAGGTTAAATAGCCTTGTGTCTGGGGCTCACTTTTCACAAGGGATACCAGTTAGCCCCACACAACTTCCTCCAACTCAAGCATCATCTTACACATTTCTGCTGTGGTGTCTTTAGAGGACACGAAACGTGTCTGCATTTGGTGGGGTCGCAGCAAGGTGGCCACAGCAAGATGAGTTGTGTGACAGGGCAAGGGCTGCACCCAGGACAGTGGATACAGAAGTGCTTTCTGTTGGGCTGACCCAGCTGTGAAACTCATAACCACCATGCTGCAGGGTTGAGGGCAAGATTAACCTGGGTTTTCCCACTGGGAAGAGAGGCATGGATGTAAACCAAACAACTGTAAAAATGGGAATGCAGGACATACTAAGGTGCTCTTATCCTCCCAAAAGACATGTGTGCTGGGGTGTTATGTAAATCTTGAAAGGATACAGCCTCCAACTCATCCCATTGTTGAAGGGCACTAAGCCTCTTCAAGCGCTGGAAGCTCAGGGATTATATTCAGCATCCAGAGAGGTTTGCACCTGAAATGCCTTATGGTGTTTAAGGCTTTATGCCTTCACAGAACTCCTACAGCTGTTAGGATTCCTTTTGTTTGGTTTCTGGAAGTGCAAGACATATACAGTTTGCCCAGGTCCCATTAAAATGCAGATCATCATGGACTGTCTTTCCCTGGATCTGCAAACAGATGTGCTACTGAAAAAGTGTATTTGAAAGATGGCACCATGTCTTTTCTGCTAAACTTGGTTGCCTTTACACAAAGCAGCTATCACATATGTCCTCCTTTTCTGCCTGAAACTCACAGATGTACCAGGTAGATTTGTCACCAGTTCTCTCCCAGAACTGTCTCAGTGTATTTTACAGTCCATGGCACTTTGGATTACTCCTTCATGTAGTTCAGTGTTGTTGTCCAGCCCCTGGGAATTACAGTGGCTGGCTTTGTAGCAGAGGGGTGATGTGGTTATCAGTCCTTCTAATAGGACTGGAGCAGTCACTGGTGGGTGGGCTTGTGCATTACCATGTAATACATCAAACCTCTGCTGTAGCAGCATCTTCAGAAGAGCAGATAAATCTTTCACTGCCCCTTGTGCCTCTGTGCATGGCTCTGACATTCCACGTACTGGGGATCTGCTTACTAGCATCAGGGGACTCAACCAAGAGAGGAGAAGGTTAGATTTGGTTATTCTGAAAAATGGGACCTGCTTAAGATGCCACTTAACACAACTGTGGGTTTTTGTAAAGGAGTCTTCTCATACAGTTCTTGGAGAAATAAACTGAAACAATTCTTTAATGTAGTTTATTTGCTCTTTCTCATCTTCTTCAGGTGGAAGTGGTGGGACAATCTCCTGCATCACCAGCTGTGGGAAAGTCACACCTCTACCTCATTTTTTAATTTCTTTCTCATTGAGATGAACTCCTTTGCCCACTGCTGTCTCACACTCTGCATTCAACAGCTCAGAGTCCCAATGAGCATTAGTGACAAGTGGTGTCCCTCACTGGTCCATGTTGGGGCCAGTGCTATTTAATATCTTCGCTAATGACGTAGATGAAGAGATCAAGTGCACTCTCACTGAATTTCCAGCTGACACCAAGCTGCATGGTGCTGTTGAAGGACAGGATGCCATCCAGAGGGACCTAAACAGGCTTGGAAGTGTGTCCATGGGAATCTCACAAGATTTAACAAGACCAAGTACAAGGTGCTGCACCTTTGTCAAGGCAACCCCTGGTATCAGCACAGACTGGGGGATGAACAGATGGAGAGCAGCCCTGCCAAAAAGGACTTGGTGGGTGAGAGGCTGGACACGACCCGGCAATGTGCACTTGCAGCCCAGAAAGCCAAACGTGTTCTGGGCTGACACCAAAGCAGTGTGGACAGCAGGTCAAGGAAAGGGATTCTACCCCTCTGCTCTCGTGAGACCCACCCCTGGCGTGCTGTGTACAGCTCTGGATTCCCCAGCACAGGAAGGACATCAGCCTGTTAGGTTGAGTCCAGAGCAGGGCCACTGACATGGTTGCAGGGACATAACGCCTCTGCTATGAGGAAAGGTTGAGAGATTCAGGGTTGTTCAGCCTAGAGAGAGAAGGCTTTGGGGTGACCTAATTACATCGTCTCAGTACCTGAAGGGACCCTACAAGAAAGCTGGAGAGGGACTTTTTACAAGAGCATATGGGGTCAGAATAAAGGGGAATAGGTTCAAACTGAAAGAGGGTAGGTTAAATTAGATATTAGGAAGAAATTCTCTGCTGTGAGGGTGGTGAAGCACTGGAAGAGGTTGCCCAGAGAAGCTGTGGATGTCTCATCCCTGAAAGTGTTCAAGACCAGGTTGGATGAAGTTCTGAGCAGCCTGGTCTAGTGGAAGGTATCCCTGCCCATGGCAGGTGGGTTGGAACTGAACAATCTTTAATGTCCCTTCCAATGCAAACCCAAACCATTCTATGATTCCATGATTATCTAGTTTTACTTATCTGATCTGAAGCTCAGAAAACAAAAGAGAAAACAAGGGAAGATGCTAACAGGGTTACAGCTGATGTTTCAAAACATCTATTGTTCTTCGTTTTCCTTGGCTTCTGCTTCCCACCCCTTTTGTTCCAGTAGGCATCTTTTGATGAAACAGAAGTCCATTGGTCTGCATTTGGAAAAGTAGTCTTTAAACTTCCAAACACGTTAGACATTTTCACCTGTATTTTTCATGCACAAAAACTGCAGTGGAAAAATACCAGATCAAAACTGGCAGTGTATGCCTGGATGTCCCTTTGAAAAAAATGGACCCATTCAAAACTGTATTTCACCCTTAGTCCTAAATAACTGATTTATGTTCCAGGTGAATTTCTACAGCAATTTGCAGTTCTTCTACTGTTTCAATTATCCATTTTTCCCCTATTGAGATCTTATTCATTTCCATTTACTTCTGCAAAGTCTTTTTTCCTGCTCATAGTACCATTATGCCTTCCCTGACTATTTCTTTGAAATTAAGTGCTTGGTTCTTTATCTTTTCATCATTAATTACTGATGTCTTTTTGACCTCTGCTTTGTAAGCGACCATGTCATATTTCTATTTCCTATCTTTTAGATTTGTTTAAGATTTTTTTTCTTTAATGACCTGCTCTGAATAGCTTTGTTCATGTTTTTAAGTCAGTTCCCAGAATGGCCACACAGCCGAACCTTTGCACTCTTCTCTTGTTTTTCATCTTGTCTCTATTATATCAATGGCCTAGTTAAAAATGTATTTTACAGCTCCCTGAGGCCAAACTGCTTTCCAGTTTTCTAATTGTGCTGATTATAATCTATATAGGCATCTCAAAATCCTTTTGCTATGACTCTGGGCCAGTTATCACCTCTCTCTTGAGGGCCAGATGTAGTTGGGTGTGAAGAGAAGTGGGTGCCCCTGTAGGACTTTGCGGGGGTTTGGTTTAGGAGACAGGAATAACATGAAGAGAAGCCACTCCATGAATGTTGGATTAGTGAAAGATTAGTTTAAAGAGCTGAGGACTTTTTCCTGTATAAAAGTTGTGAACTCTTTTTGCTGGGCTCTTCAGTGAGAATGGCGATACTTTGATACTTTAGGAAGACTCAAACCTGTCCTTAGGTATCCAAATTATTTCTTGGACTAGTTCCACATATGCCATTTCACCATGCCTTATGGTGGCATTTTAATTTGCTTCTTTCTTCATAATCATTCTCAAAGGTTTGTTTTTTTTTTAATAATTGAAAATATTCAAATAGTTCATGAATTATTTTCCTGTCTTTGCCAAATCTCCCATTAGTGTCAGAGGAGTCTCCTTTAGCAATCGAGGTTAGGCTGCCATTGCCTTTCAGTATTCCTTTCTCAAGGAGTGATGGCTAGAAAGGAAGGTCAGGTGTTTTTTCAAAATTGTGAGAGAGCTGGGCCTTCTCACTGAAATATATTTAATATAATATATTAAATATGTTAAATATATTTAATGTAATATATAATATATCATCTAAGGGGAGACGTGATAAATGCAGGCATTTGCTGTAATTTTGTTCTTTTAAATAAATAACTGAGTATAATGAGTCTCAGCCACAGAATGAACATAATGAACCTCCAAAAAAGATGTTGTCTGAGAGCAGTATTTACCAGTGAGGAAGGGATTGTTACAGAAAGGAGAATTGTTTAGACGTTAGTGGGTGAGGTAAGAATTTATTAAAGGAATTAAAAGCGAAGATGACTCATCACACATTTCTGCTTATTTGTAAGAGACACATGAAAGGCAGGGATTTCAAAACATTTGTATTAGAAAAACATCAATAACAAAGCCCCCTGAATTAATTTTTCAGTCTCTCGGGCTTCAAAAGAAGATGTGACTTTTCTACATTTGTCTTGAAAAACACTCAGCACTGGAAACTAGCAGAGGCTTGCTTTGCATTGCTTCATTTCATTTTTAGTCTGGTCACCTAGAGATGATATTTATACAATTTTCTTCTCTGCAAAAATCTAGAAACTGTTTTTGTTGCATTGAGAGCCAGATTTCTTATGTTTCAAAGGGGTGAAGTGATGCTGCTGCTGAGGCTGCTGCGGCTTGCTGAGGAAAGCCTGCCTCACCTCCTGCACGCCGCTTGCTCCCGTTCTCCAGACAACCTACTGCTCTCCCTGCTAAGAAAATTCCCCTGTAACAGAGATCAAGGTAGTCAATCAGTTCTCTGTGTTTTGCTTTCCTCTGTCATTGGCAGGAGACACTTGCAACGAGTTTGTGTAATGACTTATGTCCAACCTGGCCATGCTTTAATGAGATTATGTGGGTACTGGAGCTGAGTCTCACAGCAGGACTATGGTAGAAAATTTGTCTTAAAGTGTTTTTCATAGCAGAATACAGATAATATTGATAATATAATATACTAATAGTACAGGACTTTTATGGGTACGTTTGCTATAGGATGATAATAGAGAATGCAGCAATAAAAGCAAGAAACAGAGAAAGAAGTGTAAGCAGAGGAGAATATGTACATAAAGAAGCAAGCTGTTGACCAGTGCAGTGACTCTTGGGGAAAAATTAGAGTTATAGTTTAGTATATATCAATCCCTTTTGTTGTACACTTTGATTTTTGCTGAACAATATTATTTCAGATGCCTCCTGTAAATCCATCATCTATTGAACAGCCTTTGAAAATGAACTGGCTTGTACCAGCTGCTGCTAATTTGGGCAGGGGAATCAGTGTTGGAAAGCAACAATAATTTCCCCAGCACAGGAGTGGTACATCAACGACCAAACACATTTATAAGGCTTTGCAGCAGTTGGGAAAGACCAAGACAGGGAGGAGAGAGAAGAGTGTAATCTGGCTGTTCCCTGAGTGAGATGGAACTGCTTTCTGTAGCATCGCCAGGGAGACTTGCAACACTGGTGGAGGGCTGCAGCTCCTCTCCCTTCCTCAGTTTCTGACTTGGCAGAGCCCAGTGATTTCGAGTGGTGACAGGTAGAGCCCCATAGCTCCGTGACTGGGAGGAGAGATGTCACACATTCAGGGAAATGAAGCTATGCTGAGCTCAGAGCTGCAGGGTCAGCATCAAACTCCTGACAGGCTTCTTCAGTTTGCCCCATGGGCTCATTCTCGAGGATGAGAAGGGTAGGCAGGTGGAGAGAGGAAAAACAGGCAAAGAGCTCCTGAGATTTCACATGGTCCTTTGAAAGGTGCTCTTGGATCTAGCAAGGTCAGCAGGAAGTGAAGGGAGCTCTTGTGGAGGCATCCTCCCTATCTACTGAAACAGCATCACTCCTTGCATGGACTGGGTACAGTAGGCACTGACATATAAACTGTCTTCTGGGGGCTTTGCTTTTTAGGAAGAAGTGATTCCTTTCTGAAGTGCAACTTTACAGGGAGAAAAAACCCCAAATAATTCTCATTTTGAGAATAAAGAAAAACTGTTTATTTTAATGACAGTTTTTCTCTTTACCCTATACCACTTAAAAATGCCAAAGTGCATTTTTCCTCCCATTTAAAGGTACATATAAACATAAACCAGGTGTAGGACATTTCAACCAAGGAGCTGACCATTTCTCAGATTCATCATGGCCTAGGAAAAATGTCTTTATGCAAAGAAATACCACACAGCCATAGGAATCACTGCCATATTTGTTACAACACCTCATATTTATTTTAAGTCCTAACTCCAGTATTCTGTGGTGTAGTTTTCATTTCTGATACAGTTTTGTTTGTCTTCCAACTGAACATACTGTGCTTCTGTTTAACTGTCTATTTATAGTCATAAGAAAAATAAACATATAAAATAAATGCATCTTGATGCATAGCTGTGCAGCAGTACAGATGTTTTATTAATGAAAATGAATCCAGCTTTTTGTAAGTCATGGCAGCAATACAACATATCATTGTTTGCTCCTCCGCTAGATGGTCCCTGCTGTTTTTACATAGAAATTCCTGTAATACTTAATGGACATCTGGAAGAATTCAGCCAATTAATCGAATTCACGCAGGAGCTCAGCTAATGGCTGTCTGAAAGGCAGATTACATTAAATCAAACTTGCAATATGAATGAAAGTACTTAATCATACATGCAACATTCATTAGACGTGGCACAGCAAGTGTTTTGATTACTTTAATGAAAGATCAGGTAAAGTGCATCAACTGAACAGATTGAAGAGACAGTATGCTTACAAATGTTTGATTATGTTGACTATCAACAGAAGCAGTGCCAGTAATTTATAGCAAAACATATTTGGAGGAGGAGGAGGAGGAGGATGGAGCTGATGAATTTGGTAGGTGAACTGAAATTTAGGCCTTGCCTCCAAGCACTTTAATTAATAGTTAGGTTAAAAAAACTTTAATCAAATGTCACGAAAGAAGCAAAACAGATGTACATGGAGAACCCTGTATGGCAACTGCTAGGGATCATTTACATTTGCAGTACTTGGAGCCTGGTGCTGGTTTTGCATCCCCTGCCTGACTTTGGAGTAAACAGAGCTAAATCCTCAGTGGAAAAAATATTTTCAAAACAATGATATATATGCTTGATGATTTTGGCTTGGTGCTGCTTTCCCCCTTGGATTCTGCCAGAGACACCCTTGAGCTGCCACTGCCCTTGCCCTCTTGCAGGTGCTGACTCCCTGAGGGGGGTGCAGCTGAGGAGGAGCTCTGGCTGTGGATCATTCTGAAGCACTGCTGCATTTTTGCTTTTCCCACCTCATCAGCCAGCAGGGCATTTTGTCATTGCCCCACAGGGTTGTCCATGGGTGTTTACCCACCCAAACCAGCAGAGTCTCCAGCCTGACACACCTGCCAGGACCCAGCACTGCAGCCTCACCTCTCTAAAGCTTTGTGCACAATGGGTATTTGCCAGGTCTCATTCAGGGGTGAGCAGGGTGACTGGGCTCAGAAGCTGGAGGTGCACTGTTGGAGAAGAGCAGCAGGTCTCTGGTTTAGTCCTGCCTTTCTTTTGCACTTCTCTGCCACATTGCCTGCAAAAAGATGAATCACCATTTCCTTTTGAGAGCTATCACCCTCCTTGTTGCTTTTCTGAGATGCAGGCACTCAGTTCAGATGTTTATTTCCTTGTACTGCAATTTTCCTACTTGTTTCTTTAGGATGCTGCTCTGCCTTGTTGTTTCTAGACAGCTTTCTGTGCTGGTTTGCTTGTCTCTCTGACTCCCTGCCACTGGTTTTCCTTAACACCATCTCACATGCTCCATCTGCCCCTTTGCAACTGTTTTTGGCAATGTTGGCTCCTGCACTGCATCCGCTTTGCAGTGGTCAGGGCATACCTGCACCTTAATCCACAATAAATCCTGCCATTCCTTTGCATATGCAAGCAAAGATGCAAGAGGATACTTCTGGCAGGAAGTACCTGCAGTTCTGGCAGGAAAGGGACCTGGGAATTTCATGGGGCCTGCAGAAAATGGAGGAGGAAATAGACAGAGTGTCAGGGAGTAGGAATGGGAGAAAGGTCCTGAGCAACGGAATTGCCTGTTGAACCTCCAAGTCAGAGGAATTTGATTGAACAAGGTGGCCTTGGCACATGGGCATGGAAAATATATTGCAAGGTGGGGAAAGAAGAAAAGGTAAATATTTTCCTGAGGGTTCAGCTCCCTGCAGCATGTCCCTGTAGAACTGCATGTGCTCCAGTGCCAGCACAAGAGAAGGACAAAGTGTGACCATAACAAATCAAACCATTTGTGGCTGTGATTCACCTGGTCCTGACCTCTGCTCTCCAAAAGCCTCTGAGATTTATCCCTTTTGGAAAAGCAGGAAAACTTCATGTTTTTCTGTCCTGCCTAAACTTTACTGGAGGCAGGCATGGAGCTTCCCAGGCAAGCATGCATCACAGGCACCACTCAGGAGTTTCATTTTTGCTGCCTTGTCTTCTAGTCTCTTTGGTTACCTCTCTCTTCACATACAGAGCTGTCCACCTGTCTGCACACACATCTGCACCACCAGCAGGACTCAGCCTCCCTGAAAGCCACCATTGCCATCCATATAATTCATAACCATGACCTTCCATACAAGGAGAGCGTTTTTCAGTGAGTTGCAACATATGCTTGTAGGGAACAGACTGCTGAGTACCTCATGCTGAAGGAAGCCAAATCTTCCTATTTATGACATGGTGAGATCAATAAATAACTTCATGGCAGGCAAATTTGTCATGGCAAATGGCTTCAGCCTGTGGAGTACAAGCTGAAATCCAGCTGAAATCTGTAATGAAGTAACAAAAGTCATAATGGTCCCACTGAGACTCTCCAGTAACTTGTATAGGTTTGGGAATGTCAAGCTGCTCCCTGGAGAGGACCTGGTGTCCCTGTGATGGGCTAATGCAGATGGAGGGGAGGAAGAACCAAAACACGGGAGTGCTCATTCGGCCCTTACACAGCTGCTCACTTGCCAAGTAGGGATGGGAGCCACAGCATCACTGTTCTCCAACATCACCTTAGTGACAGTAGCATGGAAAACTCACTGCATCACTGCATTTATGAACAGAGAGGAAGGCTGAATGTTTTCATAGTGTCTTCAAATCCCTCCAAATCCCTCTAGCCCAAGTACTTTCACAGAACAGTGAACACCTTCCCTTATAGAAAGCTTTTTGTTAATATTTGAGCAATGAAGAAAACACAGCAGCTGTTACCATCATTTTCCCCTTGAAGCACACTGTCCTCAGGTAAAACACAACACAATTAAGGTACTAGCGAGGTCAGTTATATTAGACAATCCATATCCTCACAATGCAGATATTTCCTTCAATGTCTGTCACCAGCATCAAATCCCCAACCGCAGCAGGATAATTGGCAGCCTCATTCTGGGGGGAAGATGAAATGTCTTGTGTTGCCACCAGAACCAGCCTGGATTTTGTTTGTGTAAGTGCTGGAGCCTGGGGGTGGTATCGTTCATCCAGCTACGTGGCTGGAAAGTCATGTGTCAAGGACAGGCTTCTGAGGCGGCTTCTGTCTCCCTCTTATTTACTGCTCCAACAAACCAGATGTTGGGGGAATATTTACAAGTCAACTTTATTTGAAATGCTGCAGAATGAAAAACTCAACCACAACATTTTTTTTTTTTTGTGGTGAGGAGGGGAAACATGAAGGAGACAAATGTTCTTTAATCCTTTGCTTGTAGTTACATTCTGTTTTATTTTTAACTCTTATTTTTTAAAGTTGTGGTTATTTTTTCTTTTACTAAGTGGCAAAAGGCATTTCTCTTTTTCTTTCTGTCCTCTCAGCCCCCAGAAGGTTTTCTCTGAGAAAAAGACCACACCCAAGACCTTCTCCCTCCAAGCTGGCATTTCTGTCATACATTCCTCTTGCTGTTTATGCCGCAAGACTGTTCAAAAACATAAATGCAGCTGCCCATTTTCTTGACAATGTTTTATTTGTGAGCTATGTTACACCTCCTTTCCAGTGTCTGCACAGGCTTCCAGGTGTCCTGGAGCTGCTGGAGACATGGCTGGTGGTGAAAGCAATGGAACCTTGCAACCAGAAATGACAGTCCCTGGATGGCTGGGATTTAGAAGGACCTGGGTGATGATCTGCTAGTACTGTACTCTGGATCTACCTGGGTAATCAGATGGAACATCCTCCAGAATCACAAAATCATAGAATCATTTAGGTTGAAAAAGACCTTTAAGATCATCAAATTCAACCATAATCTCAGCACTGCCAAGTCCACCACTAAACCATGTTCCTAAAAGAAGGCACCAACAGGGAAAGGTCTCTTGAGGAACCTGAAGTTTGTCCTCACTTTGGAAAGTCCCCAAGAGCTTGGCCCAGCCAGCACAAGGCTTGAATGGGTCCCACAGGCTTATTTTAGCAGCAAAGTTATGAACAAGATTAGAAGTCCCTTCACACAAAATGAGAAGCTTCTGTGAAAAGGGAGGCAAAGCAGTGCTGTACTGGTCTTGTTTCCATTCCCTAACACACCAGCACTCACCCTCAAACAGAAAGGAGGGAATGGACTGAGGAAGCAAAAGATGTAAGAGGAGGAACTGGGTCTTCTTGTTTTCACTCTGCCAGTTCCCCACCAGCTACTGCATTTTTCCACTAGAAGTCTGATTTCCTATTTACTGTGGGATTAACCCCTTGGTTAATCGAAGGTCATCTAAGGCCGACTCTCGTGTGTAAGTGGCTAATATGTTTAATCAAGGCCAACCTGATTTTATCAGACTGTAGAGAACGCATTGTAAGGTCAGAAGCAATAACATCATTCAGTTCCTTGCTTAGGAAAGCTTCAACCTTAAATGAAGTTCCCCTGTCGTATAATGATCAGGACAGTCAGGTGCTGCACTTTCAGCTGTGAGATGGGACTAATGGAATGGAACAACTCAGTGGAAAAAGAGAGCAGCAAATTTTTTTACAGGATTTGTTTGTGTATGTGCACAAAAATATTAATTATAATTATAAATTATCAGAATTTTATAATTATAAAATTTTTGGAAGAAGTAAAGGATGAAGGCAAGAAGATAAACCCATGTAACAGCTTGGAAAGCTTAGAAGCTGTGAGAGTTGGGTGTTAAGGCCAGTTGTCAGGGTTACACTCTTTTGTAAATGTGGGGATGGAGGGGAAATAATCTGTGATCACAGAATAATTACGCTCCCAGTGGGAGCCAGAGCACTGGGAATCTGTACTGAGCAGTGACAGCCTGGGACCACCAGTATGTTTATTGAAAGAAACGAGTCACAAGGTGGCTGTAATGATTTGAATCCCAATGCAACGTTGCTGCTGTTTTTGACAGAGATCTGTGGGCACTGAAGCAGGCTGTAACAAGACCAAGGATGGAATGACGGGTCTACAGTTTCAGGTCCTGCCTCAGAAACTGATCATAAACTGGAGGCAAATGGAGAAGGCTACAAGAAAGCTGTGCTGGAGGGCACTGTGGAACAAGAAGGAGGCACAGACAGGCACCAGATCACAGGGAAATGCTGAAAAGCACAGCAAGAAGGGCAGGAGGTGGACAGGGAGAGCAGCGATTCCATATGTTCAACTGTGATGCCTTCCTGTGATGTCTGGCCCATGTCAGATCATGACATGAGGCCTAAATAAACTCCTCAATGTAACTCCAGCCTACAGCATTTACTGGAAAGATGTTTGGAGTTCCAGTAAACTCTCAATTTACCTGCTTTCCAGCTGGCACTGTCACCTGCTACTCCTGTGCAGGAAAAGGTCTCCTTGGGCTCCTCATCCTGTGGGACTGAGGCTGAACTGGGCATTTCAGAACTAGGTACTCCTACCACTGACTGTTTTTGCAACCTGACAAAAGCAAATGGAACTTTATTAGGAACATTTTTTACAAGGGGAAACTGAAAAAACTGTTTACATGTTGCTTGGAGGAACAGTATGAAATAATGGATCTGTAACCAGAGATCCAGTTTCAGTGAGAAATGGAACTGTAAATTCCAATTACAAAGGTAAAAATTGTTATGTAAACTCATGCAACCAGTCAGTGGAGTGACCTAACTGCAAAAAAGTGGGGCTTATTGGTCCCAGTTACAGCAGTTTGTACTAACAAAGGGTGATCCGTAGCCTGAGGAGACCATAATCTAATCTAAGATCCAGTGCAAGCATGAAAATGGAGGAAAATGGGAGAGTATGTAAAACATGATTAAGACTTTGCTAAATGAATATAATCAGGGCACTTACACAGACAAGTGGATGAGTGTTTTTAGCAGGTGGGGCGAGTTCTGGTCTTGCATGAAGGCTTTAAATCTTTCGTGCCACTTCTGGAAAACCCCTCGATCCAGAAGTGCTGTTTCTTTCTTTCTCCTGTGCTTTCTACTTCCTCTGGCTCCCAGCACGGAGAGTCCGACCGTCCTACCCTGGCAAGGGACGTCAAGGGGCAGGGATGGCGCGAGTCTTGAGCGCGTTCATTTCCAATGGCACGCCATATCGTGTGTACTGCGGGCAGCAGGTCTGCGGGAGGGACAGCACCGTCCTACCTCCAAACCTGGGCCCGCGTTCATGAGCGCTCAAACAGGAGATGCTTGTACCGCGCGGTGGGGCCGGAGGGGCTGCTGAGAACCCGCTGCCAGTGCGCTTCATTCCTCACTGGAACAGCAGCGTTTCTGAAAAGGCGATTAGTGGTTTAGCAAACACAACTTCTGTCTCGCTCCAGGGGCGCATCAGCTACCACCAGGCTCACGACACCCACGGCGGTTCCATCTGGGCAGGATGGGGAGAGGTTCGGGAGCTTTTGCAGTTTTCTGCACCACACCTCAGTCTTGCCTCCCCTGGGCTCTGGAGGCTGCCCACGGAGGAGGCTGCCAGGGGACCACAGTCACGGCCACTACGCAGAGCCGTGATTTAGCATTTTACGCGAAGGTGGCAGCCCCTGCTCTTGTATTGGGAGCTCACCCCAAAACCGGAGCTTTCCGGCGACTTGTGGGAAAACTCCCGGTGTGGCGGTGCAGAAGGACGGAGCCGATTCCCAGCTCTGACTCCCTTCAGCGGAAAGGCGTGCGGGGCGGTCCGTGCGGCCCCGGCGGCGGATGAAGGCACCGGGACAAACACCCACGACAGACGCTCCGGCTGAGCCCTGCCCGGCCGAGGGGCAGCGGCCGTGACCCGGTCTGGATCTGTCGCGACTCGGATCCATTCCCGGCCCCACACCTCACTCAGCCACACAGAGCGCGGCGCCGCGGAATCCGCTCCCCGGGACACCCCGCCCGCCCCCGCAGCCCGAGCGCGCCCGCCCCGACAGTAGGAGCCCCGGCCCGGCCCGGTCCGGCCACCGCCGCCCCCGCCGCCAGCGCCGGCCCCAACTCCTCATTGGCCGCGGCCGCCGGAGGGCGGATGACGCCCGGGCGGGAGCGGGCGCCGGGGGTATAAAGCCCGGTCGGGCTGGTGTCGCCGCGCTCCCGCCGCCCCGGATTGCCCCGCGATGCCGCGCGGCTTCCTCGTCAAGCGCAGCCGGCGCCCCGGCGGCTCGTACCGGGCGCGCCCGCGGGAGCGGGACCCGGACCGGGATCCGCCGCCGCCGCCCCCGCCGCCCGCCGCCGGGGACAGCCCCACTCCTAGACAGGGGGCGGAGGAGGAGGAGGGTGAGGAGGAGGAGGGCGCCGTCGCCGCTTGCCCCACGACGTGGCCCTCCGGCGGCAGCTGTGGCAGCCCCGGGGTCACCCCGCCGAAGGGTCCGGCCGCCTGGGGGACCACGGGACCGTGCAGCGCTGCGGGGCCGCGGGCGGCTCTCTTCGAGCGGTGCCTCAGCTCCCCCGCCTCCGCCGAGTCCTTCCCCCTGGCCGCCTCCTTTCCGCCCGCCGAGAAGCTGCTGCTGCAGCCCCGCACGCCGCTGCCCGTCCCGCCGGCGCCGCCGCTGCCCGCACTAAAGCGGCCGTCGCGGGCCAAGGCGCCGGCCAAGAAGGGCAAAGCCACGCGGAAACTGAGCTTCGCCGACGAGGTGACCACCTCGCCCGTGCTGGGGCTGCGCATCAAAGAGGAGGGGCCCGAGGCCCGGCCGGGGCCGCCGGCGGGGCGCACGCCGCTGGGCGAGTTCATCTGCCAGCTGTGCAAGGAGCAGTACGCGGACCCTCTGGCGCTCGCCCAGCACCGCTGCTCCCGCATCGTGCGCGTCGAGTATCGCTGCCCCGAGTGCCACAAGATCTTCAGTTGCCCTGCCAACCTGGCCTCGCACCGCCGCTGGCACAAGCCGCGTCCCGGTCCCAGCGCCGACGGCACCGCCGCCGCCCCCCCGGGCAAAGAGAACAGCCCCGAGCGCCGGTTTCGCGGCCCCGTCGCGCCCCAGGCCCAGCCCCCTCCGCCGTCCCGTCAGCACCGCGGAGGCGCGGACAGCGCCGGCGGCGCCCCGGCCGGCCCTGGCTCCGGCTCCGGCTCCGGCTCCAGCCCCGGCACAGCTCACGGCGGCGCTCCCGGTCCCGGCGGCGGCCCCGGCGGGGAGGCGTTCGCCTGCCCCTGCTGCCAGAAGCGATTCCGGCGGCAGGCTTACCTGCGCAAGCACCTGGGCACCCACGGGGCAGCGCGGCCGACCGCCTTCGGCCCGCCGGAGCGCGGGCCCCTCGCCTTCGCCTGCCACCTCTGCGGCGCCCGGTTCCCCACTGCGGACATCAGGGACAAGCATCGGCTGTGGCACGCCGTGCGGGAGGAGCTGCTGCTGCCGCCGCCGCCCGCCACCGTCCCGGAGGGCGCCGCGGCGGGTGGTGAGCGGCAGGGCTTCCCCTGCAAGCACTGCCCCGCCACCTTCTTCAGCGCGCCCGGGCTGGCGCGGCACGCCAGCAAGTGCCACCCGCCGGAGAGCAGGCAGGTCCTGCTGCTCCAGGTGCCCGTCCGGCCGGGCTGCTAGGCCCGCGGCCGCCCCGCCGGGACTGCTCCGAGAGGCCGGGCTAGCCGAGCGAGTCCTGGCCACGCTGTAATTCCTATGGAAAGTCGCGGCTCTCACGGCTACGGCGGCGAAGAAGCCGTCCGCGGACTCCCGCCCGCCGCCTTCCCCGCCGGTGGGTAGGGACGGGCGTCCCGCACGGGTACGGCAGCGGATTCAGCCCACGGGCGGCACCCACGCGGAGCCCGCACGGGAGGGAGCGCCACGCAGCCCCAGCTGCCAAGGAGTCCTGCCAGCATCTGCCGGGAGGCGGGCAATGGCGGGGCGTCGGGTGCCGGCTCACCGCCAGTACATCTTCCGTAGCGACTCTCGGACAGAAGTACAGCTGTATATACGGTATTTAAAGAGAAGAATTATTTTTCGTGAGAAAAGCAGCCTGATCTAGTGACACTGTTTGAATAGCCTTAGCCCCCGAACTTCAACACTTAAGTTATTGTGAGGTGTTTTGTTTGCTGTACTCTGTACTAAGATAGCCGAGAAGGTGAATGTTCATACTAAGTCAATGTCAAGTCATATAATAGCTAGTTAAACGTATGGAAATTAATCTTGCTGTCTGCTTAATTGAAACACACGAGGTGTTGATCTCCTATAGCTATGTATGCATCCTCTGCTTACTGTGTCTCTGTATTCTGGCGACCGTGTGGTAGCAAAACACACGTCTCTGGCAGCTGCCCATTCCAAAACCTGCTCCGTTAGTGGCTTGTTAGTGCGGGTGGGCAGTTCAGTCTCACCCGGCTGGGCAGCGTGTGGCCCTGCCAGCCTCTGCATTGGAGGCAGGCAGAAAGGACCTGTCTGCAGCTGGCCCTTTCGGCAGCCTCCAACCCCTCTCCCCTGTGAGCTGTGCTTTTGATGTGAGTTCCTCCAAGTCTTGTGAACAGCTGAAATTAGGACATGAAACCGTCTTCAGACATGTTGCTAAAGCGCAGATGACAGGCTACCTTCCTTCTCCCTAACAACTACATTTAGCAAAGCATCCCATGGTGTGTGCTCCCTGGCTGTGACAGTGCTCTGGCCAAATGCTTTGAAATGCTGTTGAATTTACCAGATATTGACATTTCAGCTGTATTTATTTATTTATTTATTTATTTATGTACGTACTTATTTATTTTTTTAAAATTTACTTATTTATTTAATTTTTTCACTTGACTGCTTGTTTTAGCAGATGAGGCTAAAAATAAGGGCAAGAAAATTCAATAAAAGATTTAAAACAAAGCTCACACCTTTTTTCGATCCAGTAGGGCAAAGTGGGTCAGCTTGTGATTTCTGAAGAACCAAGTTGGTCCCAGTTGTAGTCTTCGTTCCAACAATCTCTGAAATAAGCATGCAAACTATTTCATTCTTTTGATTATCATCCTGTAAAGCAGTTATTTCTGTAGTTTTACATTTTGTTACACACAACAAAAGATTCCGATGTATCACGCCCAAAGGCTGTAAGCAAGTAATAAATGCTTTATTTAAATGTGCTTCATGGACTTTGTCATTTTAGTTCCAGGACCTGGTCAAATGAATTAATACAATATAACCTAATGCAGCCAAGATTTGCTGTCTGACAAAGGAGGCTGAATTCACAGCTCACTGTTCTCACATGCCAAAAAAACCCATTTTAAGTTGTGCATTTTTCTGTCATTTATAGGTAACACACTTAGGTAAAAATGCCCGTTCATGCATTTAATGAGTTCACCCCGGAGAAGGTCACTAAGTTTTTTAAAAAATCATCATTCTCCTTTCTCCATTTGTGTAGTCAAAGACAAAAGGCTACAGACCACATGAACATGATGATTATTAACTGTTCCAAGAACCTGCACTTGAACAACCAGCCTGCAGGGGAGAACGTCCTGTGCTTTATATTATGTGTAATGTATTTACTAGACTTGGGGAAAAGTTTTCAGTCTGGCATTCTTGTGATGTGTTGGGAAAGAGCTCCTAAGAACCTGTATACTTTTTAATACAAATGAAAACTAAGCTGTGTATTGCACGTAACTGCTCCATGCATATGTAATACACCCTTCTTCTATAAACTGGAGTAAGAATCTAATCAGTGAGGTGAATGACTAATACACAAAAGGTGGTAAGAATAATTTTATTGTATTATTAATATTTTATATAATCTAAATTTTTATTAAACAGATTGTTCTTACAATTTATTATGTCCAATAACATCCACCAACAATTATGTCAAATAAGCTTGTGTTCATATAACCTATTTATTTAAGCAGAAGCATTTTTACATTTAATAAAAAG
>JAWWEV010000167.1:38521351-38600805 GCA_035583235.1 Hafferia zeledoni
TGTATTATTAAATAGCATGTCTTCTCTTCAACCATTACAAATTTGTAATACTACATGAATGACAATACATAATTTCTCTTTTTATTGTTGCCCATATGATATATTTACACATGCAGTTAGTACCGATGCCATGCTACATTTTGTTAACAGCATTTTGTTTTTACTAGACTCAAAATGTGAGCATTTCATCTTCTGTAGGAAAATATCTCTGGATGGGTGGAACTCATGTACTAATCTGCGCTCACAGGGTTGAAATTGTCAGCAATGCAGGCCAGGCTCCTGGAGCATGTTCCCTTTTCTGCCCTAGTATCCATCATCACAGCAATGAATTTCTATCAGGAAGGTGTTTGTTTTTATTTTTTTTAATGTAAGAAAAAAGAATATACATCTAGATTGAGTAGCCCCATGATAAAGGCTAAAACCCATGAAACTTGATGGCATGTACTATTGATACCACTTGGAAAAGCAAACATTATAAAAATATTTGGAAGCCAAGCATAAGTAGAATTTCAGCACAGTGATTTTTTTTTCCTGGCATAGACTATTTGCAGAGTTATGAAATGATACACTGATTTGTGAAGAAAGTGTTGGTGCTATGAGCAAGTTACTTTGTTTGGACTCTGTAACGCTTGAAAGGCCATTGAACTATTTTATTCTCAACATAAATAATCTGTACACATCTTGTGCATTAACATTGTGACATCTGACAAAGACTTTACATATGCAATGCCAATTTAAAATTGTACATTCATTTTCAAATTGTACATATTTCTTTCTTTGTTACAGAGAAAATTGCAATGGGGCATAATAAATATAGTGTAATCCAACTGCAGTCTCCAGTTCCATATGTGACTCAAGATCAACCAGAGTTACAAATGACTGCTGTTAAGATATCATAATCATCCAGGAAGGTAAAAGGTGCAGAGGACAAACTGTACTGCAATACTGCCAAAAAAAAAAAAAAAAAAAAAAAAAAAAAAAAAAAAGGCAGACTAGAGTCTGATGAAAAACCAAACCTAAAGTATCAAAGTAACATTCCAGTGTCACTGTTTAAAATAAACATACAGAAAAGGAGTATGCATGGCATGGGCACACATGTATGAGAGACATTATCCTTGAGTGAAAGGTATGAGTGGTGAAAATAAGAAAAGTGGTGTGTTGCTATGGGAAGGGTGGCCAATTGCTGTTCGCTAGAAAGCTGCAGGCATCTTGCCACTTAGGACTTGTTGGCTGAGCCAGAGGAGCGGCGCAGTTTCATGGACATGCGGCTCTTGCTAGTCCGAGGAGACATTGGAGAGGCTAAGTCTGTTCCATCCACCTGTGCTGTTGCTGCTGCTGGAGTTTCTCCCAGTTGAGTCTCGGGGCAGAAGCCTGAAGAGGACAGCAAGAACCAGATGGGTCAGTGCCACCTCCTGCACTACGGGATCTCTTAGCAAGGGGCAGGGAGGAATTTCAGTGCTGCTGTCACTGCCACAGCACCTCCTAGCCCTTTACGAGCTGTAGGTGATGGTACTGCTCGTGGAGTTAGCAACTGCCACAAATCTACCCCTAGAGAAAAGATGATGACAGAGATCACTGAGATCACTGAGCTATGGGACTGCAGAACCCCCTCGTTCTCAGCAACTGAGGCAGCACTGAAGTGGGCAGCGTTTCCCAGGAAAACAAACACCTCCAGTTCCCTTGCAGGGAAGGGGAGTCATTATTCAAACAACCCAGAAGAATCCAGTCTTTAATGAGAACATGAAGGTTCACAGCTCATTGTGCATGAAGGGAGCTCTAGGAATGCAGCTGAAGAGGTGGTGCGAGCAAAACACCTTCTCCCATCCCAACTTAAGCTGGTGCTTCAAAAGGCAAATTCCTACAGGGCCCACAAGGCAGAAGCTTGAACAGATTGTACTAACTGGAGGCACTATACGTTGATGTTTCTTTGTAAAAGGAACAAGATGAATTTGAGACAATGGTACGTAATTCATTAGCCCAGTGCCCAGAGCTATGCTCCAATGGGCCCCAAGTCCTCACTGCAAGGGGACAAGGCTTTTCCTTACAAACAGCCTGTCCCCAAATCTTCCAGAGGTACAAAAGGAAAAGGAGAAAATACAAAATCAAAATTACATTCTCCTTTCCATGTTACAGAAAATTAATACTATGAACTCCCCATCCATAAAATTAAACTGCATTTTAATTAGCCATTCACAGAGACTGACAGTATGATTGAACTAAACTACCTCAGTTGCCACTGAGAGCTTCTTGACCTGTATAAATTACAGACAGAAAGTCCTGCAGGTGTGAATGGGGAAACCCCTGCTGACTTCAGTAAGCCTGAAATCACTTGCTATTTCTTCCACATCATGCTATTACTGGTAATTCTTTAAAATAACAGTGCAATAATCAGAACTGAAGATCTCTCTCCTTCAGTATACATTTCACATATATGGGGTGCAAAAATGATTCAAAACTGGTCATGATTTATTTCGAAAGATTCCTCTAAAATCAAATGAGGTCATCCAGTAAGAAGTCAAGGAGTACATTTAAAACATTGTCATAAACCTCTGGTATTTAGTGACCTGTCCTCCTTGCCTGGTCCTTCACCTGTCTGTTCTAGAGGGACAGCATGGTACTTTCTATCTTCAAACTGACACAACCCATCAGAGTGACAGGGGAAAGAAAGGGCTGTTATTTTTTCCCCTGCTGGTGACAGTAATTCTGCTCATGAACTAGTACTTCATTGCCAAACAGTCTGGAAAAGCATGATAATGTCTGATGCACTGTGCCTTACAGAAAAAGGCAGGCAGGGAAACATGCATTCGCATTTTCTGAAATTCTATCTTGTTCTGATTTTACAAGGAATTAAAGCATTTCAAATGGTGGAAATTAGAGAATAGAAAATAACCGTGGTTGTTTTGCACAGCATACCATTCACAGCTAGCGTGAAAGACCTTCCGTTTCAAGCCTTTGCCCTTTACCTTGATGTGGCCAATGCTTTCTAGTGGAGGTTTTGGAAGGAGAAGAAATATCACAGCATTTCTTTCTTTGTTGAGAATGAAGAAGTGATGAGGAAGGAGGAGTGGAAAGAAGTGAGGAAAGGGGAGGAGAAAAGATAAAAGATAACAGGTGTGAGACATGAGACACGAACTGCAGAGATTGAAGGGTATTAACAGATGAGCACAGAAAACGGAATTTCGAATTTCATTATGCAATTGCTGCTCATGCTACAGGTTAAAGAGAGTGATGAGTTAGTTAATGTGCAATGAAGCAACAGCTCTGAAATTCGGCATCATACTTACCAACTAAGCATTACAAGAAAAAAAAAAAAGGAAGGGAGAGAGAAAGAAAAGAATTCTATAACATTATCCAGATCCAGCAACCTTATTAATAGCAATTGAAATACATCCTAAACACTGTCTGAAATGCTTGCTTAACATCTGTGAAAACAGTTAAATACTCACACAGATACACACAATTGAGAAGGAAAAATGAATGGCAACTCGATATATGGCTTCTGCTCCCCAGATGTTTCACAGTATTGAATATGTTAAAATTATAGCCAGTCTCAATATAAGACTCCTGAAATCATGTAAAGAACTAAACCCAGCTAGTTTTGAGGTAATTAGTCTGCATCAGAGAGTTAAACCCTAATGTGAAATTTTATCATAGGTTGGATAAAGAAAACCTTAACCTGCCCCATTATTTCAATTAAGGTATGACTCCAGTCATATCTTAAAATTTTGTTTCTACTTGCTGCAGACACAAGCACAAATTCACACTTAATCACATTTTTTAAAGAAACTTAGAGCTATTGAAGAACAGAAGTCATGTAAAGTGATTTTCATGTCTGAACATATCACACCAGAAGAGTGAAGAGTAACAGCACTTAAAATATATTTAGTCTGACAGCAATCAACAGACCAATTAGTAACTAAATTTCTTTGGATTTTAGATAAGCACATATATCTATATATACATACATACGCACATACACACATGGATATTAAATGTGCTATATACAAATTTTTCGGGTTTTGCTTCCCCTCAGAGTTTTAAAATTTTCAGTGTAAAATGTTATTATCTTTATCTCCCTCCACAATTGCCCTGGTTCTGGTCAGGACAGGGTTAATTTTTGCAGTAGCCCAGACAGGGCATGGCTAGGACCCAGAGGTTATTCTATACCACTTCATGTCCTTTTCTGAGGATGGGGGGAGGGCAGCTTCTGGGGCGGCACAGTGTGGCAGAGGGAGCTCTTGGATATTGTTGTGAGGGTTTCCATGCGGACTGTTCGCCTCTTTCTTGTACTCTCTGTCATTAGTATTGTTGCTGTTACTGTTCGTTTTCTTATCTCATCGCTGTTCTTATCTCAACCTGTGATCTTTACCTTTTATGCTTTCAATTGGACTCTCCAGCCCTGCCACAGAGGAGGGAAGGGGGAAGAGGAGTGATGGTGCAGCACGTGGTTTGGAGAGGTTTCAGTGGGAACACTAAATTGGAGAATACCATTCCTAAATGATGACAGCCTTACTTGGTGCCTAATGAAGGGTAGAAATAACAACAGATCTGACCAGAGCAGGTTGGGAACAAATCTGATCTAAGTATTTGTTATATTAGGTCCAGAGCCACTGGTCACAATGTTGCTTGGTCTGTTCATGTGGGTGTGGTACCTAACTCTGTATATGTTTCCGTATCCGTACTATGTGCCTGTCACGGTGCTCTTTTTCAGAGCAGGGAGAGGGTTTAGGATTGTTTTGTAGATGTACTTTGTGACATCAGTTTATGTTATGATAACATTAAGGGCAATGAGGGTCATTTGGGATATGTATTTAGAGTTGCTCTCCTACCACTACCTTGGGCGCTACCTCTGAGAGTCCAATAATAACTATATCCATTCTGTGGGAATAAAAGGGGAGGATGATTTTCCCCAACTTTTTACACCCTTTTTCTCCTTCAAGCTTGTTACAACAGCTTTTGAGAATTTTGAGTTCACTTTCAATGTTAAGGAAAGTATGGTCTTGTTGCTATGTCTGCTATGTCTCCTCAGTACAGTCCAGATCATGTTTGGGGTCAGTATGGTAACATGTCTTGAGTCAGGACAGTCATGGAAGATGGGAAAAAATGGGCTGGTTTTTGGGAAAATTCTCTGTTTTGATGACTTGGAAGTTCACCCCTGAACAACTACAGGGCGGTGTTAGAGTGACTGAATATTTCCAAGGCCAATGTTGTGGCAACTCCAGAGAGGGCCACCTTACTGCTGTACGTTGGGCCCTAGCTACTCTTTGCTGGGCATAGTTCAATACTGAACAGTACCCTCAAGGGGAGGAAGGAGAAAGCAGACCAACAGGCACCATGGCCACTTAAACTGCAGCTGAGTGAGAGGAACAATGTGTGCCAGTAGCAATTGCCTCAATACAGAAGAAATCCAAGACAAAATCAGTTCTTTTAGTGAGCTGAGAAGAGGAAGCAGGGCCCTATGAACAAGAGGAAGAGGCAGAGCCAGAGATAATCACCTGATCCCTATCCTCGGGTGAGCTGTGACATATGCAAAAAGATTTCAACCACCTGTTGAGAGAGTCCTTGGTGACCTGACTGCTCCGATGCTGGGATATCACAGTCCATGATTTGAAATTAGAGGGTAGTGAAGCCAAGCCACTGCAATCCCAGTCCCAGGATGTGGGAATTGACAAGCGGATTGGGAAGTGGACAGAAACTCTCCACCTCTGGAGGTGAATCCTGTCCAGGGTAAGGAAAGGTATTCTCTCAAGGATGATCTAATAGGATGCCCAACCAGGTGGAATGCCATGGAGAAAGGTATCCAGTACCAGAGAGAACTGGCTGCACTGGAGGTAATCTACAGGGACTCAAATAATGGGCAGTCCCCTGTAGATCCAGATGAGGTACACAGTGTACGCAATCCACGTGGCAGAAGTTTTTACGGAGAAGACCATCATCATACACCAACTCACTGGCACTCATGTCAATGAAAGAAGGAGAACAAACAGTTCTTCAGATGACTACCTAACTCTGGCAATATAAAGAACATCTGCCTGGAATAGCATCTTGGGCCTTGAAAAGCAAGTCCTGTGGTGATATGTCACCTGAGAAAGAACTGAGTGGGACAATGGGACTCATTTCACAAATAGCCTCATAGACACCTAGGCCAGGGAGCACAGTATTGAGTGGGTATATGATATTCCCTATCCTGCAGCAGCCTCTGGGATAATTGAACATTAGAGTGGACAGTTAAAAACCACATTGAAAGCAATGGGTGGTGGGACTCTCTTTCAAACATTGGGTCCTACACTTAGCAAAGGCCACACAGTTAACACTAGAGGCATCACCAATCAAGCTGGCCTTGCCAAATCAAAACCTCCACATACTGTAAAAGGGGTAAGTCCCTGTGGAGCATGTGAGAAATGCATTAGGAAAGACAGTTTGGATTAGTCCTGCCTCAAGCAAAGGCAACCCCACCCATAGGATTGTTTTTGCTCAAGGACCTGGGTGCACATGGTGGGTAATGCAGAGTTACAGGGAAACACACTATGTACCTCAGGGGGATTTGATTTTTGGGTGAGAACGGTCTGTAATGTTGAATTGTATAATGGTTGGTGAATGACACTGCCACTGTATGCCATAACTACCAGGGACAATGAGGACTGACTGCTCTAGATAGACCAGTCATGAGCTCTTGATGCAGCTTGCAATCAGCATACAGTATAACAGTGATCCGACTCTGGAAGACATCTAGAACAGACAGAATCCACAGCTATGCACTAAGTGAACTCAACAGACATCTTGAAGGGACAGCCACTGACTATGAAAATGATGCTTGTATGTGTCTGTGTATGTGTATATATATCTATATCTATATCTATATATCTATATATAGATATATATATATCTATATATAGATATATATATATATGTGTATATAACTGGAGGGTGTAGAATCTGGGCATGATGCAGATGGTATAGAATAAGAGGTGGGTATGTCCTGGTTCTGGTCAGGACAGGGTTAATTTTTCCAGTAGCCTGGAGGGGGCCTGGCTAGGACCTAGAGTCAATACCACCTCATGTAATTTTCTGGGGACAAAGAAAAGGCTTGCTTCTGGATCAGCATAGCGAGAGAGGGGTATGGTACTATTGGGGGGGGTTTCCACCTGAACTCTTTCTTGTACCTTCTGTCATCAGTATTGTTGCAGTTACAGTTTGTTTTCTTATCTCATTGCTGTTTCCAGTAAATTGTTCTTATCTCAACCTGTGATCTTTACCTTTTATGCCTCCAATTCTCCTCTCCAGCCCACACCAGGGAAGGGGAAGGGGAAGGAGGAGTGATGGTGCAGTACAACAGTTTGGGGTGGTTTCAGTGTGAACACTGTATTTGAGAATACCATTCCTAAACCACGACAACAATGAAATAGTTATGCAAAATATAAAACCAGGGTGAAATATGAAGGCTCTATTGGCAATTGATGTGAAGCCAGAAGTTCTATAAAATAAACGTGTTTGCATTTTTAAGAGGTTGAAAAATGTCAGGAAGTGATCCATGTTTTTCTTCTCTTAGGCTTGACAAGTGACAAATATCATAGCCTGGTGAGTTATGATATTTTGGGGCCATAATGTAAAGCCACTTCAATTGCTTCTGAACAAGGAGGTGGGTCAACAAAGTTGAAATGCAACATTTTCACACTCAATTTGAAAAAAAATTAGGATTTTATAATAATAGTATGTTGAGTTTTGACACAGAAATTATCTATTAACTCTAAAATGGAATACTAGTTACACACAGACTGAGTTAAAAGTAGGTGAGCTGGAGGAATCTGGAGGTATTATAACATACACATTGCCATAACTCATCTTGTCCATCAGTTCTGACTTTCAAAGGTGAAAAATTCAACAAGCAAAAGCCTGACAGGATGCTGATGTTAAGACAGAGTAAGACTACTCTCAGTGCTTCTGACTTTATCACACTTTGTTGTCTGGATCAACTTTGTCCCGAGTGCCATCTCAGAATGATCACAGAGGAAAATATAATTTGTGCATGTTGGTAAATTCTGATGGTCTTTTAAGATACTTCAGTGTGTCCCACCTGACTTTCAGGGAAGAGAGAAATCATTTTTGTACAGCTTGTGCCCCTTGCCACTCTTACAATTTCCAGTCCAAATCTGGCCAAGTTGTCAGTCATGCTCAGCAGAGCCTTGCTTGAGTCAAGTCAATTAAGTCTCTCACTAATTTTGTGAAATGAAGAAAGGAAGTGAGAAGCAGATGTAGAGAGAAAGACTGCAAAAGCATCTGCAAAGCAAGGCAAAAAGGTGAGGAAAAAAGACTTGGGAGACCAGAACTGAGTAAAAGAGAAAGAAGAGGCAGACATGAGAAAGAACACAGCAAAAAAAGATTAATTTTGTGGTGAAACAGCAGCCAAGTCCATGTCCAGTGAAGAATGCTCTTTAGAACCTGGATGGAACCATGTCTATTAGGTAAGCCTATTCCTTTCTGTCAACTAATGTCTGTGAAACCCACTGGCAAAATTCCCAGTCTTTCCACTAATGGAGATTCAGGCACAGCTAAGAGAGCTTACCATTACTACCAATTGTTTCCTATCTCAGTCTGCAGGAGGTAGTGGTGCAGTTTTGCTTATATATCATGTGGCTGTTAATCACTGCTACAGAATTTCTATTTTGCCCTATGCTTTAAAACAAAAATGGAAGGAATTACAAAAAGCAAATGTCACAAAAAATAAAGTAAAAACATCAAAAACTAGGAAATGTCTGGATTAAAATTTAATTGCGTCCCCTTGTGCGACGCTTTTTAATTGGACAATCATACTCTTTCTTTCAGTGGATCCATTTCATTAAATGTAGAAAGCTGATCTATTTGGGTTTCTAGCAGTCCAAACTGAATTTACTGCCTCAAAGTGCTGAGGAACCTCAGTGTTGACTTAAGGACAACAGTTCAGAAATGTGTAAGGTTTCATCTTTAGCTGTTTCAATATGAAATTTTTGGAAAATGTCAGTAAGTTTTGAGGCTTTGCTCTGATTTAGAATGAAAAAAAGTCTTCCTAAGTTTGGACTGGAGAAGGGATAATAAGAATTTCTTCCAGCCCTGACAGACACAGAGCCCTCATTTCTGTATTTCAGCTTTACTTCCAATCACAAACCTGAACCACCATCATCAACTGTTATTCAAACCCCTCTACACTGACAAAAGTACCACCATTCTGACCTATGAAGGGGTGGTATGGGGCCAAAAAGATTATTAGTTCCAAGCTCCACTACAAGCAAGCAGCAAAAGAAATTTAGATGCAAGCTGTTGATTTTGATTTTTTCTTGTGCAAGGCTGAAGCATCATTACTCTGCAGTCCCCTGCTTCCCTGCCTGAACAATGGCATCCCTACTTTGAGAGTGGGACAGCAGAATTGTCCTGAATGCAGGTTTGAGAATACAGGAATGATGGTTGGGGCCAAAAAGTCTGATGCTTTTGTCACAAGGAAAGTACTATGACTAATGTAGAGAGGTCTCTTCTTTATAAAGTTTACTGTGATGAGGTACTAGTCTAAGTAGGAAGAAAGGGAACAAAAGAAGACAGAGAAAAAACAAATCCAAGATCTGAGTACATTTTAAAGCTCAGAATCTTAGCATCATGAGGTCAATGTGCCCTTCGATATAATTGAGCTTACCATTGACAGTTCCCTCAACCTACTCTGGTGTCACAGAGATCTGGTTCACTCAATAGCTGCATTGAATGAGTTAGTCTGTTTAGCAGAGTATTTGCAGTTACACTACTTAACAGAGACAACGTCGTAAAAAACAGAGGCAACTGAATTACATTCTGTGATTAAGTACAGGTAAATCTCAATTTTTTTAAATGTACACATTCACTACCCTAGTCAGGTTCCTAAACATGAGAGGGTGGACTTGTCAGATATTTCGACAGGGCAAACAAAGCTTCTAGATAAAACAGAAGCTGCCACAATCACATCGTACTGAAGAGCAGCCATGGTAAAAAAAAGAAACAGCTTTTGCTGCAGGTTGAGCCTTGATAAAATACGTCCATCTGAGGAAATACAGTTTGTTACTGAATGCCATGTTCTCTATTTGCTCTGATTATCATAGCTCAAATGAAAAGATTGGCATGCTGAAACTGGTCAATGGGATCACAACAACAAAATAACAACACCTGGTAATGGGCTGTAGAAGCCTCATAGTTTCTACAGTTCTTTCTTAGATGAAAAGAATGTATAGAGTATTTTATAAAATTAAACTTATTCAGCAGTTGTAATCTTGGAGATCACGGTCCAATTAGAGAATCAAGTCTGTAATATCTAAAATGTGGATTGTTTTCCTAGTCTCTCCTGTTCAATTATTCTTCATTAAAAGAACCCCCAGATATAAATGAAACACTTTGTATTTAAAAAATGTAACTTCTTTTTAGCAGCTGGTCAGAAATTTTCAGATGACATGGACATGTCGGGCAAAGAGCCTGCAAGGTTTTGTCTGAGCCATCTTGGGGGTGATGAATGCATGTGGATTCCCAGGCAGGACTCCAGCACCACTTCTATGCTCAATCCTGGCACAGTTCAGTGCTCTGTACCTCTTTCAAGAAATCCATCAGGGCAGTGGCCCTAGAAACTTAAAGAGTATCTATTTTTTTTGCAAGTACACCTGGTGGACTCATGGGACCACAGTCAGCAAGAACTGGGAACTTGTTGTTTGACTCTGAGTCACACTGTGCTGCATGTCCATCCTAGGAAGCTGCTGGCTGCTCCTGACACTGACGTCTTGGTCAGTTCCACTGCACCATACAAGTCCTGAAGAATGTGGTCCTCAGGACAGGATATTGTGTTGCATGACATGTAGAATCACACACATGTATGTGCAGATGTGAAATACACCACAAGTTCCTATTAATGAGATTCCTACAGAAAATTTTTAAATTTGATAGAAAGGTTAAGTTAAAAATCAAGTTTCTAAAAAATCAATCTCACTTCAGATCATGTTAGAGAATACCAAGTATGACAGGGACAGTTTTTTAAACAATACAGGAATTGCCACTGTAGAGCAGTGCACCAATGCACCAAACTAGCACAGAAAAGCAGCTTTGCTTCGCCCTGAAAGAATGAACTAGAGGAACAGTGCAGAATGACTTGGCATGCAATGAATAGGCAAAACTACAAGTGCACTATAATACAAAATATATACTAGCCATACAAGTGTCTGATGTTGAATACTTACTAGGTCCATTAGGCAGGAAATGTGGCAAGGACTGGTATGCCTGGTTAGTGTTTTTAATGTTTCTAGTTACAGATTTTTCCTACTTAAATGTTTTCATGCATTAAATTATGTTACTATTTTTAAAGTGGTTTAAATTAGTTTTAAATTACCTACTTCTAATTTCGTTTCTTTTTGATCTCAAGTATTTCCACTAGCATAACTATATCACTTACTATACTTTGAAACTGCACCTCATTTCTAGTTATTATGTTGTTTATACTTCCAAGTAAAGGAGAATTTTAATATCTCTCAGTCATTCTCTCTGTAGAATTCTTCTATAATTTAGAATTAATTTATCTATATATTTTAGCAATTGAGAAACAAATTTTCAGATAACTTGGCAATTTATTCTTACAAAATTTATTTAATTTAGATTTACAACTTTTTCATAGAAGCATTTTGATTATCATTAAGTAAGGTTTTTGTGAACAAGGATTTCAGGTATGACACATTCTTCTTCTCCTCTCCTAGGTTATCACTGCAGAATGTCTTACAACATCAATGAAAGACAGTACAGGGTACAAAACACACCACTGCCATCCAGTACTACTTGTGCATGCTGAGAAACAAAGGTCAACACAATAAAGTGTTACTCATTCAACAACTGTCTCTATCATTAGTTACCTTAATCCCAGAACCAGTGTTAGTGCTTCATGCAGACCTGAGGTTAGTAAAAGACTAAAACTTTTAGAAGATGTAGTGGTCATTTCTCAGTCAGTGTGAACTGGGTTTTTAGTGTGAACAAGGGCAACAAGGAAAGTTTGCATACAAGTTGGTTACAAGCTTAGTGTTCTAGTAAAAAAGTAAGAGGAACAAAGGGGTTTTTTGGACACTTTGTCTTACCTTCAGATAAACAGAACTGATATTTAATGATCTAAAAAGAGGGGAAATAAAATAATGAAATAATCATAAGGAGTTCAAGAAATGTCAGTACAGGAAGGCCTTGAGTTATTAATTTTCTTTTACCGATTTTCTCATTAGTAACTGAAAATGCAGTATCCTCTTATAAAACAGGTATTTTACTGGAAAGTAAAAATTACCTTAAAACCAACTTTGCAACTAATAACCTTGGAACAAAGTTAATGATTGCAAGGCTCTGATTTCCAGTTTAAAACTTTAAATTTTAAACATGTAGCAAGCCTTAAAACTTTTGTATGGGGAAGGCGTACTTAAAGCATATTTCTGCCTGAACTAGCCTAGAAAAAAAAGAGTACTGGTACTTCCATGCAGACTTTATAGAGGGGAATGTGATAAAATTTGCAGTAAAGATACAGAGTCTGGTTGCTATATTAAAGCAGCTTGCCAAATCTTAATTCCAGGCATTGGCTCATGATGCCAGAATAAAGATTTAAAGGCAACTTTGCCCAGGTTCTCAAGTATGTGTGATCTCTACACTTAATGGTAACTCTTAATGATGTGCAAAGGTCTGAGTTTTCAGTCTTTATAAGTAAGGATACTGCATTTCAAGCACGATTGTAAAAGAACTGTTCTTAACTTCTTACCCGTCTCTGAGGGCAAATGGTGATAAGGTGCTGGACAGAAAACCTGAGCAGCAAAATCTTCAAAAGTTGTAGGCTCTAGATGATGTTGAACAATTGTTTGCAGGTATCGTGCTCTCTCCTCATAACTGGTTTAGCCAAGAATCAAGGATAAATTTATATAATGTACTGTAACTGCTAAATATCAGTGCCTAATAATTCAGAATTCTTATTTTTGTTAAACACGTATCATGTATTTCAGTGACTGTACACACTTACTTTTAATTCTTTACATAACTGTGATATTATCTGATGCACTGACATAATATTAAGCATAAGATAAACATGATTAATATAACCATATGGTTCAACTGTATTTTTTCATATCTGATCCAAAACGTCCTGAAATTCTTTTCAAACAACAGCAACGTAAGCACTCCATTTTAAACAACCCATTTGCCTACAGTCTGGTCCCACTATAAAAATTTTTCCATTTTTAAGAGGTGTAGCAGAAACATAATCACAGCATTAAGAAAATAAATTATTTTTCTCTTTCCCATAATGAACTGCTTCCCTAATCCTTAAACACACTCACAGTTAAGATAAACACATATTGAAATTTCAGGGAGAAACATCTTGTAAAATATGTAATTAAAACAAGCAAAAATATTTCTAAAGAATCCACAGGATTCTTTACTGGTTAACAGAGTGTTGGCAGGGCACTGACAGCAAAATACTGTATTTCTTCCTTTTTCCTGTGTTCTCCTCCTGTAGTATTATTGACAAGAGACCTGTGTCTTGAAGTGTTGTTGTTTTTGAAGAACCCTCTCCAGGCTTCTTGTTCCAGCAGGCCCGATTTGATGGTAGCACAGAGAGAGCGAGGAAAAGAGAGAATATTTCTGCTGTTCATGAAAGCAACTATGGAAATGGCTGTCAAAATGTAGAGCAGCAGGCAGCAACATACAATTATCAAGAAAAACTACCATGCTGACTTCATGTTGTATAGTTGCTGAACTGGGAAATCAGTTAACCTTTTCTCGCACAACTTTCAAAGTCCTCCAGCTGGACTCAGTATGGTGAGTGAGGGAGTCCCTCTCCAGTTACCTTACAGAAACAAAGAATGATAAGAAATTTTCCCTGACATTTACACTTGTGCCCACCTTTTCCCCCCATATTTTATTTGTAGATAGTGAGATAATTTTGTCCTCACATAGTTCTGTTTTCCTAAAAAACCCCACCAAACAAATCAGCATGCTGTGGAGGAATGCACTCAGAGTGCATTTCTTGAAAGGGGGGTCTGATTTCAGGTCTGCTGCTCTTTTTGAGGGAATCAAGGACAGTGAGGAAACTACTATTCTGACTCAATTTCACCACCTGTGAAATGGAGATAATATTCATCTTGCACACATTTATTAGCAATCCAAACAGAAAAATTGCACTATATAAGCACTTTTAATTGCAGGTGCTAACATTTAAATTAAATAACAATACTATTTTCAGTTATGATAAGCAATAAAATTCCCAACACCAAATTGAAAACAATTATCCTCATATTAGCTTACAAAACTACACTTCAACCATTACAGAACTTTTCCTACTCAATCTTTCTGCAGTTTTCTCTGTACGCTAATTAATGTAGGTTTTACAATCTATTTAAATATGAAAAAATATATAGAGAATATATTATCTGGAATCAAGAAATAAAATTACTTCTGTTGTATTTCCTCAGACCGTAACTTGGTTACATAGTGAAACCGGAAAACAGTTCTCCCTCCAAAATCCGTATTCTGAATTCTTTCTAAATCCAGAGATAGCAGAACCACAGCAGAAGTCTCAGTTTGGAGAAGTATAATAGAAGCACTGGGACAAGAGAAAATATAAAAATCTCCCATTGTAATGGTTCTTAGGTTGGGGGATAAACACAGTATTGAGCCTTAACAGAGGAGAGTAATATAGCACAATTTTTAAGAGGCTATGTATAAGTGGTAGAGGATGAAACTGATGGTTGAAGTCTAAATAATACTATGTATCTCACAACTTGTTGAAAAGCACTTTTTTTCATTGGGGGAGATTCACAGCTGCTGAATTTTCTGCAGTTAATAGAGTCCTTTGATTCACAGCAGTGCCCCTTGCACAAAAAATACTGGCCTTTGTGTATTACCAGAAACTAATTTTCTATTTGGCTGAAAAGGGAAAAATGGGGTTATTGCTTCTCCCTCCTACAGAGCTTTTCATTATGCCTGATGCACTCAACTTCTAAGCTCTTCTGAGAAAAAAAAATAACTGAAGAGGCAAGAGGTAGAAAAATGAGCTTGTTAGCACATTAGAAGTGAAGTATCTTGGTGGGCACTAGAAATTCCCAGTGGTGTGTTAACTTATCACTCTATGCATGCTGGCACTGATAGTCTCCCAATTGATCACTCTCTTTTCGCACCAAAGGTGCTGCCAGGAAGCAAAGGCTGAAGGCCCACAGGAGAACAGGCTGCTATCAAAACAAGCTGTTTTTAAAATCTCCTTGAATGGGTAAAATGTTTCATGAAAAAGTAGGGTAGAGACACCTACCTGCTTTTAAAATGCTCTACTTTCAGAGGTCTCTAAAAGAAACCTTTTAGTTTATCCTATTATATTCAAAGCTTATACACAAATAAGGCAAAATGAAGGAAAGTTACTGCTTTGAACACGACAAGGACATTCCTATTCTCCAATCTTGGTACCTGTCTCCCAACAAAATAAAGAAGTCTTGACATAGATGCTGACTGAGGATAATGATGTTTTTGTTACACAGTGAAGAGGATATGCTTATATCAGTTCTTGAAGTCTAATTCAAATGCACACTCAAAACACACAGAGAAAAGTAATCCAGCTATCTGGGCTGCTGCTTGTCCTAACAATCCACAAAACCATCTGCAGCTTGTTAAAAATATAACCCTGCTTAAAAACAAAACAAAAATCTGAGGCAAAAGCCAAGTCCAAAGCTTGCTCTATTCTGCACTAATAAATTACACACCGAAGACTCCTCTTCTGTGCTAGGGACTATAGATGAGATTGGGATATTTTTATCTTCTAGTCACTTGTATTTTGAGAACATTCTGTTATTTTAAAACTAAAATTTTATATGCTTTTGTGGCTGAAATAATGTAGTTCTGCACTATTTTTGAATGCAACTGTCTGCAAGAGTAACTATAAACCCATGGTAGCTAATGTCTACATACTTCTAATAGGCTAGACATTTTCTTCTTTAAAACACTGCTCTCTAGGAAAGACATATTAGCACTTGGAGATTGAGTGGCACACACAAACTCAACAGCTAGTAATAATAGGGCAGTGCAAGCTGTAGTCTTACTTCGAGTGGATGTTGCCACTGGCATCAGCAATTAAGATGGAATGGGAACGATGCACAGACAAACCAATGGAGAAAGACTGGCACAGAGAGTGACAAAACACTTAAACAACAGTATTGTGAGCTTTTTTCTTCTGAAGAAGGTTGTAACTGGAACAAAAGAGAATGGATAAGAAAGTAAGACACACATTAATTATATAGGCCCTTGCCTGAATTTGTCAGCTAAAATCTTGCAGATGCATAATCTGCAAAAAATGTAACAAAATATTGAATAGTTTCATTTTTTGTTTCAGAAGAAACTGTTCTGAAAAATAGAATCAGTACCAGAAAAAATAAGGAATCATATCTCTATAGGTCACTCAGGTTGTAGTCACTCCAGCTAAAATTTCATTTGCATTACAATCCATTTTACTTTTTCTCTAAATCTACAATTATTTCTATTAAAAATTATCTGAAAGGATCTATCATCTGAAAATACTGCACTTTTCATTATTAGACCTGTTGATTTGCACTTGGGAACAAGCACTGAAAGCCTGACTGTCAGATCACCTATTTATGCTTAATCTGTCTGAAAAACAACATCTTATGTCTTCACCTAATAACTCTCCATCTCTGTCGATTGTATCACTTCCAAGCTTTATATTCCTATGGCAGAATACATCTACATCTTGCACATTCTTTATGCATAATCTAAGCTAAAACTTTTTTTAGCCATCTACCTGAAAAAATTACCTAGGCTCTTACCTCACATCTCAGTTACTGCCATATCTTTTTCTCTGGCTTCAAGAAAATTATTTTTAATCCTTCTTATCTCTACTCTGAGCATTGCAGAGTTCACTCTCTGAACATACTACTTAGATGGTGCTTTCTTTTCAAATATCACCACCAGTCCCTAGCACAAATGCAGGCTACCAATTTGAACTTTATATTCCATACCTATTTCAGCAATTTTAACAAAACCACTTGCCTCTATTCAGTTAATGCAGTTACTCTCACTCATCTTGACATTTTAGGACAGGCACTCCCATCTTTCATTTTTGTGGCTTCTTATACCTAGTACCTGGTACATGTAAGTGTCCACAAAACAATCCCCGCCTCAAATTCTCCCCTTAGCTATGACATTTATTGAAAAAGAAATAAGGAAAACACCTTGGAAGACTTAAAAGTCCATTCTGTGCAGGTTACACAACTATTCATGCTGTCTACTCCTGCTTCACATTTCCCTGAATTTTGTGTCTCCCTTCATTAATTGTCTTCATTTTTATATGTGGTTTTTTTACTTCTGAAGGACAAATATCTGCCTTGTGCTGCACTCCATTTCTGTATATTAAGATAGGTCTATGCTAAGAATATTTACGTGCCACAATAATACAAGTAGAACAGCTCTCCTTACATCATCATCCACCATCCTTAATCTCTTTCCTTTATATATGAAACAATCACCTCACATTGCCCTTTTTTTTTATTCCATGGCTTTGTCATCTTTCAGTTTGGAAAGGAAATCTGTTTGCTACACTTTCCCAAATCTCTAGTTGTTTATTCTGTATTTTTTCTTTCCTGTAATTTTAACCATGCAATCTCTACAAAATCTCATACTTCTCATTGTTCAGCCTCTTGTGTCTCCATATTTCAAGACCTTCTTTTGAACTCATCTCCCCATAGTCACTTCACTCATCTCCTCATAGTCGTCTTTCCAATCTTCTTCACACCTCTAGGTTTTAGAGTCGAATAAAATGCATTACAATAAATATATCTAGTATTTAGCAGTTAAAGAGTGGATGCACAATTACTGTTACAGTCATCCAGGTAATACCAACCCTAGAATGACAGTGATCTGAGGCTGAAAAAAAGAGAAGAAAAAGTTTAAACAAGGAGAAAAATTCCCAGGACTTTACTTAAGGTTATAGGAATTCACAACTATGTAATCTATCTATTACCAGAACACTCAAGTGCTAGATTCACACATGGGCCAGCTCCAAAGGACCTTTGATAATGAACACTTCCTGAGCAGGGACTGGAATCCAGGGACTCTCTTCTCCCAGGAGCATACCGTAACTATTAGGCTATACTGATGAGCATGTATTTTCCCTGTGATTCAGAGCAGATCTTACTTTATGAATGAAGAACAATTTTAGCAGTGAACTCAGTGTGCCTGATTAAAAAATGTCATCAGTCTCAATGGTTAGAACAGTTTTGTAAGAGGCAGCAGATATGGTCGCAAAATTGGAAGCAGCTCGCTCATTTCCTGGCTGACTGATATAACAAGGCTGTTACCTCCTGTTGTGTGTGTGTGTGGGCTCTAATCCAGTGAGTACACCTGCAGAACTCAGCACTGCTGCATTGCAGGTCACAAGAGCAAAGAAATACCTACCTACTCATTGGATGGAGAGAGGCATGAAGGAGGGGTATAGCAAGGACTTAGGCAGCTCTAGTGTGTGTTGAAGCAGGCACATCTTTGTAGTTGACTTCAAGATCATGTCTGGAGGATTTTAAATGCATCCAGATCACTACAGTTCAGCAGGTACCCAGAACTATGAAGATCTAACTTGTAAGCTCAACAATGCTGCAGGTGTTCCTACACTCCTACCGATGGGCTAGTTGAGTGCAGTATAAACTGATAACATGACTTTAATTGTTTTTAGAAAAATTTTAAAAATCAGAATTATAACAAAAGGACTTCCTTCATGAAAGGGAGTACAAATGTGGGCTCTTCACTCATACTTTTCCATCACTGTGTCTCTCATTCAGAAAAACTGAGCAAAAATCAAAATTAAACACTTTCTTATGGAAGTTTTATTCACAGATTTTCCTTCCTGATACTTTCATATTTGGATATATGTGCATAAATATGTAATGTATCATGATCTAACTGTATATCGGTATGTAGTACCTGAGATGCTTTGGTTCCAGTGCTAAGAAAAAAATAAAAGGTTTTAATGATCACCTTGAAGTATTTCTTAGAAAAAAGCCAGAACATAAATAGCAAGATGGACTTTTTAAGGTTAAATTACAAACAGAAACACATGTACAGCTGCATCCCTGGCAGTTCCAGCTGCTAGCAAAATCATCTAAGAAGTCAATATATATTGATATGATTGTGGAGAATACGACTTTGTCAGCCAGACACTTGGAAAATAATTTAAGACAAGCAGAAGCAGAAGTTCTGCTCCATCCTGAACTGGAAAATGAAAATCCTACACCCAGTAATACTTTCTTTAGGATCAATGGAAACCTGCAAGAAGTTTTTTAATTGCACATATACACAATTTATATAAAAGCAATTAAAAATATTTGAAGAAAAGCTACCTAAGATGGAACTCTCTTGTTTACTACATTTGCCCCCTGAGCAAGTTTAGAAGCAAGCATCACCTTTTAGAGAAAAAAACCCCAAAACTGATTGTTGACATCTTAGGATATGAAACAAAGAAACAGTGAAGCACAGTGAATGTCATATTTTGGTAGGAGATTTTAAGGTTCTTGCTCTCTGGTCTGAAAAGGTGTGCAAACCCCACAGAATTAGTTGCTACAGTTTGAGGTAGTTAAAATGATGAAATCATCTATTTTATTGTGCACATTTTTCCTAGTCCTAACATCAAAGTGTGAAAGGAGGATTGCCTTCCCTATATAGATAACAAGTACAAGTTAAGATCCAGGTTTTAAGCAGCTGAAAGGAAAAGTTACCCACAGCATCATTTGACTTCTACAGGAAGACTGCACAAAACACACACATCACAGAAATGGAAGTTTTTTCTTGGAAATCTCACTCTGAAAGAAGAGATTGTGCACTGGTTGTCAAACCAGCTGAACTCATACTGAGCTGCAGCAATTTGTACTCTTTGTTGGCTCTTAGATTTAAGGATGTAAGTTGGGCTGCTATTGATCCAGTGTTGGAAGCCCTGCAACTAGCTGTGTTTTGTATGTAGGTGGGTGATCAGTATCAACTGGCCACACTGAGAGGAATAGTTAAAGTTCTCTTATATTCTGAAAAGTGACTCTGTAGAAGTGGCATCATGGTGTTCCCTATTTATTGCATGTCAGTAATTTCCACATCTAGTTTGGACGGTACACAAGTAAAGAGGGTTTTTTTATTCCAGCTGTATCTTCTGTTTACTCAAGTCACCTTGATATGTGAAAGTCAGTATGGGTTCTTCAGTGTTTCTTAAATACTGTCAAAATTGCAAATGACAAATATTTAGCTAGGTACATAGAGCTCTTCTACAATAAAATATAACAATATATTTTCTTACTCAGAAAAATAAAATATAAAGCCCAGAGAAATCAAAGTCATATCTCAGAAGTGAACTTTTATGTTGCATTTGGTGAACACATTTTAAAACTGCACAAGGGGCTCTATTATTTGTCCAAAATCATTAATTCTAAGAAGTAATGTCCGTATGACAATCTACTAATTAATGTAGCTATCTCACTAAAAAATAAGAATGCATATAAAAAAAGTAACAGAACAAGACTAGAATTTAAGAAAGCCTAAAATTTAGTATCTAACATAATTAATGACATTATTTTTCAGCTCAAGTTGTAACTGCAAAAGGGTTTTCTGAGGCAATTTCTGAGGTATATTTCTTCATGAAGAAAATAAGGGAATATATAATAGATAAATCCATACAAGCTAATCCCATTATTCCAGATCTTCCAATTTGTTTCCAATACATAGTTGCATCATTCTTTACATGAATATAAAGAAATGACTTTAAATTTCTTAGACTACTAAAAAGTTCAATAAATCTATGATAAACTGTTATCAGGCAAATTTTAACACATACTTTTGCCATTCAGAGGGGGTTTTATATAAGATTACTAATCATACAGTTAAAGGAGATTACTTATATTACTCTACAGTTAAATAGTTAAAAGTCTTTCAAGGTAAGAGTAAGCTAGATAAAGTTGCAGCTACCGAGTGTTTCCAAGTCAATGCTAGTGTTTTCTCCCCAGTTTACTAACACATTACACACTGAAAGGCATTGACTATCTCAATTTATGTAAGAATCTTCATTTTCACAGTGTGGGTGCTTTCAAACTTGCTAAATTACTGCAAGAAATTCTAATTGATGCTTCCATTTTCGTTAGAAAACTCAATACATTTAACATTTTGCAACACCGTCCTTCCAGGAAAATCCTTGATGTATTGTTTATTTTTATGTTGTTCATCAGATCTTACAGTTAGCTAAATTCATCAGTGGTTTATAACATCTTCTAGGAAGAAAAAGCTGTGATTCATCAGTGCAGACAAAGCTGGGCTTTAATCCATTCCTATAACCATATTGCCAAGTCTATATTGTTTACATTGCGTCTCAATTAAGAGACTGGCAGGACACCTGGTACTTCTTTATCTAAGTCCCACGGGCTGCCAGATGACTCAAAATCCATAACAGGTGCTAAGGCAGTGTGCGTGGAGCACCATTAACACAAGCTGGAATTGGATAAAATTTGGACTATGCTTAACCACTTAAAACACTCAATTATGAAATGAAAAATGTAACCACTCTGCACCAAGCTCCTTTACAAAAGGCACTTATAAAGACATGTAGGATTAAAGTGCAAGTGTAATGAACTTAACATAAATTTTAATTTCAGTATAAATATTCTTTTAAATATAAACTATGCAAAAACCAGTTATATATAAAGTGGATTTTTAAGATGTTGACATAAAAATAAATACAGAATTGAATTCATTCTAATTCTGTTCATCTTAGGCAGCAAAAATAACAAAAATGATGCTCAGACTTCTAGCAATTTCAAAGTTAAAGAAAAAATCCAAATTAACACTACTTTTCAAATTCTTCAACGCTTTAGAACCCAGAAGTTATTTTATTTTAAGGACTTTGGCAAATGAGAGCATCTTATGGAAGGATTTAAAAAACAACAGGGTTCAAGTGAAAACCTGTATGATAAAAGATACTCCATTGCACTGAAAAACCCCACTATAGATCTCTTTTCAGCACTTCTTCATCTAAGGTGACTGAACTAAATATTAAGCTTCAACTCTGACAGAGTCCTTTTCTCTCACTGCATGAGAGGAAAAAATGAGTATCAGAAATTTTACAGTGGACAATTACTTAAGAACTATCTGTATCTAAATGTGCAGTAATCCAATTAAGTTTCTATTTAATATTGTAATTATCAAGAACACAATATAGTGATTTTATTAGAAGAGTAAGCAGCTACAAAGTACAGTAAACTGTCATTTAAGACAGTGTCAGAGTATCTATGATAAGCAGCATATTGGCTTAAACTAATGCACTATATACCTCTAGGGAACAACAGGCTCAGAGACTGGGTTTTAGCATCAGAATCTATCCATTAATCTTGACTTAAATATAATCTACTCTGCAATAAGAGGAAGAATGGGCATTCAATTATCTGTTTGAAATATAGCAGGAGCAGATTAATACAAAAATATAGTAGAAAGTATCAGTCTCAGTACCATTTATTGTGTATTGTAGGGTCTACAAACTCTGAACTGCATTTTAGCATGAAATTAAGAAGTCAGATCAAATGACTAGCAGTATTGGAAAGATGAATACCTCAACACTATAACAGATTACACATTAACTTTGGCTGGGTGGCTAGAAGACTAATGACAGTATTTACAAATACTCCACTTGTCCATGTTTTAGTAACAGGCTATGGCGGTGAAAACAAAACACTGAAGGAAATGGTGCTGAAGCCTGTGTACAGGCAGAATTCCTACTCCCAACTTCCAGGGAGGATTTATCTTGCTAATGTATCCAAGATGGGAATCGATGAATCTATAAGGTACGTTGTGCTAATTGTTTGGAAACCCATTACAGCTGCCGCTGCTTCAGGCTCTCTCTGAAGCGATGCTCCTGCCGCCAGACAGAAGAGCTCGCCGGCAGCCGTGGGTTTGCAGAAGGCAGCAGCGGAGGCACAGGGCCAGCTGGCCAAGGCACTGAAATTTATTAAGGCTGTTGTACCAAATGTGAGATGTTAAGGTGTGGGCTGAAGTGATGACTGCAATAAATGTGAAATAGTAGAGGCCAGAGGGGAACTGCAACCCCACAAACTAACTGTTGATGTTAGGAGAGGAATTTATCCCCACTCTGACACTTGGCATGACAACAGTTTTAACTCAAATAATTAAGGTTGATGGGTGTAAAGACTACAGAAGCAAAATTGGCTCTCTGGTATTAGCATGAACGCTTAAGCCCACTGTTTTCATATATTCAAATATTTAAATTTCTATCTTAAATACTTTCTCTGTATATATAGACATATTTGTTGATGAGAAAAACAGTAAATGCCTTTCATGAAGAAATCACTACAAACTGTAAAATTACACAAACAAAAATTATATTAAGTATTGTCCAGTAAAAAGACTGCACATATTGAAATGTATCATTTGCAATTCCAGACTACTAGTAACAAAGAAAATATCTGAGAAATTTTAATTAATTTTAATCTGTGTACTTTAATAAACTTTACAACTACCTTTTTTTTATATACTTGAAGAGAATGTTTTCTCTTTACCCTGAGTTGCTGCAGTACCAGTACAAGATAATCTACTTATAAGCTTCTTCAGAGGACAGTAAAGTCAATTTCATAAACAATTTTTAAACCTCAAAATCAGGTTTCTCTATAAATGAAGAAAACAAATACTAATTTTCAGTTATTTCCCTCTTTATTTTGAATGACAATTAGCAAAGCAGCTCCTTCGCCCTCCTCCCTAGTGTTGTCAAGCTGTTGAGAGCAGTCTGCAGCCCTACAATGGTACTATTGTGAACACAGCCTGGGCTTCCTTCCCACAGAGAGTTAAGTGGGCAGTTCCTGCTGCCCATGATTGGTGTCCAGTGAAACAATACTTAAGAGCCAGGTTTTATCAGTTCCACGCCAAGGAAGTGAAGCCAGGGAACCCAAGCCTTCATATCATGCTGAACCATATGCCAACCCTGCTGGCCCCTAAGGTTTATCACTAAGAATCAGGATCCATCATGTCCCCTGTGAAATTTCACTTCACATACCTTCTGTGAAACGCACGGCTTTGCTGAAAACTGACCTTTTTTCCCAATTGGCAAGAACAGATGGATAGTAACTATGGTTTGGCAAGTAGAAATTACAGCATTTTCTAATAGCCTGCATTCTTCTGTGTTTGGGAGGAGAAGCATTCAGAAAGAGAAAGATGTATTTGTGACCCACGATCTATTCAGGTGCAGTTAATCGGCAATTAAACTATTTTCTCAACGTCTAGAAAGTATATTGAGATTAATTTGATTGGCCAGGCTATGATTAGGACTCATGTTCTTTGGACAGCCATATGGTAATTCCAATTACTGTAATACTAACTTTTAATCCTTGCTTTATGTTAGTTTATTCCATTTTTCTACTAAGTATACGGAACATCCAGAATAAGATATACCCTTTTTAAAAATTATTTCAACCTCTCTAAATTGGTGACTATTTTTACATGAAGTACATTCCATCTCCAGCTAGATACTTCCACATACTGTATATAACCCCTTTTTTCAGTAACTGAAATATGGACAGACCTGTAGGAGAACAAAGACAACCAATGTGCTAATTTCTATTAATCTCCTTTTTTTTTTGGTACCTATGATCTTCCAATCCCTCTGTTGGCACTGGACAGTATGCCCCAACTGTTTTGATTACCATATGCAGAATGACACAGAAGCAGTTTGCCAATATCTTACTCAACTCGTCTGAAAACATCACTCTATTCCACAAACATTACTGTTTTCTCAGTTTTGATTGTTACAAATAATCTCCCACATTTCCCACCAATTTAAATATCAGAATCCACCATACACAATGCTGAGTATTTATTTTTATATATATGCAGCTTTCAGTGTTTTCACATACAAATCTTGCAAGTTGTTTGCACATCCCTTGTCTGTTATTAGGGTGAATTTATGACAAGAAAAGGATTAAATCAATACACAATGTTGTCTTCTGCAACACAAAAATAGGGCTTAAATAGTTGAAAAACATTTCTTTTTTTACATCTTAGAAACATTGGGAAAAAATGTTTAGTCCTCCCTGCTTTTATTCACAGATTTCTGACAGCTATTGAAATCTGTATGAATTTTAACACCTTAAGGGGGCAAGAGTCTTAACATTTTAACAAAGGGCTTTTGTTATCCAAAATGTTTAATTAATTAATGAGGTTAAGTAGGTATTAACAAAAAACCTGTCACTCTGTGTTACATACAAGGCAATCAACCCAGCATAACATTGATTTATCTTTTTCATTCCAGTTCAAGGACTCATAGTCTTCTCCCTGCAAATTTTTGTTTAAAAGAGGGATTTACAGATACTTAAAATACATTTTAAAATGAAAGTGATTCCACTACTAATGTCCAGTTTAAAACACAGAAAAAAATTCCTACCATAAAAATATGCTGTAACAAAGAAAAATTTCCCCCCATCAAAGCAATGTGTACTGACATATCCAGACTCAGAAGTTCTAGGAGGCTGATAAAATACATCACTGCTTTTCAGGACAGCCCACGGCCCTCCTTCTATTCTAAACCAGAATGCTACCAGCATAAGCTTACCCATATTTAGCACAGTAATCAATAGAACAAATATTCCTCCTTCAGAAGGGTAAATTCAATTTATGAAAGAATGTAGAAGAACCTAGAATATATTTTTCTAAACAGTACAAAAATATTTGAGTCTCCCCCCAATTGTCTACAACATTAACAGAACACTCTGTAAGAGCAATTATTCATAGAAAATGACAGTACTAGAGTCAATTATTTTTGTCTCATTTGATATTTTGTGTTTTTTCCACTTTCAAGAAAGTCTCATGCATTTCACTAGGGAAGAGTGACTAATAAATAAAGCTGTACTACCAATTAAAATATTATAGAAACCTTGTGATAACAACAGCATCATTATCTTCAAATCCATGTACTTAGACTATATTTCTTTAACATGTGCTTCCAGCACTCTAGGTCAGGCCAGTCAGTTTCACCTCAGTGCTACAAGATCATGGAGCAGAACTTTCTGAAAACTGTACTAAAACACATAGAAAATAAGGGGCTGATTTATGACAGCCAACATGGCTTTCCTAAGGACAATCATGCCTGACAAATTTGGTGGTCTTCTACAGCAGTGTTAGAGCAGTGGTAGATGAGGCAAGAGTAAGTGACGTAACCAACACAAACTTGTGCAAAGCATTTGACATTGTCCCACATGACATCCTTGTCTCTAAAGTCGAGACATATGGATTTGATGGATGGACCTCTTGGTGGATAAGAAATTGTGTGGATGATTACCCTCAGAGAGTCATGATCAATGACACAATGTCAAGTAGACAGCAGTGATGAGAAGTGTTCCTCAGGGGTTGGTATTGGCATCGGCACTGTTTGGCATCTTTACTGGTGTAAGGGACAGTGGGACTGAGTGCACCCTCAGCCAATGACACCAAGCTCTGTGGTGCAGACAACACACCGAAGGGAACGGATTCCATGCAGGGGGACCCTGACAGGCTTGAGAGGTGGGCCTGTGCAAACCTTACAAAGTGCAACAAGGCCAACTGCAAGGTGCTGCAACTGGGTCAGGACAATTCCAAGCAGAACAGACTGGGTGGAGAATGGATTGAGAGAACCATCGAGGAGAAGGACCTGGGGGTGTTGGCTGAGAAGAAGCTCATCACGACCCATCAATGTGCACTGGCAGCCCAGAAAGCCAACTGTACCCTGGGCTGCACCAAAAGAAGTGTAGCCAACATGTGGAGGGAGGTGATGCCCCCATTCTACTCTGCTCCCATGAGACCCCATCTGGAGTACTGTGTTCAGTTCTGGGGCCCATGTCATACAACCTGCTGGAGCCAGTCCAGAGGGAAGCCATGAAGATGATCAGAGGGCTGGAGCACCTCTCCTTTGAAGATAGGCTGAGAGAGTTCAGCCTGGAGAACAGAAGACTCCAGAGAGACCTTATAACAGCCTTCCAGTAACGGAAGGGAGTGTACAAGAAAGCTGGAGGGGGACTTTTTACAGGGGCATGTAGTGATACTACAAGAAGCAATGGCTTTAAACTGAAAGAGGGTAGATTTAGATGACATAGAAAGAAGAAATTCTTTACTGTCAGGGTGGTGAGACACTTGAATAGATTGCCCAAAGAAGCTGAGGATATCCCATCGCTGGCAGTGATAAAAGGCCTGGGTGGATGGGACTTTCAGCAGCCTGGTCTAGTGGAAGGTGTTCATGCCCATGGCAGGGGGCATTGGAACTGGATGATCTTTAAGGTCCCTTCCAAACCAAATCATTCTATGATTCTACAGTTCATATCTCCAGACAGCCCATTAGACGCAGTAGAGAAGGCAGGTTCTGTGGGATTAGAAACTGGGCAGTTACTGAAGAAAGTACATTCACTAGAACATATGCAAATCCAGAACTGTTGCTAAAGAAAAGTATATATGTGTTTTGCAAAAAAGGTCACAAACTATAAACATGAAAATATACTACAGTAAAAAACAGCCTTCAAGCTTCATACTTCAATTTACTCCTCATATTAAAAATGCATGAAAACCAATTGAAGTTATGTGAAATTATGTTAACTACATGAAAATGTAGTAAACGCAGCAGCCTGGTACACACATCTGCAAGTATTTCTTCAGCAGTTATTTGAAGTGTCTATATAAAAAAGACTAAGGACTAAGTTTAAAAGCCTATCACAAATGTTGGCTCAATCAGTTGTCTATAGTGGCTAAAATCAAAGGCATTTAAAGTGATGCTTTGGAATTACTCATTGCAAAACAATCCTATTCTTTCAACAGGTAACTAATAAATCATGGCTGAGAACAGGCTTGCACTACCTCTGAGGTCCAATTGTTACTCAGAACACTGCCTACTTTTGCTCCCTGGCATTGCATTTTAACTCTAATTGCATGATCAAACCAATAAATTGGACTCAGGGGACAAAAAACCCCTACAAAAGTACCTACCCTGACAAAACCAGAGGTTGCAGAAAATGCACTTCAAACAGAAGTGAGGCAAGATGAGACAAGCAAAGGAGAAGTATCAAGGCTTGAAAGGCAGTCATTAATACTGACAGATTACTGTAATTCTGGCTGTCAAGGTGATCGATTTAAGCAGCATATGCCAATCAATACTCTTCTCATTTACTGAGCGGCATGAGATATATAGTTAGGCAAGATGTCCCTAAGACAGTATTTCAAACCATACTTAACGAACATAAATAGCACAATTTATGCTTTGGAATCTTAGCTCTTTTTTCATTTGGCCTTTTTTTAATTGGGCAAACTTCAATGTGATGTTATCCATACAAAAGTTACTTTAGATTATTCTATTATACCACATTGTCATTGTGGATACAATTCCTTTACATGAGATATTTCAAAATGTACCAATTTTTCATATAACATTAAAATACTAATATTGAACATGAACATGCTTAAATGCAGAGGTTATTTATGTACTGTGCATTTTGCTTTTTTCAGCATTAGCGGTTTGCCATTCTGAGCACTTTAGCCATCCATAGTATACAAGTAACCTGGTATTATATCTTCCTGGTATTTCCCATGGATTTTCCTCACAACAGTCTCTTTTTGTCCAAATATACTTATGACATCACAGGAAAATATGTTAATAGGATGTATTAGTTTAGAGGGAAAAGTACTGTAAAGATAATAGAGAGCTATTACTGTCATTGCATAACTACAAGTAGACACACATACACATGACTCCATAGAGATAAAAAACTATGGTGACCTGAGGGAATGGCCTAGTTGTGTCAGGGGAGGTTTAAGCTGGATATTAGAAAACCATTCGTCACCCATAGGGTGGTTTGGCACTGGAACAGGCTCCCCAGGGAAGTGATCACAGCACCAAGCCTAACAAGAGCAAGAAGTGTTTGGATGATGCTCTCAAGGACACAGTGTGACTCTTGGGAATGGTCCTGTGCAGGGAAAAGGGTTGGAATTGATGATCCTCGTGGGTCCCTTCCAACTTGGCATATTCTGGGATTCTGTGAAAATTTTCCTCTTATATTTAGGTTTTCTTATAATGCACAGAGAAACTATTCTTTGAAACTGAAATACCTGAACAGTCTATTAAAACAATCAGATACATATATATGTCTTGGAAATCTTCAGTTTCTCCTTGTATGTAGACATTTAATCAATCAATCAATCAATTACATTTTTAATTAGTAAAAGATCAAATAAGTTGTCAGCAGAACTAGGATTTGGGAGAACAGAAAAACTGAGCAATCACTTGAACTCATAACAAGTAAGGCTAAAATGGCAGGACTCAGGGATGGAATACTCACTGAAATCCTGAATTTTTCCATTGTTTGCGTAGAGCATATAAAGTAGTTTTTAAAAAAGGTTATCAAGCATTATTTTTAATGTTGGTATCTCCTCTGCTGTGATGGCATAAAAAATAGTAACAGGTATGTTAAAACCTTATTAAATGTCCTGTATCAAAATCATATTGCCTGAAATGTAGTAAAGTTTGCAGAGTCTTGGCATAGGGCATATGAAAAAGTTCTAAACCAGAAAATACTAGAAGAGCAATTTTAATGTCGTATGTTATTCCTTTCATTATACCAAAACTAAGGGAGAGCAACACTTATGTCTCTCCCATTTGATACACAGTTGGCACTGATGCAGTATCCCACTATTCACTTTTTTCTTACAGATGCTCATGCATCTATAAGAGAGAAAACTTACTGGACTTGGAGGAAGGGAAACTGGCATTGCCAAAATCAGTGCTTTCCAGCTCTAAGTTTCTGTACCAGTGTGAAATCTTAAAAATCTTCAGAAGTTTCAGTTTGAAAATGCAAATAAAGCAAGTATTCTTAGTTAAGTGAAACAAATGTGGCCACAGAATCTGAATAATACTCTGCTGACTATATGTCATTAATAATGAACATTTTCTTCTCTTTTCCAGTGCTTACAATTCTATCTGGAGGCAGGAGATGGTCAAGCAGGCACAACAAACAGCAACACTACCAGTTCCAATAAAACCCTTTCTTGGGGCAATTGAGTAACAATGTCAAGAAAAAAAGCTTTTGCAGGGTGATCAGTTTTTTAATATAGAACAAACTTTTAACAAGCCACTCTCACACATTATTTTATTCATAAGTAAATTACTGTCTTGTCAGACATCATGTGGGGTTAGTATCTCCTCTTTTTCTGGGAGACAACTGTCAAAAGATTAGCTTCAATACATCAAGTACCAACCGCTTAGTCATACAATATAAAAAAAGATACAAGGATGTCAGTTTTCCAGTTTTGATAACAAAGATTAATTTATCCAATCATTTAGATTAAGATATATTTTGTAATATTTTTAGATGGAATACTTAAAAAAGCATTATGTTTTACATTAATTAGTTTCATGAGACATAAAAAATCCTCCCCATAAAGAAACGTCAATTCTTGGCATTAGGTTGACGACTTTGTAGATGATCAGAAAGAAGTGAAAATTAAGCTATGATGATTAAGCATAAAACAGTCATTCAATATTCTAGCTGTAAAACAGTTATTCATATTCCAGGTGTCTAAACTGTCAATAAATTTCAGATTTAAAAGGCGCTAAATGTAATTTCTTCCTGTGTGTCTAGCTAAGTATTAGGTAGCACCCTTTTGTAGGGGAATACTAAGTAAAGCAGAAAGCACGGTGTCTGAATTGCACTGTCTGAAGTGCAGATAGTTTGGAATAATTATTGACACTGTGATTGTCTGTGTACAATGTGCAAAAAGGGACACTAGTTGTTTCACAACTGGAATTTCACTCTGTCAAGGTTTCTATTATTTTTCCTGCTTTGTTGCAAAAATTTTAACAAGTTGAATCACTGGGGGAGCCTACTCTGCCAAGGTGTATTTCTTGGCATCTGGCTAACATCTGCTGTTCATTCAGGAAGCCCAAGTAAAACTTTATAAGAAGCCACTCTTTCTATTGTTTAAAATATTTAGTATTGATCCATATCCCACATGTGGTTGATTCTGAATTCAGAAAGTGACAAAGAGCTTGTTCTTGGATGCAAGCCATGAATGAAACTATTCATATCAGAAATTTCCATACAATTTAGTTCATAAAGAGTATTTAACAATCTCCTAAATATTGCCCTCCTTATTCTATATCACAGTGAAACCAATTTTTCTCAACATTCAATCCTGTTATTACACCTGCATTTATGAGTCTTACAAGTTCTCCTAGCATATGTGGAACTGGAGTGTACTCAGGAGATAAGCATGCACTTCTTAAGATAACATCAAATGCAATGAGGAGAAGAAATACATCAGCTATGAGAGAGAGAAGGGGGTACCACTGCTGCGCTAGCAAGGCAACATAAGTAGTTTGTGTTTGTCATTTGCTACTTTGTATCTATATGCCACCTATTGGTGAGAGGTACTGGTATGAGAAAGCCAGGCAGCAAAAGATAGTGAGGGCCAAGTGAAGGAGAAACTACAGCAAATTCCACAAACCAACGTAAAAACTCCATCCCAAACAACAATATGCTCTTCACACAGCTGCAGCATTGAGTATGTCAGGCATCAAAGAAAGCAGGACACCTGCCATGCATGACTAATGCCTGCTGATAAACTTAGTAAATATTCAGTCTTAAAATACAATACGGAAATATATCGTTATAGTATTATGAGCAAAGAATAAAAACACAGAGCACCTTTAAAAATCATTAATAAAACCAAATCTTTACAGTGTTTTGCTACCTAAGTTTCCTATCAAAAATGTCAAAACAAAATCAGAAAGAGGAAGAGGATTGACAGAATATGTCAGTCTCAGAAAGCTACTTCGGACCATACAACACATACTCAAAGTCGGGAAGACTATAAGAGGGAGATGAGCAAAATTTCCTGTATCCATGCAACCATTATTATACCATTCACATGTGCTACCCATTGCCACATTGTGATTAACAGAGCAGCGCATTAAGGAAAAAGTTCCAATCAGGTTACATGAAGAGGACTGAATATCTCTGCTGATTACAAATGACAGCTGATTTTTTCAGTCAGGTTTGCACTTAGAAAATGCACTGTCTTGGAGGATGGATAAGCTCTCCTTGGAAGCAGGAGGGCCAAATTCAGTGCCAATTTCTTCCCATCCCATATGCAAGCAGATCTTAGTTTAATTAAGAGTTTACCACGATCCATCACCACAAGAATCTATGATGTGATAATATAAACATTCTTCAAAACCAGATAAGCATAGACCTACATACGTCTTTAACTCTCTAAGCCAAAAAGTGCCCACCAAGTTTTACACAGCACCATGAAACAAACACACCTGCAGGCAGGGAGACATCCACACACTGATGATGGCTTTGAAATTAACTTTCTGCTGGTCTACTACTGTAAAAAGAAGAACTAATACAGTGCTTGAAACGTATTTTGTTTGACAAGTCTCAAGTACTCTTGTGCCCTCGAGATCCACATTCAACTGAATTTCTATTAAACATCATCAAAGTTTCTAATAAACTACCACAGCCCCAGTATATTGAATACTCATAAGTAAGTAAACAAAGATTAATTTCAAGATGATCACTTCAGAATTCTCTTTCACTGAAACCATTATGGTCCTGGACTTGTGGAAATCCTTGACTACCATCTCCACTTTTCCAGCTGGGACTCTGCTTTTGGTGTACCCTCTGACAAACAGTTTTTTAATTCCCTTTTTCTTCCCTCTTCAAACATACTGTTTTCATCACTCTGAGCCCTCTTTTTCTTTGTTCCAGCAGCACTCTAACACAAGGAAAGACCACCCTGATCAATGCATCCTGTCTGTCTTCTGCAAGAGACATTATATATGGCATGGTCTTGTATCGGGAATTAAAAGTGCTGACATTTTGGTCTATGTTTTTGCTCATGCCACCTGTGAAAGTTTTATTCTTTTCCTGCCAAGTTGTAGGGAACAAAAGCTGATAGAGTGAAGGCTTTGCCCTTGAAGATAGAGTTTGCATTAACTAAAGTTATTTGGATCTCTCCTATTGGTTGACAGCCTTTGGAGGAGAGCTGAAGGAGAGAGAGCAAGGAGGAAGAAAGAAGGCAGAGCCCGAGACCTCTACCTGGGCAGTGCTGGCCACAACTCCCTGGGTAGGCATCACCACCAGGCTGAATAAAGGTGAGAGGACTCATGCTCTGGGTGTGGGCTTTTTTCCTCAAAAAAAGACAGCGGGGACGCCGCTGTCTGCCAACGCCTAGAAGATGTAGTCCCTGCCTCTGGGGGAGTGTCCTGAGTTGGTTAGACAACCTACATGAGTAGCCCCTTGGTGAGTGAGGTGCTTACACATTTGGGCTTGTTGCCTTGGTCCCCCTCCTTCTCTCTCTCCCTCGTTCTTTTTCTCAAAACTCCCGTTCCTTAGCCACTTCTGGTAACAAAGATTCTATTTTGCTAACCTCTCAACAGTGCTTTTGCCTCACTTCCCAGCATCTCTTAGAACCCGTCCTGTTACAGGTCTCCAGAAAATCTTTCTAACCACAGAACATAAAAGATGTCTACTCCCCACACTCTTCAGTCCACTACAAACTTAAAAGCCAGTAGTGACTGGTGCAGCCATAGCTGCAGAGGAAAAAAGCGGGAAACAACAAAGACAGTCCTTGACATCTTCAATTTCCTGCTATTGCAAGAACATAATTAGATTCAACATTCCAATGTTCCTAGATAGCAGACCTTGTCCACCTTACAGGACACATCCACCAGACTTTGCCATTCTTGTACCAGGGAAATTCTCTCCTGACCTCAAGTCTGCCTATGGGCTGAACACCAAGAGCATGTCCATGATGTTTTTAAACCACTAAGAGCTAGGCCAGACTTTGAAGTACAACAGTTTTTACTGTTCTGCACTGACACAACTGACCCCATCATAACCTAATTCAAACCAAGCAAGTTTGTAAGGATTGTTCTAATTTCTTACCAAGCAAGCAGTTTTTAAAGAACTTCCCCCAACTCCATTTTAATTTTTAGATTATCCTACTAAACTTTAAATATAAGATACTCCAAGCCAGATGGAAAAAGAATTCCACTGATTACATAACAAAGCCACCCTTTAACATCAGTGCCCAATCAATTGGTACTTTATAAGCTTACAAAGTGACAATGTGATACCCACCAACCAATGCTATCTAATATCAAATACACATAATGCTTTCCAGTTAGCATGTTAACAATATTAGGAGAGATACCAACATTTTAATGGAGGCCACGTTATGTCATAAATTGCCACGGTGTGCTTTGATGTGTATCAAAACGTACAATTTGGAGGACCAAATCAAAAATGTAATGCACAGCTCTATGGAACTGGTTAATTCCTAAACACTGAGTTGGCAAGCTGAGTCCAAAGAATTTATTGTAACTTTCATATTCTGTAAAGAAATTTAAACATACAAGTTTGAGGTTTGGGGGTTTTTTTGTACTGAAAGTTTGCTATTTCAAAGCAAATTGTTCTCCAATTGCTCATCACTATACATCAATATAATGCCATAAACCATCATTTTTCATGGTATAATCATGATGATAATACATTTTAAATTCTTCGACTAAGCCACTTGAGTAATGACAAAAAGATCGGACCTTTCCAAACATAAAAATACAATGAATCAACATATGTCATCTACAGAAATGGCACAAACATCTCTTAATGTGATCACTTAAAATACATCCATCATTCATCTGTAAATCCATTTCATCATATCTAATCCAAAACTCTGCAAGTATTAACAGTCAGCCACAGAAAAAAGAGAGTATATCAGCAACAATCTATCACATGACAAATACTAGTGTTTACAGCTTGATTGGAAATTAGGCCCAGAATTTATTTTGGACCAAAATTTAAACCTATCTTTCAATTTATGAAATCAAAAAATAATATATTCTTGTTGATTTAACTAATGGATATACAACAAAACTCATCTTAAGAAGGGAAGAGGTATAAGTGACTGACTTACCTTATATTTTTAAATTTCTGGTTGATAAATCTGTTCTTCCAAGAGCAGTGCTTCCAGAAAACTACAATTTCAGTTCCAATAAGAACAAAAAAGAGACAGCTTTTTCTGACACATTTACAAAGACACTGACATAATTTTGACAACAGCTTGGTATTCTGAGCTGAGTAACAAAATCTGTATGACAAAAATTTAACAAATTCATCTTAAAGGAAAGCAGCATTCTTGGAACTAGAAAATAAGTCTCTCTAATACTGGATAAATACTTAACACCCTTTGAGGAAAGACAGATTATTAACATTATGACATTGCTATTTTAGAAACACTACTCACAAAATGGTTATTCAAATAATTTTCTCAACAAAAATGACAGGTACATGTTATAAAACATTGGAAACAGGCAATTTTTCAGTACTGAAACTATATTTAATTAAAAAAAGATGGTCTTCATTTGAATACTCTTCTATGGGTATATGTTCCCTAAAGGCACCACCACCACTAAAAAAAAATATTTTCCCTATATTAATCCAATAAAACAAAATAAATGATAGAAAAAAATGGAAGTCATATCTGTAGAACTGTAAGGGAATGTATATGCCTTGGAAACCACTTGAGTGAAAGGATACAAGTTTTGGTATAATGGGATTAATGATTTCAATGCACGGCTTGCATTTATAGCTGTTGCACGAACCATAATAGGCAGAATTTTTCCATTCACAATAGCACCATCAAAGAGTGGACCAAAAAATGGAACCTGAATAAAAAATTTAGAAGTTCAACATAAAGTAAGATCTCAGCTATAACAATTAGCAATCAACATTAACAATAGAGCACTCAAATATATCTCTTTTGCCTTCCTCAGTGCTAGATAATCAAACCAATCATCACGCTGCATGTCAGACTTTTCCTCTTGTGGAAATATACAGCCATATAACTGCTTGATATCCTTGACAACAGATAACACAGCACTCGAAGAAAATTAAGCAACTATTTGAATACTGTCTCATCAAAGATAATTTTCAACATTTGCTGCCAAAATCCTAGGAACAGTCATGCATATGATGTTTATGAGGTTGAAAGGCTAGCTGACAATATTGTAAGTGGTAGGAAGCAAAAGGAACAGTTACTCAAATTTTAAAATAGTAGTTATCATGGCAAAGCAGTTAAATGCCACCCTGACGCCTGATCCCATCAGATCTTGGAAGCCGAGCAGGGTCAGCCCTGGTCAGTACTTGGATGGGAGACCTCCTGGGAATACCAGTGGCTGTAGGTTCTAATCCTGAGGACTTCACTGTCACCATCCAAGATCGCTCAGCTGTGGCAGATGAACTTCAGGAGCAAAGCGTGGGGCCAGTTCTGTGCACGCTGTGCCTCACCTAAAAAACCCACTGCGCAGGTTGGGAGGGCACACCCACGTGGGGAGAGCCTTTCATTCATGAAGCCGAGCCATAATGAGGTAATCCTGTGTCTGTGATATAACTCATTTATTAATATTAGTGTTTCTGGTAATATTTACAGAAATTCATGGCACGTGACACCACACATAGAAGCCAAGTAGTACAAAAACTCATGACTACTTTTACTCAGTCAGTGTTCACTACACTAAACCATTGTTCGAAGAAGGCCAGCACTGATATTTGAGGAACAGTCATTAGAAAGACTGTGTGTTCAACCTAAGGTTTGAACAGTCTTGCTTTACTGAATTAATCTCCAAATTCTTGTGTGAAATCAAGAGGAAAGTGCAAACTAGCTTTGAGAGGAAGAAAGAGGAATATGACATGGATGGAGGAAGTTAGAGCAGGCCAGAGTATTGAATTTTATAAAATGGGTTGGTAAGTTTAATATTTAAATTTTTATGCAGAATATTCAAGCTTTGTTTCCAGATTATGATGTTAGCAGATATACTTTACAGGATCATGCCTTTGCAATTCAAGTTACTGATTTGACTATGCATTGTACTCATTGAGCTCTTCCTTTTCCTCCTACCACCACTGCCCTTGTCAGTGTTTCAGACATCGCCTTGTTGGATCAATTTACTACACCAAAAGCTCAGATTGTAAACAAAATTCAGGTCACGTTAAACATATGAAGGAAACACAAAAGAAAACAAACCCTTACCTCAGGCTTTTTCATGATCTGGATACTGAACATATGGTTTTTCATGGGATAGATAACTATAAGAACATCACCAAATTCTGTTGGAATTATTCCTCTTCTATAATCTCGAGTGTGCTCTGACCAGACAATGTGTACTTCATCATTTCCTAAATGTCTTAGCTGGAAAATGAGGAATAAAACCCTATCAGTTTAAATATTCTTAATTAATATTCTATTGCCATACAGATAAATTAAATGTACGTATTTCAAAAGGACAAACCCACTAAAAACAAATGAAGAAAAGTGAGTAAAAAACCCAAATTACACTATAGTTTTTTACAATTTCACTGTATTAGTTGACAGTATTGGTGTCTTTTTTATTTAAGTTAACTGATATGTGAATATCTGTTTTCTACTGGAAGCTAAAATTTTCTTTATATTATCTCAAATACGCAAGGTGGTTCAACCTGATTTACTAAGATGTGTTCCAGACTGCCATCACTGATAGGCAGCAAGTTACTAAATTCTATATGAACTTTTAAACCATATGAATAAACACCTTATGAATGAAACCCAGAGTTCAAAAACTATGTGTCTGAGCAGTTAACCTCATCATTCCAGCCAAATTCAAAACTGTCTATTCCAAACAAAAGGCTTTTCAAGTAGAATAGCTACTGCATTTTCCATAGCCCCCAAATTAACTAAACTAAATGCTCATTTCCCATGAAACCTGCATACCTTTGTGAAAATAGCACCCCATCCCCTCAAAGCAACTATAAAATGGCTCTTGATCTGGCTCAGAATGGCCAAATGGGTTCCTCAAAATCCATGGTGCATCCTCAGAGGTAAGCATATAACCAGATTAAGGAATTTCTTGAATGTTCTGGAATTATCTGCACTGAAGCTCCAAAGTGCTCCTTCTGCTAAACATTACCATCTGATAATAAATGTTCACATCATTCAGAGAGGCTTTATTTATACTGATCAAATACATTCAGATTATTAAACATGAGATTCTTTCCAGGAAGAGGTATTTCTGAAAATTCAAACTGTAATCTTTTTTATCTCTGAGTGCATCATCAGTTTGAGATGACAATTGTCTCCATCCCCAGTTTTCAGTTTGTTTCCACAGTTTTAGGTAGGTGGATTTTGTCCATCACCTTGATGTTATTCAAAGCACTGCACTGTGAACTGCTGTTAACAGGTAACATAGCGATACCAATCTAAGCACGTACAAGGAGCTATTGTATATAAAAAGGCAACAATTTGCCATACTCATTTTCAGAACACAATTGCACTTCAAGTAAAAGCAAAATGTACATAGTCTTTAGAGGAATTTCATTGCAAGTATTCACTTATTTTACAAAACCTCCTGGAAAGCTACCTTTGTCTTATCTGGAGGCTTATACCAGTTGTCAGTAGCAGACTTTAAAAAACAAAAAACCTTCAAAAAACACTAAAAAAAGGGGGGAAAAAAAGACAAAAAGACGCTGTCTCTACTAGCTTTAAATCAGACTGGAAAAAAAGGGTTGTATTTCTACCAAAAAAAAAAAAAAGGATTTTCTTCAGTGTTGGACTGGGCAAAGGACAGACGCCACCAATACTCTACTTCGTTTATGCTTAACAAGTCATTTGTTTTGCCTGGACCAGATCATTCAAAAGTCTAATCTACAATGGTTACAGTGCCTTTGAAGTGAGTTGTTCTTGCCTCTTGTGTAGATGGCAGAGTTATTTTGCAACACTTAGTTAGGGGTGCTCTTCTGTCAACAGTAAAAACAGCCCAACAAAAGAACTGGTTATAACAACATTCTACATACTGAACTTTATTTTACTAGACTAGAATAAAGCCAGGCAGCAACCTGAATGACTGATGTGCAACACACAAACAGCAGCCGCAGAAACCTTGGATGACACTTAACAATGATGAACATCATAAAAAGACAACTAACTGCAGAATTGTTCTGAGAGACTGAACCTCACCTATCTTACATTCACAGAATCACTGAGGTTGGAATAGACCTCCAAAATGATCAAAAGGAAAAGATCATCAAGTCTAACTGTTAATGTCAGGCTGCCAAGTCCACCTCGAAACCATTTCTCTAAGCACCACATCTACAATGCCTTTTAAATACTTTCAGGAATGGTGACTTCACCAATTCCCTGGGCAGCCTGTTCCAGTGTTTGACAACATTTTTTGTGAAATTTTTCCTAATATCCAGTCTAAATCTCCCCTAGTGTAACTTGAAGCCATTTCCTCTAGTTCTGTCTCTTGCTACTTGGAGAAGAGACTTCCCTCCATATCCTACAAACTCCTTTTAGTTAGATGTAGAGAGCAATAAAGTCAGTAAGAGCAATAAGAGAGCGATCTGAAGCACACTTAGTTGTTTTTTCCTGGCTATAGCTTGGAGCACTTCAATACTTGATAAGATAAATTTCAACATACACTACCAAATCCTGCCCCCCCAACCACCGAAATCACCAAAAAAGCAACTTCTCCTTCTAACCATTTTTTTTTGTAGCAAAACTTTAACCAAAGAAACCTTGCACTCTGGCACCAGAACACCCTTTACCATTGATTTTCATCACTCTCAAATTCTACTTTTTTTTCAGTTTACACAAGGTTCAGCTTTACTTCATTCTCTTCTAGAATCACTGTCTAATAAATTGTTATCCTTGGCCTCCTCTCTTTTGGCCACAGTTAATCACCTCCTCTTCTCCAGACATACATGAGACCATTTTCAAAATGGATCAAAGACAAGATCCAAGGGGGGAAAATAAACTCCAGGTTTTTGTTTTAAACTCAGCTCATGTCACTGTACCGGTCTTACACATGGCCCAAGAAAAGAAAACCACTTGTTGGCACCTTTTTTTATGATGCATGACAGGAGCAGAAAGCAGGGCTGTCACCTTCTTTACTGGTTTTATCACCAGAGAAATCAGTGGCAAATTGTGCCTCAGATTAAAAAAAAAATAAATAAAAAAATTTAAGATTTCCCATTTTGCTTCCTCAGTGAAGTGACAATCAAACTAGCTGTCGAAATAAGACAATGATAGGGTATCAGGGACTTACGGGCTTGCACTAAGAAGCAAGTGAAAAGCTCGGGAGGATAACACTGCCTAGCTAAAGAGAAAGCAGGTGCCAAATCAGCTGGGACATGAAATGCTGTGGAATGCAAAACTACATAATCCTAGATTGAGGGATGGTCAACTGACTGCAAAAAAGCAATACACTCATTAGTGCACTGCACCATTCCTAATTCAGCAATACTGAACTATTTACTAGAAGAATTATTCCTCCTCTACTTACCATCTTCAGACTCAGAGACAACAAAGTCATAGTCTGTCACAAACCAGTGATGATGACGGTGTACATGCCAAAGAAATAGCTTTAAAATCCAAAGCATACTGATGGTTTAGATAGTGCAGCCTCTTGAGGGCATCACTGCCTCTGAATTTCATTTATCAAAGGTTGCTCTTGTGTATCTGCTACTGATACCTGCGGCTAATCAGACAGGACACCAGTTTCATGAAAGCTACCCAGATGGAGCATCACTGCTGTTGCATGCTTTCACATTATACTGATAGAGATTTTGGTGTGATAAAAGTGTACTGTGTGGTTATTTCAGAAGTACTACTGACAACAGACACATATTTTTGGATGCTGAGCGTACCAAAGTCTTTAGTGACTTTTCTCTCCAATTTCCAAATCTGCTTTATATCCCCAAAGATGAGTGAGAATACATTCTAGGCTAAAAGAACAAACTTCTTTGAGGAAAAGGAAAGTGAATCAGATTATTTCAAAGAGTTCCAAGTCCTATCAGTTATATTTCACCTCATGATTACTACCAAAAATGATCTGGCAACAATACAGTTTGAGTAAAATGTAGAATGGCATCTCTGTGCCATGTATTGGATTGAGAGTCAAAATCAGATGGTACAAGTATGTGGGTGATGGCATAAACTATGAATGGTGGTTTATAAAAAAATGTGAAGTACTCAAATTCAAAATGAAGATCAAAACCTTGTTTCCCTTTTGGACGGTCAGATAACTGACAAAAACAATGGACAAGTTGACAAGGTTGGGTGTTGCTGATTTTATACTTAAGTTTGAAGAATAACTAAGTTCTGGATAAGCCATTCTGTTCCTTCTTCAAGATTAAATCAGAAAAGGCTCTGACACTAACACAGTACTCCTTGTTCCTTCTATCAGATGTCCTCACCTTGGTCAGCAAGCAAAGGTTATGAGAAAGCTTCAGTGGGGGTAACTTGACTCATCAACACTTGATTCATGGAAGAGATCCAATACCTGAAATTGACTTGAAAAGTTTGCCCAGGTCTGCTAGGTTTTGCATAAACTTTTAGGAAAGGAAAATTTCAGATTTTCTTCTCAAGTTTTCAGTTCCCTATTGAAGGACCTTGTAATTGAGCAGTGTTCCACAACCAAGCTCTCCTGCAAGCACAGCAAACATTTGGAGGATCCATCATTCACTGTGATTATTACACCACAGGAGAATCAGAACCTGACCTCTTTCAACTTTAATCTGGATTCTTCATATCTTTGTATTGAATTGGAAACATCCCAGAACTCAGTGTCATGGACAAAACAGGACAAAAATACCAAGATACGACCACCTCTTCTCACTGAAACCTGAAGGACAGACAGAAACATTGTTTCCCAAGGTGTGGTCCCAGGGATTTGGTGTACATGGAATGGACAGATGTCAAGACCACATACTGTGTTAATGCTTACTCAAAACTCACTTCCAGTTGTGTAAGCCACTACATCTTCACATTCATTTCCTGCACTTGTATTCCTGAATTTACAACTTCATATGTGCACACATCACAGTAAGCATAACAAAGTGAAAATCAGTGCCAGAAACATAATGCACAACAATAACATAAAGCCCTAAAATAGTGTTATACTTGAAGTGACTAGTAATACACTATGGTTGAAACACCTGGAACTACAGGTTACACACCAGTATTCTAATGCTCTAAACACAGACAAAAATGTCCTGGAGAGTTTATCTAAGCATAAGACAAGACACAAAATGGAGATGGACAAATGCAAAGAAGCTGTAAAAAGGTGTTAAAGACCAGAAAAATTTTGAGAATGAAAGTGTCAAGGCCAGAGAGAGGAAGGTTCAGGGATCAAAACAAGAGTTTACGATATAAGTGGATGAATTTTAACTGTGTTTATGGAAGAGCTACATTGAAAAAATGGTAGGTAGGAAAAAGAAGAGTCTTAAGCACAGACTGAATGCAAGAATCCAGAAAGTGGACCAAATTAAAGATGATTTCAGGCTATGGGGGCACAAGTGACAGGCACAATGGTCATGTTATCTGTGGTGATCTGGAAAGGTGGCAATGAGAAAGAGATTAAGAGCTCTGTTTTAGCCATTTTAAACCTGAGTTGTCGGGAAGACAGCCCTGAGGAGATATCAGAGACAAACAGATTTTTTTAAGCTTGCTTTGAAACTCTACTCCATTAGAACAAATATATAAAAATGACCGAGTGTTAGGTTACCTGAAATTTCAAATTTAACTCAAAATACTTTAAAATATTCTTACTGTATAGCCATCATCATGTGTCAGCTCTCCTAATACATTTAGGTTAACTGAATACAAAAGAAATGTGAAATAAATATAACCAGGAGGGATGATCAAATCTAATTTTGATACATTAGTGTCATATGCTGTACATGTTACAATAGCAGCCAGACTTAATACAAAGCTGCAGGCTATACTGAAATTTCCAAATGGCAGATTGTTCTAAGTGATACCAAGTATAATTGAAGTAATAAACGATAGTAAAAGCCAAGCACACTGTCAGGAAGAATTTAAGTATTTACTTTTTAAAATTAAATGAGTTAGGTTTGGAAAGGCAAGACAAGTGAAATAATGCAGGGCTCAATTTACAGAAAATTCCTTTTATTTATCTGTTGCATTAACCCTTGAACTCTTGCCAAAATTACTGTAATTTCTAATACCCACTTACCTAAAGGAGAGAGAAAAAAGGCTATTATATTTTCTTATGATACAACAGCTAGCCTCAACTTTTTTCTTCTTCAAAAATGAAAGTGTTTATTATAAAAAGAACAGAAGGAGCAGAGATATCTAAAGTAATGGCTTAATGCAGCTACTTTGGTCCATTAAATGTAAGCAGCATGGCTGTCTGCAGTACCCTCTAGATGAATTTTGCACAAAACTTTGCCTCCACAACTATGGTGTTTTTGGGTTTTTTGTTTGTTTGGAGTTTCTTAAGCAACACACGTATCTAATTATAACTCCAAAAAAATACTGTACTAATAATTTACATTTACAAACCTTCAAGTTCCCATTACATGTTAACATAATAAACACCCTAGCTATAAATACCAGGAGCTGTAAACCCTTTATGTGGTTAGAATGATGTCAGGCACAACTTAGTATAGTGCAATACAACAAAAACTCAAGATCAATTGGCATTCCAATTATTAACAACATTACTACTTTTTATTTAGGCACTATGTGTATAATATCTCATTTATAATGCCTTTACTCCTCTGGGAAGTTCTTCCTAAGGAAGGAGGAACTAGACAGGTGATAGGCTGCAGAGGCACATACATGAGCTTTCTCATCCTGTGAGCTGAGACTCACATGATCTAGTCTTAATACTCTGCAAATTTGCTCTTTTAAGGGTAGTGTAAATACTTCCTACTCTAATCTTTAATTGTAAAAACCCCAGAATGGATTGCATTATCAGCATTAAACATTTAATTGACTATTTTCAAATTTAATACCTATTTTATATATGCATTTCAATGCTAAGTTCCTTTATATATTCAGCAGATTTTCATCAGTTCTTGAATTCATGTCTTTTTTTGCTCTTGTTCACATCTTCAGAAACAAATACTTCACAGGTATTAAGACTCTTAAAAGTTTTTTTACTACTCCGTAAGACTGATGGAAAACAAGTTTAAAAATGGCTCAGTCCCTGAAACAGCAGAATCTTGATTTTGCAGTGGCTTAACTGGCAGGAAGAAGTTTCATTTTAATTTAATTTAATTTCCATTTATAAGACGAACCTATCATGTACCTCTAGGCAAATTTACAAAATAAAAACCAGCAGCAGTTCAAAGCCAGCTACTGCAAGTTTGCTTGGTTTTCTCCTATTGAATACAAGAGACAAAAAAAAAAAAATTCACATGAAAGACCTGTAGAGAAGCTCAAATCTCAAATTTGTCTGGAGGTCATGAACAGTACATGCACTCAGAACAATTACAACTGTTAGCACTCACATGGCTCTCAAATAATTTTGATAGTGTGTGTGAGCTGAACAGGATTTCATAAAACACATTCCTTTTGCTGATGTGTTAAGTCCAAGCAGCAGAACTAGTAAATGAACTAAGACTGTTTTCATACTCATATCTCCTGATACCACTTCCTGGTTTCTCCCAAGATGTAAACTTCAGTTGATGCTTTTCTCAAGTTTGGGATAAATTCTGTAACATCTCTCTCTGGCATTGGTTCCTTGATATCTTATGCTTCTTCCCATGCAGTCTTTACTTGCTGAGTAGGAGCACTAAAAGTCTCATTCACTCAATCTCCTTTACTTAGCCTATCATCATTAAACACACATGAAATGAACAGCTTTGAAACATGTCTCTATTAAATTCAATTGGAATGGGCCTAAAGGTGTCAGGGAAGGAAGAAAGAGATAAAGAGAGGCTCACAAGCCTCCATTCTTGGGAAAATGTGCAAAACTGACACACTGAGGAAAAACAGGAAAGAAAGTCACAGAGAAATAAAGTAGCTTGATTAAACAGTTGATTAGTATCTGAGCCAAAAATATAATCCCAGTCTTTTGATACACTCTACATATCCATACAGCCCTCAAATATTCCAAATCACTGACAGTGAGATTGTGAGTAAGAAAGGAGAGAAATATGCCCGCAGCAAGCTGGAGTTGTTAAAAAGTCCAGCCGGCACAATTTTCACAAGTTGAGTCACAGGAGGTCTGGACCAGCACTGAACCTTGCCTGGCAGGAACAGCTATATCTGGATTCAGGATGTTTTGTGGTGGTGCATCTTTCCCTTCCCTCTCCTTGGGCTGCACTATCATTGTAGAAATGCTTGTTAGGCTTAACAGTACCTGGGCTAAGCTCCTCTTGAGCTTGTGAGAAAAAAACACTGTCTGATCTCAGGAACTTATACTGGCTAACGAGCTCCTGTTTTTTAACAGCCTTGGAAACTTTTCTTGCCTGAATAACAACACAGGTGGAACAATATTTTTGTAATCGAACTTTCAAAGACAGTTACCAACTCAGATTGTGGACAGGATGGAAAATTACTATGACTGTAACTCCATAAACAGCAGTCCTAAGTGGGACCTTTTGAGCTCTCCTGGACCACCAGTGGGCTGCAGTCAGCAATCTCCCTCTGAGTGGGACACCTCTCAGAGCCAACGCACTCTCAAGTTTGCTACACTCGGGGGACCGCCACCAATAGAGTCTGGGTTGATGCTCCCACTTCTCAAGGATCAACCCTTCACGTTTGAGAAGATGCAAAAGTGTCTGTCATATTTCACTGAACTCGAGGCAAATTTTACCTTGTACATACTGTTTTAGGTCTGCGTGTGTGCGAGTGTGAATATGCTGTAGCAAATGTACTGTGTATGTTGCTCTCCTAAATTCGTAAGTACTTTAGATTCCTAACTAAATTAGGTCTGTAAGTGAGTTATTGTTGTGCTTATAGTAAATTCTATGGAATCTTTTATTAAATTATTTAAATTAGGCTATTTTTAAAGTGCTGTTAAGTTTAAGTGGTGTTAAAACCTTTAGGCCTAAATCGTTGTTCAAGTTTGGCAAGGGTGTCCACTGAACTTTGTGACTCAACATGAGTATCTTTCTCATTGTTTTTTGTCCTTACCCTTTCCAATCCTTACCCACTTTTCATCCCCAGCCTTCATGTAGATAATATTTGGTTGATTTTAGTTTCAGAGTGATTAATTTTAGATTTTAGTCTGACTTTTCTGTGTGTGCTTTAACCATCACTAGTAAGTAACAGACTGAACCTTGCCAATGAATTTTGTCATGCTTCCATTTTAATATTAAACCTGCTTTTGCCAATGCCTTTGCTGGTGATTCTTTGAACAACCTAAAACACTAATTTCTAATGTGCTCCTAGAAACAGACATGAGATCTTGCCTGTGTGTTCCGCTGAAGTCCACAGCATTTTCAAATTAATCATTATTAATTATTTTTCACTGGGACCCATCTTTCCCCTTGCCAACACTTCGTAATGCTCTAATTCAAACAGATTATAAACAAACATTTAAAGGGTAATTACAAGCTGTGTTTTACTAAATCAAGTTTCTGTTTAAAAAAATAAAGAAGCCAAGTCACCTAGAAACAAAAATACACATTGTTCTATACTAAAACAGCAGCGACAATCTTATTTTAAAATCAGTTATTTTTGCTACTAAGCCACTTTTATAAATCATTTAACAACCTAAGTACTACCCTGGCTTTACTTCAGGAAATAAAGAACAGAAAGGATGCAGCATCTTAGGCATACAAGCAAAAACATTTTTAATTTAAACCCCCCACATCAACCAAACCAGCCTAAGATGCAACACTGAAAATTTAGAACTCATAGTCAGTCTGTAATAAGAACAATAATATTTTTTTTCTTCAAGTGGAACACAAAGAACAAAAAAGTCATTAATAATTGAAGCTTGCCAGAGGCATGGCTATTTCTCTCTTTACTAACTGTCTACTGTCTAATTTAATTACAAGTATTAAACTCCATGCTGAGGTCAACCAGCTTCAGTTCCTTCAATATTACAGTTCAACCAGTGCTCATTAATGTGTCTACTGAATGGATTAGCACATCTGACGATGTATATATGCAGGACAGGGGGACAGTCTAATGATAGCTAATTGTTCATTTATAATAGAACACATGTTTGAGACTGTAACTTATTATCACTAATGTGGAATTTATTAAATTCTAAAGAAAAAAATACCAATACAGAAAACTATTTTTTTCTTAACGCAGCTACAAGAGATCATATCACTGTTGAGCATCTGTGCCTGCTCCAAGACAAAACACCTTTTATGCAACAAACATTGTCTTCATATTTTTAATACTTTTTTTAAAGGAAAATTATTTTAATAGCCAGTACATTACCCCTAAGTGAATTAAAAATCATCTTCAAAAGTACTCACCACATATTTATTAACGGGCATTTAAGATCTCAAGGTACCGAGACATCATTCAGACGTAATGCTTTTTCTTCTACACCAACCATGACCTCCCTGCATTTTTACTCATTTTACATGTGTTCCTGCCCACAGTTGCAATGATGGCAAAAATCACCAGTGTGGTAAAAGTAGAAATTGATACAGAATAATCTGTACAGCTTAAGCTACCTCAGTAAAATACCAATTATTATCAGGTAAAGATGGTATAACATTTTTTTTTGTTTGTTTGGTTTGTGTTGTTTTTTTGTTTTTGTGATTTTTTTGTGGTTTTTGGGTTTTTTGAGTTGGTTGGGTTTTTTTTAAAGTTACTGGATATTCTTTGACTCTAATTTCTCTGAGTTTATTACCAAGGGAAATCTGTTATTCAGAGACACCCACCTTTTTTGTTAAAGAGTCATCTGAATCAGAAGGCATTCTTGTTGACACATGGAACATTACTTCTACTGTTGAGGTAGCAAAATATGGAGTGGTCAATCCAGTGCTTTTGTTTTTTTGCAGTCCTCCCATAAAGCCACAATGGTTTGTGAGATTTACCTAGAAATAAAGTCCAGGAAACTTTACAAGAAAAAAATTTTCAGGTGACACTCTTTATACTTTGAAATGCACTTTCAACTGAACTTTTCAAGTGAAGATTCTTTTCACAACAGTACAGTTATGCTTTATTCTGAAAGAGCTCAGACTCGCTGACTAGACAGGAAACCAACTGCAAAACAACTGAATGCTGTAGCGTTATGTATTCCATGGCCACCACAGAAGCTGCTGGGAAAATGAGGTCAGAGAAAAAGAAAGGTTGTGTAAATAAATATTCACTGCATAATTCCCTGATCACTTGAGTGTCATCACTTACATATGTTTTTTGAATTTTTTAAAATTCTGTGATACTACATCAACCTTGACCTGAGTTCTGAAGAAACCCTGTAGGAGAGCCAGGCAATTTTAAACTGTGTTGTTACCTTCCATATATTTTCTTTGAGAACTTGTCATTCTGTGAATATGAAAAAAGAACACAGGAAACTAATCGATAATTAGTAAATAAGTTTGTAAGTCTTAGTTCTATGGGGAATAGTTTGGCACTGAAAAAAATGAGCATGCTTAATATCCTGTTTCATTTCTAAAACAGTGACTAAAGAAAGTTACACCTCAGAAATATACATTTAATATATTATATATATATATACACACACATATATAATGTGAACACACTTAATCTTTGCTCACATAGGATATATTTGTCTTTCTGATACTAAAGGATCCGGAATTTAATGTTAAGCTGTTAAAATATTAGATGTCTCATTATGGAATATTAATCCAAATTGCCAACTCTTTAAACTAGCTAATAATGCCCAAGAGAATTAAACCACTAAGGAAGGGTATTTCAAGGTACTAATGTGTTTCTGTTTTCTCCTGAATTTGGGAAATAAACATCTCTGTTATGGGAGTCAGCATGTTACTACCAGTTTGCCTCTGTTCCTGTATAAAATTCAGTCATTATCCACACAGTTAATCTAGTAGTGCTCTCATATACCTAAGGAGTAAAGAAACACAAAGAACAAATAAGACAGACACTCATGTGGACACTTCTGATGAGCACAAATTGCAAGAGGAACAAAAAACCTGCAGCGTCTTATGTAGCCAGCCAGGAGCAAGAGCCATTACTGTATTCTGTGCAACAGTGCCAAATTGAACTTTAAAGTGGTAATTAATCCTCTGTGGTCTGAAAGAAAGGATGCAAAAAAGGAAGTCCTTGTAACAGTTTCGAACAAGTGACTAAAGACCTGCAGGTCCACATAGATGATGGGATACATCACATTATTTCTGAGTGCTGGAAGAGCAGTAGAGTGGAGTGTGTGAACTGAGAGATGCCTATAGACATGCAAGAAGGAGGGAGCATGTGAAAAGCTGCTCATTTGTACTTTTTGGAGTCCCAGATTTGAGCAAAGCTCAAACTTCAATGGACTTAACATTTTACAAGCTTACAGGGAAATCAAGATGCCTCCTAATTAGACCATGAAAGCCAAGTACAGGACTGCACATTAAAGAACTACCTTTGCCTGCACAAACTTTCTTAAATTGTAGGAGCTTAAATTTAAATAGCTAGTATTGCTAATGAAATTAAAACAAGCATTCTTCTCTACATTCCATTTTCAAACCAGTGCTCTTCAGTACTTGTGAGTAATGCTGAAGAGCCAAAGGCTCAATATATAAAGGGATATGTAATCTTCACTGTAAAAAAACCTAGGATAAAAACATTTTAATAAATACCTCCCAGCCAAGACCAGCTACAAAATCCTCATAGGCTTGACTTCCCCCAGTATTCGTAAGAATGGAGTGTTTATCTTCCTGTCCCTCAGCAACATAAAACACTGCAATCTTGTGTGTCTCTCGGCTGTAAAACAAGAGAATGGTCATTGCGTGAGAGTGCCCTTACTAACACAAAACCAAAATATTCAAACAATACAGACAGAGCATGGCTCTTAAAGCATAAAATTATGTAGTGGAATTGAAGTACAACTACATGGCTTCTTTTTGGATAATTCTTATTCTATCTTTTCTCATCTGCTCTTAGAGCCCAACGTTTTGCTACACACAACAGCATTTTCTCCCTTTCATCACTTCTAAGATGCAGGATGGTGCTGCAATTGATATGGAATACCTGGACTTATGAAATGGGCAAAACCTGTAATGCAGGCATTATCCACACTGCACTGCCCATTAACAACAGTGCCTTCTGAATGCTGTGCTAATTGCACCTTCTTCAAATGAATGAAGAATCTTTAAGTAAATAGCAATGTCTTCTGTTCAAAGCTTGCTGTTAGACACTGGAGCAACTGAAGGTGGTTTCCCACACTTCTAAAAGCTTCAGTGGATTTAATTTCAACTTACAAAAATAACTCAGTTTTTAATTCTGTGCTATGATTCCAACTAGATTTCTGTGTCTTCAAATACCAGGAGCATTAGAGCACAGACAAACAATTAACTAAAGCTTAAAATGTGGAGACTTTGATCTGTCAAAGTTTTAAAACCATTCAATGTTGTGCATATACAAATGCTCATAAGTTATTTCGAAATTTGTTTATCTCATGGTATTCTACTTGCAGAATTTCACTCTACAAATAACACCAATATAACTTCAATAACACAAATAACAATACAGTGCAAAATACATTAATAATTTTAAAAATTATTTTAAAAAAAGCTCAACTCTCACATCTATGCAATTAGAGCCATTTAGAACAAAGGCACACTTAAAACAAATAAGTAGGCAGTCATTAAAAGAATTTACCATTGTCTTGAGTCCAAATTTCTGAGTTCTCGAAGTAACTTCTCATTTTTCTTTAGGAGATGAAAGCTCCTTCTAAATAGAGAAATTTGTAACTATTTCATCACTTGTTCACCAAAGGATACAGAACAGTACAAGAAAGGTACAAGAACACTTTCAGGTCCATTCAAGAACAGTCAACAAATGCTTTTGCCTTTTCAACAGTCCTTTCCTACTATTTAAAATCTAAGACATCTTTAAAAAAATACATGCCATTTTTCTTACTCCAGGAAATCTTCTATATTTTATATAAATCTTCTATATTATAGCCGTGAGTACAACTTTTATTTCTTTCCACTTTCTTCAGTTGACCTACTGGATCCAACTGGGATCCATCTCTTCTCTACAGAGTAACAGACAGAACTCCTTCTGATGCATATATAGGCTGTACATGTTACTGGGCCATAATATATATGCTTAGTGACAGAAGACACTCCCATTAATCTACTATTGTAGGGAGTTGGTGCATTAAACTCAGAGCTTTTGCTATTCTGAATTGCAGAAGAGAGTAGAACATAGCTCAGCAGTCACCCAGCCAGCTGCAACAATTTAAAGAAAAAAACAAAGCAATATGTTAGAGCAAGAAAGGCAGTTCTAATTTCTTTTCAACTGTGCTTAAGATGTTTCTCACAAAACACAGCGGAATGAGCCTAAGAGCAGCACTGTTCAAAACCAGGCTGCCTTGAGGAATTAAAGACCCAAATAAGAAGAGTTGTAACACCAAAATTGTGTCCAATTCCAGTGATATCTCAGTGACACAGATTATGTTTGTTTTACAGAATACCCACTTCCCTTCATAGAAAATATTTCAATAACTCTGGTATGGAATTTTGACAGCAATGGCAAAAGAAGATTTCAGAAAGACCCATAAATTCTAGGATGCTAATACTTGAAGATACCCACATGTGTGTGCAGACATGCACCAAACTACACCCCCACAAAAATAATAATGTAAACAGAGACATTCCTTTTGTAACTGAACATGGCTTCTCTCATGTTGTTCTAAACAATACCCAAGCATGGTCAATATTGAAATAAATAGTAGGGGACACATTTTTCATTAGCTAACACAGATGCAAGGCTCTAAGGCTGCATGCAAGCATGCTCTTAGCAGGCAAAGTAGCAGGACACTGCCCAGTGACAGAATAGCAGAGAATATCACACTTTGAGTCTTATTCTGGCATAGAAAGGTAACGATTTTTGGAAGGAACATAAATGGGAAGCAAAGAAAATACATCACTCCTTCAATTTAACTTCAAACACTGTTCTAAAGAAAGAATATAAATCACAACAAAGGCAAGAGGTTCCTCCTTTCTGTCTCTCTAAATGACAGGCTGAAACGCAGAAGAAAGCTGCCATTTTGCCCTTAGTAGCACATCTCTTCTCTTTTGTTAGGGCCTGGAGTATTCTTGGATTAACAAATTCTATGATCAGCTACTATTACATGGTAAGAATAGCACAATTCCTTGAAAGAAAGTTAAATTGTGAGTCTTTTTACCTTTTATCCCATGAATTCATTCCTAGTATACTGAGAAGTAATCTGCAGTAGTAAAATGCTGACTGGGACTTTTGTGAGGTTGGCTCATCCTGCTCCATAGCCCTCATATTTACATCATTGAAATGCTTTTCAACAAACTCCTTCTCTTCTGTGTGCTGTTTCAGAATTGCATTGATGACATCATTCTCCTGTTTCTCTGAGATGCAGACTGGTTGGGGAGCAGGGATGTTGAGTGAGACACCAGTTCTCTGTAAGCATTCAGGGCTTGTAACACCTAAATACTGCAGAAGCTCATCAAGGGCATCTTCTTCATCCCTAATTGTATCCCATGTTGGTACAGTGTCTCTAAATTTCCTTTTTACTTGGAGTGTAATTCCATCCCTTGCAGATACATCCTCCACATGCTCAAAAGATGAAAGAGCATCTTCTGGTTTATCTTGCTGAGATAATGAAAGTGCAAAAGATGTTTGTTGTGAAGATGCACATAAAGATGATGGTCCATACAAAATGGCTGAATCCCATGAGTATTTGCCAGAGAGATCACGCACTATAATTCTAACATTTGAATTGGCAGATGCAAGTCCAGCAGAAAGTCCTCCCCCAGGCATGTTGTCTTCTGCTTGGATTTGTATGCAAGACACCAAGGAAGTATTGTTTAACACAAAAAATTGAAGATTTGGGTTCTCAAAAAGTTCAGGAGAAAGCTCAGGACTTTCACTGTATGGATTGTCGTTGTTTTCACACACTTGACTAGTTAGCATAGCAGGACCTCCGCTCATAGGATAGTGGCCTAAGTGGTTGACTAGATGTGTTATCACAGTACGAGCAGCAACAGAAATTAATCCTTGTTGCATATGAGTTTTCACTGAAAGAGAAAGAGCACAGGTTTTAAAAGAAGAGTTCAGAAAAGAACATTGAGATTTCTTTCGGTCTCTTCATGAGTTTTAAACAGAAGATGAGCACTGCAAGCTTAGGATACCCCTAACTCAGAAATGGAAAATATGTATTTTGATGAACATTGATCTTGTATATAAGTAGCATGAAAAATCCTAAGACAGTTAAAGCAGCATCTTCATTATTTAATGCCTACCATACCTCCTTTGTTATCAGCTTTATTCTTCTAAAATACACTATTTCTTATCTAGTGAAAATAAATCTTAAATTGCTGATGAAGTAGAGATCATAACTGTGTTGCAAAATGCCCATTCCAACTGCAGCGTATTTTTACGTTTACACACATCATTACGTTGAGAAATACAAAGGAACATAGAGGCACAAAAGGTCTAATCCATCTTAATTTCCCCAGGGAGCTGTAGGTTAGCTTGAGAATAATACTGGATGATTTTAAAGTACAAAATCAAAGGCCAGGCGGTCTATATTGAACAGAATCTAACATGAGCAAAATTTTCAAAGAGCAAATCCCATGCTCTGACTGCATTTTAAAAAGTTTCAGGCTAGAAAAGCTTGGGAGGGAGAAAGACAAGTTAATTGTGCCCATTTTATGTGAAATTCATCCTGTGAGATGCACTGGTAATTCAACATGGTTTTTCCTACCTCCCTCTTTGCTGCATACCTTCCCATTTGAATGTTATTCATCTAAATTCATGAAAGGAATTGCTTAAAGTTCATATGACATCCTTCCAACCCAGTACTATACTGCTATTGAATTATTTTTTATCAAATCCACTGCACATTAGCCATGAAGTACAGAGCTGGTCAAAGTGACACTGCCAGACAGACAACCCTCCACTGGTTCAGGGGACCCAAACACAAAAATATTACACTGTAGAAGAACACAGGTAGAAGAGGGAACAAGATCAATATGGCAACGTACACGTTTCTATAGCGTCTCTCTTGTAACTGGGCTTGGCTGCCCCAAATCTGGGATTTACAATGGGAAGACGAAACAAGCTGTACTCCCCAGGATTACATCATGTGTTTTAAACTACACTAAACATTGAAAACTGCTGCAAACACTTCCCAGCTTTCTCACTAAAAATCCACCAGACCAGAATGTTCTGATGATGTTCTTTTTTCAGTCATGAGAGAATGTAACCTCTTTGCTGTGTAAGTAAGGTATAATTAACTCATCTTCTTCTATATTGCATATTTATATGCAACAAAATCTAATGTTTAATAAACAAACTTCTTTTTGCAGTTTAAAATGTTTTAATTGGTTTAACTGGAAAAATAAAGGCAAATTTGTATTATGTACTGACTGCCCTTACAGATCTTCAGTTTCTGAAGATGGATGCATTCTGCATCTGCAAAAAATAAACCATTAGTATACATTTGCTTTTTTTTTCCCCACAAAGTTTGGGTACAGCATGTTAGAGACATTTGGGATTCTGGCTCTCCTCTACCTTTAGGAAGCACTACATCTGAAGAGCAAAAGGGAAATATTTCACCCAGTTAAGAGTTTCCAAAATCAACATAATATTTACACAATTCCAAAACTCCTATCTACTCAAGTATTTTAATAAATTAAAGCCTTAAAAATTAATATAAACGAATTAGATTTTTTAATTATTATCTATAGCCTACCTGGCGTTTAAAATTTACAAACACAAACACATTCAGTGATGCTGAATTAAGTGTCCAGATATTGACAGCATAGAAAGAAGTTAAGTTATAGTGCCATCTGCTGAAATATAAGAAGGAATTGGAAGCAGATTTTACACAAAACAAAGAGAAAATAATTTGAATGCTTGAAGAAAAATTTATCAGCACAGTATTGATTAGTGCCTGGACAGTGCAGAGGCTGGCCCATCTCTTTCAGGATATTTATGCCAAGTATTTAGCACTTGGCACTGCACAGATAAGTAAGGTAATACTGTTCTCAGTTTCCTAGGAGCAAAGACATGTAAGCTTTCCAGATACCTGAAGTCCCACACTATGTAGATTAAATGTCTCCTGTTAAGTTCTGCTGAGAAACTTGAAGATATAAGAGGCACTTTTCAGCATCTAAGTTATTACTATTACTGCTGCGTGGCAAAACTTAGAGATCTCAAACCTGACCATGGTTGTTTAGTGGCTGTGTGCATGAATTCATTCCCTTAGGAGCCTACGGGACATATGGAAAAGAAAGGTGACATAGTGATACCAAGAGTGGAACAATGAATTTAAATTCAGAAGGTCCATTCTCAGTCTTAACTCATCCTTTTTCTGAAAACTTTGCTCTTGAATTAAAATCATATATGTGTCATTGTCTCTTTTATAAAATGAGAGCAGTACTTCTCACTGAGGCTTCTCTCAGAATATTGTTGCTCTAAAAATGACATTGAAAATTTAAATTCAAAGTATTAACAGAAGCATACTGAAAAGTAAACTGTAAGATGCAACTTCTTATGTTAAAATAAAACAATCTTGAAACATTTTTGCCACACAGCAAATCGGATTTTGTCGATGTTTTCCCTCAGGAACAACTGGACATTCAATCTATTAAAACTCTTAAAATGAGTATCTAAACCACGCTTTTTATTCTGGAGGGCACGTCAAAATACGCAATAATGCAAGCCATCACGATTTTACCAGAAATTGTACAGACCACGCCATACGTTACACATTAAGGCAGTCCAGGCTCACTGCTTTGTTGGTCTGTCTTCCTGAGTGAACACATCACTGCTCTCTTTACAATGGTACTGCCTCTGGCTTGGGCAATATAATTCCTATGTGTACATGATCCTTTGGGTAATTTACTAGAAGCATGTTATATTGTCTTTTTTTCTCAGTCCCTGAAATTACCTTTGAAGGTCCATCACCACTAATTTGTATCTCTGGCATGACTGAAGGAGACCTGCGTTTCCTTAAGATGTGTTGTTAACTCTTTCATTCAACTTTAGCTGAATAGTTTCAAAAAGACTACAGTTATGCAGAAGTAAAAAGTGATGACCTGAGGGTGGAATTTAACTCTCCTCATCCTTTTAGCCATCTAAAGAATGATGAACCTGTACAGACTGATTCATCTCAGATTGGAGCAATGGGATGAATCACTCTCTGAAACTCCTCTTTTTTCTTCATTTAGAGGGAGCCTAAGAGTGCTCTGGTTCACTTAATTACCTATATTTTACATTAGTTTAAGCATTCCTTTCTAATTTTAAACTTTAGCTATATAGATATGTGACTACAGAGAACCTAGCTCTAGAATATCCCCCACAAAACACAAACTGTGCTAATCCACATGCACTATGTATAAAGTATTTTTTTTAAAGTGTGCTTTTTTTCCTCCTTTCAGAAAAAAGGCAAAAAAGAAAGTTTTAAAAGAAAACTACTTTTTAAAATAAAAGCTAAGACTTAACATCAGGTGGGGAAAACTTTTTCATTAGAAATTCAAAAACATCAGAAAAAAAAGATCAATCTATGCAAAAGAGTTTAAAATATATCTGTAGAAACACAAGTAATGGGGGGAAAAATCAATTAAATCAATAACTGATAGATGACTCTGTCTATGTAATATTACTACTACCTTCCAATCACAACTATCTCTAACATATTTGAGATCTATGAAAAACAGGTTTCAAAACGGTTTTGCCCGTAATTACAAAAAAATTCTCCCTCATATATGCCTCTGGTCCTGAAATGAAAAGTAAAAGTTCAGAAGTTAGCAGATCACGGCATTACGCAGTCCATGTTAGCTTGTGAATATCTAAGCTGGCTAGTTAGGTGCAGTTAATTAGCACAGTGGGTTTGTGTGGCAAGGTTTTGGTAGCAGAGTGGCTACAGGGGTGACCTCTCTGAGAAGCTCCTAGAAACTTTCCCTACACCTGATGAAGACAAGTTGGACCTGCTGCTCAACAAGGCCAAGACAACCAGTGATGGTAGTAATACCTCTGGAATAACATAGTTAAGAAGGTAAAAGTTATTGGGCAGAAGCAAATTGTAGCCAGAGAAAAGAAGAGTGAGAGTATGTGACAGAAGCAACTCTGCAGACACTGAGGTCAGTGAAGAAGGTGGAGTAAGTGCTCCAGCCACTGCAGCAGAGATTCTCCAGCAGCCCATGGTGAAGCAGGATGTGCCCCTGCAGCCCATGGGGGTTCACAGTAGAACAGATACCCACATGCAGCCCATGGAGGACCCCATGCTGGAGAAGATGGATGCCCAAAGGAGGCTATGACCCTGTGGAAAGCCCAAGCTGAAGCAGGCTTCTAGTAGGAATGGCGGTGCTTTTGAGCAAGGAGACCATGCTGGAGTAAGTTTGCTGGTTGGACTCGTGACCCAGTGGAGGGCACACACTGGAGCAGCCTGTGCCTGAAGAACCGAATCACATGAAAGGGACCCATGCTGGAGCAGTTCATGAAGAACTGCAGCCCGTGGAAAAGACTCATGTTGGAGAAGTTCATGGATTGTCTCCTGTGTGAGGTATCCTACGCTGCAGCAGGGAAAGAGTATGAGGAGTCCTTTCCTTGTGGAGGCAGAATTGGCAATGTGTGATGAACTGACTGCAGCCCCCCAATACCTGCCCCCCTGCACCCTGGGGGCAAGGAGGAGGTAGAGATTCAAGATAAAGTTAAGTCCTGGGGGGAGGAAGAGGGAAGGGTAAGGTGTTTTTAAGTTTTGGGTTTATTTCTCATTGTCCTATCCTGACTTACTTGGTAATAAATTCAATTAATTTCCTCAAGTCGAGTCTGTTCTGCTCGTGATGGTAATTGGTGAGTGATCTCTCCCTGTCTTTATATCGACCCATGAGCCTTTTGTTATATTTTCCTTCCTCTGTTCAGCTGAGGAGGGGAGCAGTGGAGCAGCTGGCATCCAGCCAGCATCCAGGGTCAAACCACCACACACAGACAGCAACTGTATGCCTGTACTGTGGCTAGAGCAGGTTGTTGTTGACACTAGCTAGAGAAAAGTTGAGCAGCCTTCATGCAGACAAGGCCAGGAATTCTATATATTATTGAAAGCACCACAGACTTGCTGTCTGCAAGTTCTGATGAGGCAGTAAAAGCTTCCTAATGATGTCTTTACTGTCAGCTGCTAAAAGTTCATTCTGGCCTAAATGTAACAGCTTAATATGCTTTACACTGAATGTCAAAATTATCCCTTGTGTATTTTATACTGAAATCTACCACTTTACCTGAGGCCTACAGAAAGGAAAACAATTGCACAGATAATCTCAGGAATAAGAGATTCCTTGTGAGAGAAAGAACTTTGCAAGTTACTGAAAAAGAGAGGCCAATGGTCATCTTCTTTCTGCACTTCACCTGTTTCGAGGAGATAAAATAAATCCTTGCTGTGCTGTTTGTTGCATGGCTTGCTCCAGCCTCTCAATAGATCCTGTCCCCACTACACAGTCACTGTAAGTCCCGTATTTTCATGGTCTCACGCCACATCACGCCTGTAGCTAAGTTCCACAAAACCTGTGATGGCTCTGACCTTGAACAATGGGAGGCATAACCAGGTACATCAATCTCACACCTTAAAGCACCCTGTCTTTAGAATTCTGGTATTTCAGTACTTCCAGCTTTGCTTCTGACCTCAGGAAAGAGTCTAGCAATTCTTTGTAAATCTTTGTAAATGTCTTTGTAAATCTTCCCTGACTTCCTTACAACTGCTGCCTTGCTTATTTCCATTCCTTCAAAAAGATACTATGATAGCCCTTTTACTCTACTGACAGAGGTTGACCCATTGGCATACTGCCCCTGCTGCTAGCTTGTACTAATTGACCCTACGTCTCGATTGAGTCCCAGACTGGTTGTTACCCACCAGTTTTACTCCTCTCACTCCTCCAACAATGCCAGGCAGAACAGATGCTATGCAATTGGTTAAGCATGGCCAATTTTATTCTCTGCCTGGCAATGGGTACTAGAAGTGCCAAGGTTGCAAGACCAGGGTTGCATTATAATGTTGTGGTCTGCCAATTAAATTTCACAGTCTTACAATTCCAGAACCCTGAAACTTAATTTATCTGGAGAAATAAAAGGAGCATCTGAAATTACTTTTATTAAGAAATTTAACAAGAAATCGTAAAAGAACAGATCACAGTCGGAAATGCAAAATGAAGATATCGATGCAAAGGCTTTGTGCAACTGTATTCATTTAAAGAGAAAGCTATTCAGGGTTGTCTTTTCAGATTGTCAGATTAAAAAAGGCACACAGCATTTGCTGCTAACCCATAATTACAGATTATTACAGAATACAAAAGATGCCAGGCATAAAAAGCTACTACAATTCACTGCACTGTAATAGAACATGCAGTGGAAGTTAATTTTGGCAAATGCTTTAAATATTAGCTTTACATAATATGTATAGGTGAGACTGTAATTAGGACAGAATGAATCCTTCGAAGCCTCTTTCATTCTGACCCAGTAAATGATTACTTTTTACTAATAAGACCACAGCCATTTGACGAAAAGCCAACTATAGTACCTTGCTTCATTTTTCAGTAAATTTAATAATTACAGCTCCTTCTGCCAATAGTTCTCAAATCAGACTTGTTCAATCCAATACTGAGCTTATTAGGGGACAGCCCTATGTTTAGAATTCTTTGGCCAAAAAAGTACTTGAGGATGATGAAGCATGCCTTAGACAAGGGCACAATGATTAGCCATTTTCTCTACATAAAAAACAGCACGTAGTCACTGCAGACCACAAAATCACCTGCTGTTAGCACACAGCTGCTACAAAGAGCTGCTGCATTTATCTGGTTCTTAATACCCTTAAAGAAGCCTAAATGGAACAACTTAATACAGAGGGAGAATAGCACTACACAGTTTCTTGTATCTTAATCTCATTTTTTTCAATTTTCTTCCCAATCTAGCCATTTGATATTTACTAGATATACTGCATAATACATGGTACTCCTCTGTAGTTTCTTGATTCTTTATTTTTATTTTGAGTTGTGAAGAAAATGTTAATTTCCGAGTCTCTTAAGGTTCTAAGTAGATGAGAGAAAATTTCTTTCTTTTTAGACAACCCTGTGGTTTTAAAAAAAGAAATTGATAAAATATGACAGGCTAAAAAAATTCACTGAAAGCATTCAATATTGCAAGTTCAGACAGGAACAAAAATCCAAGATATTCTTAGAAAAAGAAGCAAAATTGAGAAAAGAACAAATTAATTTACTGGAAGTAAAATAGAAAGCATCATTTATCCATGTTGGAGTACTTAACACTTTCTGCTGATAAACAGAGCACAGAAGAATCCGTATCATATTGACCTTTGTTTTGTTCAGAACATACTTATTTCAGTTAATCGAACAGTAATTGCTCAAAATTACGTTTGCTGTTTCCATACCAATGGGTTTTACCCAGTGTCTAGATACAGCTGAAAACTTATGCTTTAGGTCAACACTTCAATACTGGAAACCAAAATAAAATCTTTCTGAAAGAAAATGTATTTAGGCAATTTGACAAACCTTCAGTGACTGGCTGAAGTTTAGAAGACCTCTCTGAGTCTGGAGAATGCAGTGGTTCTGGTTCCTTTAAGCTTTCTAAATGCATAAAAGGATCATAATCCATACATGCCAGATCAGAAAGGCTTAGAGGAAAATATTTTGGGTTGCTAAAACATTGAGACCCATAGACACATCCATGTAGAACCTAGAACAAAACCAGAATTTCATTACATTAACTACTGAAATTTCTACTTGATAGTTTTATAATAAATTAAGTATATTTTAAATTTACATTCTAAAAATTAATTTGCTAGAACCAAGTATGCAGGACAAAATGTTGGAAAATTTTCAATGCTTTATGTTTATAGAATGAAACCCTGGTCTGCAGAGAAAATTATTAAAACAGTATCTACACGAAAGTGAATTTAACAATAAAGAAACAAAACTTACAACAAACCATTAAGCTACTTCTATTTTTAGATCTCCTGTCTTCTTTAATTACAAATGCTAGGTCTAAGCTGCTACAAGTTTTAATCCCCTTCCTTTGCAAAAAAGAAAAAAATCCCCTATCTTTCTTCTGTGTTCCTAAAGACAATAATTATAACAGTGGTTTTTGTTTTGCTTGTTGCTAACTGAAATTGCTTTGTATATGTTACATCCTTTGGTCTTAAATGTATAGTCAGTCTTCTACAATACAAGCATCTCCAATCAATATGACCAAAAAAAAAAAAAAGTCTTGGTTAAACATCCAAAACGTCAAACAAAATCAACAATTCCAAATACACTAAAGGTCAAGGTGTTACAGTGAAACACACAAGAACTGAGCCAGCCCTCCACATGTCAGCAGTAGAATGGAGATCAGCTTACCGAAAACTTGTGACTTCATTCCCACGAAAACTGACACTACCTCCATATGTAGAAATTCTCATTTAGTGAATAAAGAAACACGTACCTTATATATACAATTAAGAACAGATCTTTCAGTCTTGTCATTTTCTGCTCCTGTGGTATGAAGAGGCTGTAGCAAAGTCTTTAATGGTAAGGCCATTATCCAATCCAATAAGCACAGAAGCAAAGAAACCACCAACTGGAACAAACACTTGCTGTTACAAATCAAATGAAACAGCACCTGCTACTTCATATTTATCACTTTTTTCTCTGTTTTGTTTTCTGTTTTCAGTTCAGTAAAGTCAACCTTCTGCAGTAATGGCAGGTCATATTTGTTTAAACACCATACATTCAAAACCTATGGCATCAGTAAAAACTTTGGCTACTGAGGTATTTAACAAAGACCATCCATTCAACTATGAGCAGATACTCTACAGACAGATAAGAAGATACTCATGGTTTTTGAAACTGATTTTTAGGGTGCTGTTTTTAAAATAACAGATAACACAGGTCCAAATTAAGGCTGATGTGCCATTCTGCACTTAAATTTCACTGTAAAGTGAATCAAGGATTACATAGAACTAATTCATTGCATTTAGTACTTTATAAATAATACTATTTCCTTCACAATAGATCAATAATGTTATGCAGCACCAGGTATCATTTGAAACAAACCCAACTACTTTCTGGATAGCTCTGAAGGCCAAAATGAAGAACAGATGAACTCCAGCTCCTGTGGGAATAGTAGCCCAGAACGATGGAGCTGTCAGTGAAAAACTGCACCGAAGTGCCCAAATTTAAATGACCACTGAGTCCCACAGCCACAGGGCAAAGCCAAATAATTCAGGAGAGACACAGCTTTCAGGAGGCAGAAAGTACTCCTGTGAATATCATGAGATTTCAGCTAGGGGACTCAGGTCCATTGAAAACATAGACAGCAATCGTTTAGAAGGATAAGGATAATTAAATTCATCTGAATATTACAGGATATCTTTCTTAAGAATGTACATACTACAGAAACAGTAAAAAATCATAATCTTGTAAATGTTTTGCAACGTACTCTCTATAAGTTGGAACATGTCATATTAATTTGCTTGTAAGTTCACTGAGGATAAGGAAGATTTTCTGATTATGGAAAACAATCAATCTTAATTAATCTTAAATGCATATTTTCCCACCAGAAATTCACTTGGATAAACAATATTGCTGTAATTCTATGAAGGCTATACTGTATTATACATAAAAAGCCTAATCCCTGACTTAAAACACCTTAAATTTTGAAAAAATGTTTTGTCATGCACCTTTGTAATTAAATTGGCACTTTAAAAAGAATTGAAAAATACTCACCCTCTTGTCCTGCTCATAAGAGGAAGCTTCTGTACTAGGCAGCAGATGTGTAATAGTTGCTATCAGAATCTGGGGAAATATACCATATTTCTTTTAAAATACAACCTAAATATTAAAGTTTAAGATATTTTGTTAAGCAAGTAAATGTGACGTGATTCTTGAAGTTATTTTGAGAAAAACTGCAGTATTCCTTGTCAAATTTTTTTTAATAAAAACACTTTTAATTGAGTTTTGCAGAAGACATTGAAGGAATATGTTCTGCTCAACTGACGTAGATGCATTAAGGACAATGAAACTCACAACTACCCCAAATATTCAGACAGGAAGAGAATTTGATTCAACACACTCATAGGGTGAAGGAAGGAATCTGATGCTGGTTTGTGTATGGGGCTATTGAGCTCCATTATTTCTTAGAACTAACAGAATTTTGAGAAAAAACAGGCATGAGACAGGCAGATTACATGTCAATACTGGAGTCAGGATGTAAGTATGCTGCAAATCTCTACTGCTAGTGTTAAGTAAGATTATGTTTATACTAATTCAATGTTTTGTGAAACACAATTGTCAATATTCTGTTATTTTAACTTCAGGGAAATATATTTTACTGTTTCATTTAAAATAACTGAAAATTTCAAGTTTAAAAAAATTACTTACTTGAATAATCCTTAAAGGTGAATCAGCTTGATACAGTTGAAGTCTATGTACATAATGTATCAGCATGTTCAGCATACTGCAGGCAACCTGGGCTACTGTTTTGTTTGGAAACTAGAAAAGAGAACACAGCACAGCAACAATGATGAAATATAAGAGCACATTAGGTGGTAGGGTGGTCACAAATTTCAGTGACAGTTTTATACATATAGGTCCTTAACTACCTATTTACCAGAGAAACAGAGTTAAATTTTAGAAAACTTAAAAGGAATTACTTACTTGTAAATAAATGTTAGCAGCTAACACAAAAGGTTTGGGACAGACAAGCAGTGAGTTGTGCACAGTGAGGGAAAGGGGAAAGGAGTCTCCTAACAAACTTCAGACTGGTTAGTACAATATCATGAAGCCGGGAAGAATTAATTTCTTGTCACATGAATCACTGCAAAAACCCCCAAAGATCCAACTCTGAAATCAGACATCTTCACCAAGGCAGGTGAGGAGTCACATACTCAAAATGCAGCCTATGGTTAAACATGAGACTAACTCTTCTGCTGTTTGCTAGCACCTGCTGTGCCCAGCACCTGTTTGAACTGAAATGAATGCACCTTGGCTTCTGTGCTTAACTCTGCTTTTCTCTGCTATCTCTTTAAGGCAGGAGAATGCCGCAATGGAGCTTGCCTTCCACAGTTACTGTGCTGGTCAAAGCAGAGGAGAACGTATTTGTACAATTAATTCCCAGCCTTAGGAGGGGATATAACACTCTATTCTACTCTCTTAAGTGGAAAAACAAAGAAATTAAGAGATGGGGATATGTTTCCCTAAATTGGTAATGCACAGGACATGTAATTGAGGTTTCTACCTTCACTGCATTTGCTTTAAAACATAAAGCTGTGCAACAAATGACATGGACAAAGTTAATTTAAAAAGTGAATTCTTGCATTATTAAAAAAGTAGTTTATTTGTTTTAATCTCATTTTATTCAGCAGGGAAGCTGTCACAGGTATGTGCTGCAGGGTGGCTATCTACATCTGAACTCAGAAAAGGACAATTATGCTGCAAAAATACTTAGATTTAATTTCTTGGCTTCACAGACTGTTTTCTTACTCAGTTCAGTTCCATTAACCCTTCAGGGAAAGATCCATGTCACAAACTTTAAAAAAAATAAAGCTTAAAGAAAGCTGAAATGCTTGGGTAATGAAGCCTGAGCAGAAAATGAAAGATTTCAGAATAAAATTTTTGAATGACAAAAAGTTAAAGATGGGAAATACACTGGAAGAAAACTCTGTTATGGGTCAGCTTCTTATCAAAGCACAGCTATCCATTTTTACATTTAAAGTCTTGAAAAGAAAAGAAATGGTACAAGCACAAGGAAAAGTATGGAGTATGAAGCTTTAATTAACATTTTTTATTTGTGGTATCTATGTAAGCATAAAGAAAGATTATGAATGGCTCTTGTAAGTCATCCACAGAGACCAGAGTACACAATGGGTAGTTAATTCTTGTTCTGACTTTCCCTGTTTCTCAGTGGATGCAGTTTCATGTTATTTTTGGCTTTTAATTAAGAACATAGTGAACATCTCACATCTGCAAGTCTTCCCAGAGCTTATGACAAGAACACCATTTTTTTTATCCCTCATGAGATAGCCACCCTTTATGCTGTGAAAGTACTCTGTAAGAGCACAGTAGGCAGAGTACAGATTCTAAAACTCAAGCTTGAGTGACAACAAAAAAAAATTAAATAAAACTGAAAGCATAACAATTTGATTACAGAACTTTAGATCAAATCCAGATTGCTGGAAACATCCTTAAAAGCTTGCAGGAAAACCCTGAAGTCACTGAAGCAGACAAATGGGGTGGACAAACCAGAGTAGCTTAATACAGAGCATCCAGATGACTGACTGTAAGAAAAAATTACATGAGAAAAAGACCTGGAGAATTTCCAGAGTCATTGAATAATCAGCCATTCACTATTTAAAAACAGGGAGCATTTTCTTTTTTTAATTTTTAAAGTTTTTTCTTTTTTAAGAGGCTCATCAGGCTCTAAAATGAAGACAAATGATTTCTAAGGTTGGTTTATGCAGACCTTGGTTGCAGTTCCTTCGTTGAAGAGACAATTTTTTTTTTTAATCTAAGAAAGGAACAAAAGTCAGTGGAGATACAAATTTCACATAAAGATGAAAAGTATAAAGTAATGAATATGAAAAAAAAATTAAAATCTAATCTGGTGCACTCAAGTTTTCATATTCATGGGAAGAGCATCAGGTAGGAAGTTTTGTTCAACATTATGGTAACTGGCTGAAACAGATTAAGCCCTTCATCTGCTTCAGAAAGCTGTGCTAATATGGTCAATGTATTACATGTCAAAAAAATGCTGTCCTGCTTTCAGCAAGGATGGAGTTAATTTCTTCTCAGTAGCTGCTACAGTGCTGCATTTTGAATTGGGAATGTGAATGGTGTTGATAACACATTGATGTTTTGGGTTTTGCCAAGTCCTGTTAACTTAAGTCAAGGACTTTTTCTTGTCTCAAGCTCTGCCAGTGCAGAAATATGCAAAGGAAACTGGGAAGGGTGATCTGAACTGGCCAAACAGATATTCCATAACATAAAACATCATGACCAGCGTATTAACTGGAGGGAGTTACCTGGAAGTGTGACTGGTCTGGTTTTGGAAGGGGGGGTCTGGCATCAGTCAATGGGCAGTGAGCATTTGTATTGTGTATCACTTGGGGCTTTTTCCTTTTGCTTTTCATTACCATTATTACTATTATAATTTACAATTATTACTGTATTTTACTTTGTTTTCAATTAAAACTGTTCTTATCTCAACCTCCAAGTTTTGCTTCCCATTCCACTGAGAGGTGGAGGAGAGTGAAGGGATTGAGTGAGCAGCTGTGTGGTGCTTAATTCCCAGCTGGACTTAAACCAACAACAAATGCTCGTACACTTTAGAACAGTTATAGAGCTGTGGGTCCTGGAAGGACATTTTCCTGACCTCAAGTTGCAACATTGAGTATGTGCCAGAGAGCAAAACAATTTGCCCCTTTGAAGTTGCTGTTTTGATCTGCCTTATTTTCCAAGAGCCTTCAGAGGTGGCATAGAAGCAGCTGTGCAATGCTACAAACATTTCACCGGCCCGTCTTTGTCTCTGGAAAACGCTGTATGCTGTAAAGCATAGCAGGAGGTGCTTGAAAGAGGGTCCTGGGGTGAGTTTGGGCTGTGCAGGGGTTCCCGTGACCAGAACACCCAAGTGCAGCCCCGTGAAGATGCGGGGGCCCTCGGCAGACAAGCCAGCGAGGAGGGGGCGGTGCCGGGCGCGACTGTGAGCCTTTTAAAGGGCTGCAGGGAGTGAGGCGAACAGGAGAGTGGCACGGCTTTTCTCTGGCCATCCGGGAGCAGCCGATAGAGGCAGCAGACTCAGTAGCTGGTAAGCAAGAGCATAGATATCCTTTCAGCCCAGCCATAATAGCAAATTAGTTTAAGCCTCCTCAGTTATGGTGTTGATGTGCCATAGAGCTCAATCCCCTGTAGCTGCAGGAGGCACTGCATCAGCTGTGTCAGACGCCTCCAGCCAGCCAGACCTGCTGATGGCAGATGCAGCTCTCTGGGTCACAGGTTGCCAGAAGTGCCTGTTGCCTCCCTGTGAGGCTGGGGCAGTCACTTTGCAGGTGTGCTGTGGTTGGAGAGCTGTGTCACTGGTGAAGGAGCTATGGAAGGATGTGAACAGGCTGCGTAGTATTCGAGCGAATGAGCAAGAGAAAGACCAATTATATTCAGAGGTGCTACAGTCTCCAGACTCTCAGGAGTCTCAGGTTAGAGTGTCAATGAACTGGCACTTTGCCTATTGCCTAACTCTCGGTGTTTTTCTCAGAAGAGTAGTCTTACCATACTGTTTGTCTTCCAAGGGTTCATTGCTTTCTGGATGTTAAATCCACGCTCGTAAATAATATATTAGCATTCATTCAGCTAAGTCTGTACAGCACAATTTGTGATGTATCTACAGCATTTTTAAGAGAAGCATAATAAAGTCATGAGATGCAGGTGACTGGATGACCTGTTAGGATCCTTTGTGCTTGGATTTCGTCAGAAGTTATTACAAATACAGAAGTATTGCCACAGTGCTGGGGAGAAGCACTAGTTGTATCCAAAGTCAGCTGCTGAACTGCAGCTTTGAATATGCTTCTGGTATTCCAAAAATGGGCATACAATTGCTGCCAACATTTCTATTCAAGCTTATTTGCCACCTGAACTTATCAATAGGTTGGACTAGGACTAAACCTTCGTATCCACTCATTTCTCCTGAAAAGAAGAAAATCCATGCTGGGAGTTCAAACCTCTGACTGCTTGGTAGCCAGGAGACTGCTTGGGTAACAAATTAGAACTAATTTGTTTCTCCCATGACATATTTATGAACTTTTCATTTCATTATTAAACTCAGTTGTGAATGTATACCACTGCTCAGAACAGGAGAAAAGCCAACATGCTTTAGATGTTTTTGCCAACACAAAGCAAAGCTTTTGCCAACACAAAGTAGAACTATAAAGATCTTTGTTTTCTCATTCAAGAAGTAATTTATGTTTAACATAAATGAGATACGAATAATTATGTAAAAATGAAATACAAATATATCAAAGACAAAGAAGAGAAATCACTACGAATTTCAGGATTGAAAATACTTCAAATGTTGACAAATTGTAGAAACAAGATAAAAACATAATTTGACTAATACCAAACTTGCACAGGAACTTGATAAAATGCAAGAGTTAAGGGATATTAAAAAGCAAAGGGAAAACCCTGGAAGACATTATTAGTGGAGCTGCAAAAATGAATGTGACTTTGCAAAACAAGAAATTGCAATTTAGAGTACTAAAAGCCCTGCTGCTACCTGTGTTAAACAGCATATGATCAGCTGATCTGCTAAGATATTTTTCACATTACCATTGCTTAAAAGAAAATAATAGTCCCCAACATCTGACAGAAGTCATGTATAACAGGTATACACTGTGATTCTTATCGATGTGTATATATGGAAAGACTAGACTATTCACTGAATTTTGATGCAAAGAAATAGCAGGCTGAAAGGTTCTGAAAATAAACTGGAAAATACTTAAAAACTCTAAGCTAATTCTCACAAATGCAAATCTGCAAAATGCTAAAAAATAAGATGTTTTTACTAATATTCTATGTACTCTATAAGAAGAAATATGCAAAAGATTCAAAATAGTAGGAAAACAAAATACACTCATTGAGAAAAAAAGGCCAAACAAGTGCAGCTCCTGAAATGACATAGAAAAGCACTCTGCCACAGTAAATTAAACATCCTTCAGTGCTTCCATACATGTAGCTTAAGTACTCTACATTTCTCTTTAAATATCTAGCTGGGCTAAGCAAAAATACTGCATAATGCAGTGACTCTCAAACTCAGAAGCGAACATGCACAGAATGTAGTGACACTATGGGCATAATGGGATTTGGATGGTGGCGGCAAGAAGACAGCAAATGAGCAAGAATCACAAGAAGCTTTGGAAAACTTCTGCTTGGCCCTTGCATTTGTCACCTTCCCACTTTCTTTTCTGTCCCCCTCTTGCACTAGATGTTCTGCTCAGTCAGTAGCCAAAGAGTACAAGGCAGCAATTTGTCTTGGGACAGATTATTAGCATATATGGCAGATGGCTCCCAAAACTGGGATTCCTTCCCGTGTTCCCTCTACCTTGGCCTCTTCCTTTTGCAATGTGGCAGGAGAATCTACCACAGAGGTTTTAAGAGTACTAGTAACCCAGGATGCCAATTAATGAGGTCTGTGACTGACTTGGACAACCATGGCTAGCCTAGGCAGAAGACACAAATGTTGCCGAAGGAAAAACTCCAACAGTTTTGTAGTCCAGTGTCTTTGTATGGATCTCTACTGGGTGTATGTGGCAAGGTTTTGGTAATGGAGAAGACACAGGGGGATTCTCGGTGAGAGAAGGGTAGGGACTGCCCCAAGCCAGAAAGAGCGTGTTCCAGCCAGATCTCCAGTGGACCCACCAAAGAACAGCTGAGCCCATCTGCCAAGTACGTGGCAACTTTGTGAAAACATATTTAAGGAAGGGTAAATATGCCACACCAGCAGAGGAAAAAAAAAAAAAAGATGGAATGAGAAACAGTTGGCAAACACAAAGGCCAGGGAAGGAGGAGGGGGTGGAGGGGCTCGAGGTGCTAGAGTAGAAATTTCTCTGCAGCTATGGAAAAAACAATGCCAGAGGAGCTATCCACACTGCAACGCCGGAGTACCCCACACTGCAGCACTTGGTATTTCTTGAGGGCTGTCTGTGGGCAGTTCACAGTCCACACAGAAGGAGCTTATCCTGAAGGACAGCAGCCAGTGAAAGAAGGGAGGAAGAAGTGGCAGGCAATGACTGTTGCAGACTGTCTGTAAGTCCCCATTTCCCATCTGCTCTGTACTACTTGGGACAGCAGGGGGAAGCAGAGGAGTTGGAAACAAAGGAGTGAAGCTGAAAGGGATGGCAGGGAAAGATGGTGTTTTAAATTTTGTCTTTGCTTCTCACTGCCCAAATTATTTTAACTAGCAATAAATTAACTTCCCTAACTCAAATCTATTTTGCCCATGATAGTAGCTGGTAAGCAATCTCTCTGTCTTCATCTTGTCCCACAAGCTTTTTTGTGCTGTTTTTACATGCTGTTGAGGAGGGGTAGCGAGTGGATGGGTGGAAGTTTGGTCCTTACTTAAAGTTAATTCACCACAGGCTTCTGGATCTAGTTACAAATAGATGTGGAAAACTCTGGTGGAAGTTTGGGTCCAGGATATGGGAAGGGGTATAGCTGGACAAAGCCAGACAGAATTTGCTGAAACCTAAATTGCAAGGATTAGTAACTAAAGACAGGGTATTGGACAAACTATTATGCTCCAAAGAGTAGTGGTTAGAGTGGCTAATTATGTATATTAAGATCCACTATCTTATCTCCTACCCCACCATTTCCTCCAAACTTAAAGAAGGCTAAAGAAATTTTGACAGTTCAGAGATTCACTAATTAAATTGAATTTACCCTTTTTATAAGGATTGCAAATGAGGCTGCAAAGTAAGGATGGTAAAATGTGATCATGACTGAAAAGGCAAAGTATCTTTACACATCAAGTCAATATACATTGCAAAAGTTTAAGTTTCTCACCTTTAAAGAAACACAAATAACATTCAACGCTTCTTTGATCTGAGGATGATGTGATTCATGAACTAGCTCCTCACAGATCCAAATACCAAGGCTGCAAAGTGCAACACATCTGTAAAACAATGTTGGTAGACAAGTGTTGAGAAACATTCTACAAGAATGTGTAGTTTTTATGATTCATTATGTCTTGCTAAAGACATATAACAACAAATATGTTCCTAATATTTCTAAAAAACCTACACAAAAACCTTTACAGCGCTGTAACTTATAAAAAATGAGCAAAAAGTCCAAAGTACCCTGGTGAAGGCAGAGGAAAGGACAGAGGAATCACCCTTCTGAGCAACTGAAAAATCCAAAAGACATGAAGAACTCCTGCATCTCTATGTACTTTTTCAATTACAAATATTACCTGAAATCAGTGTATGGGAAATCCCTATATTTTCTTAAGACAAAGTAAAAACTCTTCCTCTTTCCCAAAATAAAAGATTGCTCATATTTATTTAGAGCTTTTGAGATGCAGAGACAAGAAAGGGGAATATTACTCATTCACAGATGTTTTTATTGTTTTATACTGACAATGAACAAGGATGAATAGAGGAGGTGTAAATGAATCCTAGAGTCAGTATACATATTGTAATTAAGTACTTCAACTTCCATTGTTGTTTCTTCATTTAAAATCAGGAAATAGAAATGTAAAGGAAAAGAGTATTTAGGTATACGTGTTCAAATCAGCAAGGATGGATGACATTTGTTCAGAAATGTTAAGGAGCTAGCCTAAGCAACCTCTGAGTAATTTAATTATCTTCTAGAACACAGTCTGCAAATATTTTGGAAACAACTTCAGAATTCCAAATTCTCTGAATAAAATTGGAGAGCAATCCAAAATTGACAAGATGCAAGCTGGTCATGTGAACTGCAAAGTATTACATCTGGAAGGAAAAATTGTAGCCTAGAATAGAAACAGAAGTCTCTGAAGGCTCTGAAGGATGTCCTGCAGCAAATGGATTTTAAGGCTGCACAGAATCATGAAAATGCTTACAGGTAGCAAAATTACATCTAGGAATTAATTCTACATGATACTGTAAAACCATCCTGTTTTGTACATTGTCACTGAAAGAATAATTGCAAGACTGCCTCCATTACAGTTTGATTAAACCCATTTAAGAATAAAAACAAGACTGATGAAATCTAGGGGGGAAAGTGGTAAAAATAGTAAACAACCGTGGGAAATATTGCACATGGAGGAAAAGTTGAAGGACATACTAGGTCTAGATCACAATTAAGAAAGAAAATTATTAGAAATTTTCTGATGTGCAATAATACACATAAAAATTTCCTTTCCTATAGAAAGGATTATTCCTATACACTGTCATAAACCCAACTTGACAGTAAAAATTGGATAAGTACTGGAATAATCTAACATCTTTGTAAATTTCTCCTTAGAGAAAATTTTCAGGACAATTTACTGCTACAAGCTACTACTGCAAGCTACCCCCAGGGATGTTTTAAACACACTCTAGCCTCAGAGGAGGAGAAGCAATCTACACTTCTCCTATGTCCATACTATGTATTTCAATTCTCTCTGAAAAAATTAAAACAATACTGTAGTGTGGATTTAACAATAAATGTAGACAGTTTGTGTAAGGTGACTAAAAAAAGAACCTTTAGTATACAGAAAAGTAGACAATTCTAAGTATGTGTTACTATTTTAAGTTTTCTTCATGCTACTGAGAACTATTCCACATCTGATGATATACTGATGTCCAAGATATCCAGAGTCTGAGAGGTTTCTACTAAGAACAGCAGTTTTGTTATCATTATTCAGAGTAATCTCTAAAAATTGTGTAATAATATGGCCACAATATTGTTATTAAAGAATCACAGCTTTAACAGCACAAGCAGAAAAAGGGACAAACATTAAGTTCATCAACTTCTTTTTCAGACTGTCAGCAGCAGGAGAGGTATTTGATTAACACAGTTCTTACTCTTTATAGATGGAGATCTGAGAGTAGAACGTATTTCAGATAAGTGACTTCCCTGAAGCCTAGTTGAGTCAAAACACAAAATGCTTAGTCTCTGTGGAAGTGAAAAGGAATAGATATTTATAGCTTGGGTAACAATAATCACTCAGACTTACTGTAGATACGCAAAGCTATGTGTACCTATGTTCCAAGTACAAGCTGTGTATCTGTGTTCTCTCCTTGGAAATTGCAGAGACAATTAAGCCTCTACTAGTGATGCAGCATAATCATACTGCAGATTCTAAAGACAGCCTCCAAGAGTAACCCCTGTGAACTCTGTACTTCTGTAAACAGATGGTATCAGAGAAGTTATTATCAAAAAGGACTGTGGATAAACTGCCACTGAGGAGTAAGGCAGCCATGCTTCAGGAGCTGTGGTAACATCATTATCCTCCCAATGATGACAAACCTTTCTGTCTCACAGAAAGGGGCAGAGGTAACCCATGGAGAGACTGGGCATCTATTCCTTTTCAATCTCAGTTTAATGCTATTACACACAGTGGTCCAACTTGCATTTTGAGAGCAGCCTAAGTCAGCATTCTGAAAGGCTGTGCATGCACATGTGCCTCTGCTCTTATATACACACTCTCACAGCCAGACAGGATATGAGGATGTGCAGGATGTTCCCTTCTTCTTCCGAGTCACCCCGCCAGAACTGAAGATGCCCATACAGTGTGCCTCAGTGCCACAGCATCAGTAACAATATTCTTAACCAAGTGGATTTAAAATGACATTTTTCAAAAGCAAAATGGACAGTGTAACGCTTTTTAGAAATCAGTTTTGTAAAGAACATGAAAAATGAAATTAACACGATCTCAGAACGTTCCCTCCTTCCCCTGTGTTGAGAGGTATTATCAGCTCAGGTGAAGAAACAGGTAAGTAGGCTGATGAAAACTGCTCTTGGTTTTCCAGTAAAACTTATTGAACAAAATGTTCAATAAGCTGATCTTTCCAGGTTCATAGTTTTCCGGGTATGTAGTTTTAATATTTTTAAGTCACTATATATATTAGTTGTGTGTATATATATATTCTTCCCAAATACAAAGGGCACACAAGTGTGCTCTTCCTTGGTAGGTGTCACAGACTCCTGTTGCAATCCCATACGCAGGACTCTGTAAGTGAAAGCCTCTGAGGATGGGTAAGGAGGAACAAAAGCCTAAGCAAATTAAGAATTAGAAAACTGGTAACTATGGTCTCTGAAGTCCCCTATTTGATGAAGATGCTTAGGTTTAAGCATCAGAGCAATCATTCCTAGTTTAAGGCTTAGCTTAGTTTTTTGCTTGTTGTCCCTACCATAAAGAAGGGCTCATGTACATTGTATTGTTTCTGGTTTTCAAATTAAATCGTGTGGTCTAATAAAAAATAACTATACCTCCCTCATAAAAAATTTTGTCTTTAATGAAAGTAAAAAAATGCCTCTGTAGTACAGAAAATCCCTGAGCTGAACACCAGGGTAGGCTGGGAAAGCATACAGCTTATTCTCATACCCATATTTATATCCTATCAGTTACTGTCAGAGATAGGGTACTAGATCGGATCAGCCCAGACTGTTCTTTTAATGTCTCTCTTACAAACAATTTCAAATTCACACAGTGGATCACAGTTTTGATAGCAGTGAAAAAAAAATTAATAAAATGCACATAAACTTTTACTTTAAGCTCTCTAACATATCCACCTCAAAACAGTCTAATAAAGAAAAAAATCTAATAATTTAGAAACTCTTCTTGTATGACCTACCGTGCAGGACCAGATGGTTCCTCTCTTGCTGAACTTAACACAGTTTTAATTATGAGTTCCTAAAACAAATAGGAAAATATTCACTGATTTACCCATAACTCCATCACATGAAGCATCAGAAAACTACAATTTTATTATAGTACACAGAGGCACGTTGCTTGGCTGAGTCAGTGGGTTGTGGTCAGATGAATTGTTTGCTTACCACTACTCCAAACTTGTAGTCTGTGCCAGGTGCTCCTTATTGTGCTACCTTAAGAATATCCCACAGGTTACTGTCCTAATTTCTGATGATAAACCATTTATCCAATTCTTGTCAAAACATTTCCATAAAATATCAAGGGTAAAAAAACCAGTAAGGGACATCCTGAAGCTACCTTCTGTGAGTAGTGCTGAAGGATATGACAGAGAAATCTACTACTTCGAGGTTTAAACAAGCATGTGTTAAAAATTTAATTGATTTTAAAAGTATTTGCAATTAGTTGCAGAGTAAGTGACTGTAATGCCTTAAGAATGATGTCGAGAAGAATTCTATCTCAACTGCAGTGAATGTCCCTTAATCTGTAGGTTGCCCTAAATAAAGTTCAAGTAATCAGCCATTATACAATAGAAATGAGAAAGAAGGAATTCAAAATTAGTCTCCAAAGGGGAGCAAGGTATAAAGCAGCTCTCAAGTCATCATTTCTCCCTAAACTGAAACAGTGTGGAAAATTTAAGGGGAGCCTTTCTCAGACACACAGACTGAGCTCTGTGCAGTTTCAGTACACGAGCACACTACCCAATGCTGTGTCATGATACACAGGGTAAGGTCTCCATTAATCCTTGCTTTTTGGCTAAAAGAACACACTGATGTACAGGATTCTAAAGCCCCTAGGAACACAAGCAGATTTCACCACTTGCGAACTCTCAATGAATCTTAAGCTTCTCAATCTTCTGCCTCAGCTGATTAAATCTGTGAGAGCTGCAAATAGCCCTAATGAGAGTGGGCTTGAAAGGGTGAGATAACACATTATTTCCTTTTACAAACATAAGAAAATACTTTATTATTAATTAATAGCAATGATAAAGTATGTTTAGTAGAATAAAGTTTGACAAGATTTTATGGGATCTTGAGTCTTATAATCTATTTGAAATTATTTCTGAAAAATTTTAGCATCTTAAAATTTTAGTTAGTATTTTTCTGGGAAAACACCATATTAAAAATATACTAGCTGAATACTAGCCAAATATTCTTAAAATTCCTACCTTAACATCCGTAAACTGAGACACAGCAATGTCAGGAATATTGGGGTGAAGAGCTGGCAGTTCACGATATAAATTGGGAAAACAGACTAGAGATCCTAAAAGAACCTGTGCTTCAACTCTTGGTGCCTAAAAAAGAGAAAAAAGGTGGGGAGAACTACATATATTCTTACTGCAATCAGCAAGCTGACATCTCTAGCTGCCTTAAAAGAGTACAATAGCTGAAACTCTGTTTAGCCATTTCCTTTCTCCTGCAAATTCTGCAGAGTTACTAAACAGAGACCACAGCCCCTTGGATCGCTGCTCATGCAAACCCTGTGATCCCATTTTCCAAGATAGTCAAAAGGAAGCAGAGGAATTGTTAGGATTACAGAGAAATGACTGAGTTGCTAACTAGGCTCAGGTCTTAGGTTCAGCTAATTGAACAGGATGTGGAAAATTACCAGACGTGACATGAGGCATTGCTGGACAGAAAAGGCTACAGTGTAAGAAGCTGACAAGCTTCAGATAGTACCTTGAGGAAGGCTGGATTTTGTAGCTGATGAGAGGGGAAATGATGAAAGAAACAGTCAAAACTCACAGACAATTGGAAGGGACTACTGGGAGCACAGAGCAAGTACAACCCCATGCAAGGCCAACAGCACATACGTAATCATATCAGTATTACTGTATAAGGCTGAACCTGCCTGAGTAACAATATCAGAAGTACATCCAAATACTGCAAACACAGCAGATTTGAGTTCTCAGGCCTGATCACGGAAGTCATTACATAGCAAAGATATGGAGGAATAAATACACTTTTAAAATGAAATCTCAGTGAAAATGGACATTTACTTTAAAATACGTTAAAGCACAGAAAAATAGCAGTCATAATTCTGAGAACTCTGAAGTAGAAGAAGATTCTCTGCTTCAACAGTAATTTTTGCATTCTTCACGTACTTTCTGGAAAGGACTTGCATGTGTAGTCAGACATTATCTGTATTCAAAAACCATTACACTAAATTCTGGAATCAAGTTAACACCCCAGTCAAGGAAAAATACTGCTCAGTTTTCTCTTGAATTCTTCCTACTCATTCATAAGTGAGAAGTAACTGTTGAATACTTACGTTGAGGAACGAAGAAGCAGCCACTCTTCCTGCTGCTACAATGAAATCCATAATAAGCATGGTAGCACCGGGCAAACCGAGTGAAAAGAACTGGGGAGAACAGTGCTTGATGATTGTATTGACAATGTCCTCACAGAGGAAAAAGGGGGGAAAAAAGGAAGAGCATCAATATGAATCAAGATGAAAAATAAATTAAAAAGGCAAGTATTTATCAAAGGTAAAAAGTAAAAATATGAGAAAGCAAATTCATTGTGGCCATTAAGATGCTCATTACTGAGTGAAGAACAGCACAAAAAGATAAATTCCTTAAGTATACTCACATTACTGTAAGTAAACTGTAGCATAGTTTATAGATCAATTTAACCTTAGACAATAGTTCATACCTTATATTGATTTACATTTCACTTTTAAGATTTCTATAACTGATTGACCATTCAAGTATGTACGGAAGAGATGCAGTGAGATAATCAGCTATTCTACCTTCTTTAACAACATGCCTAATCCTCTCCAACAAGTATTGCCTGACTATACAAAAAGGTATTAGCCTCTTACATATATCCATATGGGACCAAAATATAAAGAAAGAAAGATAACAAAGTGTTTCATAACATTTCTGGTATGTAGTTATTCCACACAGCATATTATATTCTTGCAGACTAAGTGAAGCACTTTTAAAAATTACTGTACATGATGCAATTTCTTCAAAAGTACTGGAAAAATTATAAAACACTTTAATTCGTAAAACACATCCGAAGTTGACAGACAGGAAAAAAATCCTCCCTTTTCTCCTTTGAATAGTTCTCCACTAGTAGCAATATTCAACTAAATGGCAGCATGTTAGGGGAAGATCTCCTGTCCAGCAACAAAAGCAGCATGAACTGGTTGTTAGAGAATAGAAACTGGAGATCAGTCCTACCCATAGGCATCTGTGGAATAAGCTGACTAAGTCTATTATGCGCAGTTAATGAAAACAGGGTTGTTTGAACCCTTGATCTCACTAGGCCTATAACCACTCCTCAAAAAAGTTCACAAACTCCACTTTTTCACATTTCTGATGCAAAGCTTTAAAAAGCGTGTTTAAGCCATCCAGTATTTTCAGACTTGTTAATATTAAAACCCATGAAAAAGATCTACTCGCACTCATTAGATACACATCTCAGTTTGCTGGTTCCTATTCTTGTTGTAGAAACAAAGCCCTCCAATGTAGTGAGCACAATTTACTACCTAAACTGTTGCATCAGAGAGCAAGTAAGAACAGTAGACTTTAGAGAGATCTGCTTCCTTCTCTTTCTTGCATACTTCAATCTGTAACATACAATCAATAAAAAATGTGAAAGTACATTTTCTGCCCTCATATTTGTTTGAAATGGACTCCAAAAAAAAGGATTTCAACCAAGGACATGAGGACCATTTATCAAAATTTTCTTTTAGAAAAACTATCAGTCACCTAATTATTTTCAAAAATGAAGTTAAATTACTCAGCTGAAAATCCATTCAGTATTTTTCAGAAAATTTTACTTTCAGTTATAACATTTATATTACCTGGAACTTCATAATTAAACTTACTTGATCAACATGAAGAAGTCCACAGTGCATTATATTGTAGAAATGGGTTAAAAAATCCCTGTTTGGAGAAACATCTTGTCTTCGTTTCATTGTCTTACAAATAAGTTTATAAGCATGTAGCTTTCCTTGTTTGTATTTATCAGTCAGCATTGTTGCCTACAATTTTAAAACAACATCTATTATTCATAAATTAGAAAAATGCCTTAAATGCTCCTCTGCATCTACACTAACTTTTATTTCTGTTTCACAGTTCAATGCTCAAATTTACCTTGAAGAGCCATGGTGTTAGAATTCTCAGTGGTGGAATTAAAACTGGTGGAGAGGGTGAAGTTAGGTTATCTGTTGAAATACCAAGATTGTCTCTTATCTGCAATTATGAAAAAAAAAAAAAAAAGAAAATATAATTATTTAAGGGAAGTATATAAGGTGGTGTTTTTTTCCTTTTGAAAATCCTGCCCTAACAGGTCAGGTCGAAGAAAAGGTTCAGTTCTTTTACCTTGGCCAGATTCTGCCACAGTTCACAAAGATAATCAAAAACCTGGGCATGAATCTCTGGATCCATGATGCTGTTGACATCCCCCAAAATTCCTAGCATTCGTCTCCACATCACAGTGGCAACATCTGCATGCCATCCTGTAAGTGTTCCCCCAGCCATCACACTGCAACATTCTGAGGGGAATTCACTAGTTTCTGTAACAGAAGTAAAAAAGGATAGTGAGACACATACCTCCAAAAAAGGAAGTTCTGATATAACTATTACATACATAGTCTTCTTAAAATCAAAAGCTCAGGCTTTCAGAGCAAGTTATTTTTTACCTATTCAGTCACCTCACCACTGCATAGGTTAAACCCTATTATAAACTCTGTAGAGGAGGAATTCTCTTGTTTCTTATATTCTTTCCATAAATACCATTTAAGGTCACTACCAGAGCTCTAATACAGATCAGATGGACCCAGTAAGGCCACTCCTCTTGTACATTCCTCTTACATTCTCTGGAGTCAATGAATCTCCAAAACTCCACTTGCCTGCTTTCAAGTAAAATTATGTTTCAACTTTATGTTTTTCCCAATAAAACATGAAGACTCTACTAGAATCTACTAGGAATGCATTTTATTGCAAATTGAAGTGAAAGGTGAGAGCAAACCTGTCTAGCTACTGTCCTTTAGAATCTACTAGGAATGCATTTTATTGCAAATTGAAGTGAAAGGTGAGAGCAAACCTGTCTAGCTACTGTCCTTTA
>JAWWEV010000167.1:38600905-38629691 GCA_035583235.1 Hafferia zeledoni
TAGAATCTACTAGGAATGCATTTTATTGCAAATTGAAGTGAAAGGTGAGAGCAAACCTGTCTAGCTACTGTCCTTTAAGCAGTAAATTTGTATGTGTGGGGAGGCAGCATTCAGTAACCCAGAACCACAGCCTAACACCCACCTTGCTCTCTCCACACAGATGATTGATCTAGACTGTTCATACAAAGAAACCTTCAATACATTATGGTGGCTTAAGTCTACTTGGATCACACTTAACTATCTAAAGAGCCACAAGAAACTAACTAATGAGTCAGCTTTAAAGTAGCAGGCATTCAGAATCTTCTTTCCACCCTCTCTGTTGGATTTTCAAAACATCTCAGCACCAGAATTTGCTGGGATCTTCTGAAAATCTCATACCTCCCACAGGCAAACCAAATCAAACTTAAATCTGAATTCAGGCTAATCACATAGCCTCTTCTTTTGAAGATCTGGACCACTGTCATAAAGCTATTAATGGTTTCTAGGCTGTAGATTTCAAAGTACAAAGCAAAATGATATTTCTGTTCATTAGTAGGCTACTTAAAGAAAAAAGGTCTGAAATATATGTCAGAAACTCTTCTGTTTCCATGAGACCAAATATGGCAGAAATGTGTACATTGTATTTACAAAGTGAATGTATCTTAGAATTCAATAGCTCATATAATTAACGTCATTACAAATTTGTTTAAATATGAAAGGGAAAAGAACCAAACTTCCAAGGAGAAATTATAACATTACTTTACAATTATGTCTTATTATTACTTTGTCAATGATAAAATAGTCCATGGCAGGGCCACATAGTAGATTAAGCTGCCAAGATTCTAAGCAGCTAAAGGAACAATTATAAATGTGTGGATTACTAATCCACTGCTAATAATTGCAATGAAATGCAGGATAAAATGCAAAAGGTTTTTGTTTGCTTTTAAAAGAAATCCCTGTAATTAAATATTTTTTTTAAGTGCAGATGAAAGAGACTTGTACAGGATTGTTTACAACTCATGATACGAGCCACATATACTGTTTCACTATATTGCACTAGAAAGAAAGAAAGAAAGAAGAAGTTTGTATTTTCTATTCCAGATATTGCCTAGGTCATCTGGCGTCTGTAAAACAGAGTGGTGGAGCTTCTCATCCAGCTGCAGATCCTTCTGCTCAATATGATCTGCATGAAGAGTGGCAGGAGAGGGTGTCTGTGATCGGGATCCAAGGGCGGATTGGATTGGAGAAGCACTTTCAGAGCCTGCAAATGCAATTTTTAACAGTTACCTTGTACGTCTTTTCCATTTTTCTTGAGCTACCAAAATGTTGTCTAAACGCAGCATTGACAGAAAGCTGAGCAGCTTTTAGGTATCAAATATAAAACCAGTAAGATCTCCCTGTGACTGGTGCTCTATAAGAAAACAAATTACATGTAGGAAAGCTGAGAGATGAACATCAACATCAGTTAGGTCAGTGGATTAACAGACCTCTGCTTTAGGTCCAAATAATTTTAAATGTGTTTGTTCTGCAGCGCTTTCATCATTTTGAACTAGTCAAATTTCTCATCACATTCCCTCACCTAAATTTCTCTCCAGCAGAGTTTTTAACTAAAATTTTTCCTGAAACATATCTTTTTCCAGGCTTACTGATTCATGCAAGTTAATTTATAAATAAAAATGAAACCAGTAACTGATAATCTTTGATGTTTTTCTGCTGATTGGGCTGAGAAAATCTGTATGAAGGGAAAGTTCTATACAGTTGGAGGAGTATTACTTCCTCTAAGACAGGAAATCACAAGTGTCTGAATGGCGGTGCTGTAAAGGCATTTTTCTGTGATCATCTCTGAGCAAGCTCTCCAGGCAACCAACTACGTGGTCTCTACTGAGAGACCTGTGGAGAGGGAGTAGGTACTTGTATTTTTCTTCTGCACTATCTTACATTTCATATTCTGAATTTGTCTAAAGATCCTTATAAAAAGCTGAGTTCAGCCAGAACAGACACACGGCAGACAAAAAGAGACTTTCCTACATATCAGCACATGTTAAAATGGAAGAATTCAAACCTGTTACCTTTAACTCTTAGATAAATGTAAATAAAAATACTATGTGTGAAGTTCAGTAATACAGATAAACTGAACTTTAGGGACAGCAATGAAAAAGTGAGTCTTTTAATACAGAAATTTTCCCAAATTATTGTGAGAATAATCAAAAGATTGCAAAGAGAACAGTGTTTAAAAATTACACAGAAAACATCAGTGTTATAAAACCAAAATTGTGGTAAACAATCTTAATTACATTGTTAAACTGCAAAGGTCTCTATCTCCTTTAAATGACTAAGGCAATGAAGCTTTTACCATCAATTTAAATCAACATCTCTATGCAGGACAGAGGGGTACTGCTGCTTCACACAGCAGGCAATGACACTCCCCCCTTGCTACTGACCACTTGTTTTGTACACACTTACAAAGATAACATAAGATACATCTTAAAAGATATTCAAAGAAATATTTTCTTACTGCATTTCCATTCTGTTTAAAGTAGTGCAAGGGAAGAAGCATGAAAGAGTGATGGGGAGGAGTGAGAGTGAGATAGAGAGGGAAGGAAAGGGAATGAGATGGAAAGAAAGAGCAGGCAAGGACAGCAGGGAGGGACAGAGAAAGGAGGGGAAGAGACCTTCATATGACAGAAAAGATTGGAGAGAAACAATTACGTAAAATTTGCAGAACTACACTGGAGACTGTCACTAAAGGATATTCCAGCATATACAGATCTGAATTTGACTGAGACTACCATGGGTTCAACTTGTTCTAGGACAAGCAAACTGCAGTCAATAGTAAACACTAAGAATATGAAATAAAGGTCATATGCCAAAATTAATTTTTCCTTCCAAAACCTTCAAGATAAAACTACTTGAAAGGAGCAGTTTTTGATCAGCAGAACCACTGAAAACTTATTTCTTATGAGTGTGTTTTGAGGTTGAGTTTCTGCACTGATTTGTTGGCATCTAATATAATGCAACTGACGTTGCAGCTTCCCTGTCATGGGACTCTGCATATGTGCGGTTTTCACAAGACAGCTGCCTATCTTTCAGAAGACATCAAAGAAAATAGTATCTTTCTCTTTCCTTATATGTCAGTTTAGCAGAAATTAGACAATGGGCTCCAACATTGTTGAGTGTGTGGAACAGTCAGAGATAGAAAATGGCACACAAGTATTGCTTCCTCATTAAACCCAGCTAAATGCATGTGACACAAAAAAGCTGCCCCTCTAAAACAGTGGTCTAAGCAAGATGAGAGAACCACAGAATCTCTCAATAGGCAACTCAGTCAATAATTGCAAGCTTATCAATTCAATTATAGTGCAAATTTGGACAAAAATACAAAAGAGTAATGAAATAATTAACATATAAACACATACAAACAAACAAAAAGAACAGATCTTCAGCAAGGATCTTCAACAAGCACACAGTAAAGATTAAAACAAAGAGGACAAAAGTCAAGTTGAACAACAATGTCCATGAAAGCTAATACCATGCTTCTTTCCCCAGAAAGGCACTTTTTAAAGTGAAGACTGTTGGGGGAGAAGTAAAGATGTCTTTCCATATCTCTGAAAATGCAGAGTTTGATTTCTCACAGAGAACAAAACAATGTATATAGGTACAAGCACACACAGATAAAATAGGTACTTCTTGTTGCAGCTTGTTACTTGTTATAACTAGAGTTGTAACAGGAATGGTAGTATGTATCAGTCATGGAACAAGTTATATAAAAAGAACATCTTTGCTTCAGATTTACAGACTCTCTTGTCTCTGGCAAGAGACTGATCTTCAAAATCCTCCTTCTCATAGAAAAGGATTCTCTCTTTCAGAAAGGAATCTATTCAGTTTGGGTTAACTGCATCACCTGGTGGTTGTTCCTCTAACTTATTTTCTCTGTCACTCTCTCAAGAAACAGTTGCAATACAAACTGGTGGAGCATCAAACTCAGCAACTGAGGCTGTTACACACTCCTTCCTCACAGGCTTACTTTTTCACGAAAAAAACAACTTAAGTACTAAAATAAAAAGAATTTTTAAGTTATACAAATGGAAAGTGATGTTACATGGCAAAAGAACATTTTACAGACAATACAAAGTGACGTTAAGATGGACATATACAAAAAAATCCAATGATACTTTAGAGCGATACATTGGTTTGTAATAACACTGTTAAAGCCTTTCAAAGAAAAAACTTTTCCTGAAAATCAGTTATTTAACTACCAGTAACAGAAGAACACTTGTAAAAGATCTAGCATACATAATGTGGTAATTGAACAGATTTTCTCATGAAGGGTTTAAAAAACATTTGTGAATGAGCTAAAGATCTTATGGGTAACTAAGTCAGACAAAGGTTTTCCACTGATGTTATTTCATGCATTACTTTTCAATAGCAACAGAAAATATTTGAAATACAAGAATCATCTTAAATAGAATACAGATTCATGACAGAAGCTGAAACTTGCATTCTTCAGGATGTGTGAAAAATTTCAAAAATAAATGCACCTTTTTTTTACAGCTTTTTTTTTTTAATCTACTTTACCGGTAATAGTTGCAGCTTCAGCAGACAATGGTTGCTGATTGAGACTACTTGTTTCTGAATCTATGTGGAGTGTAGTTAGACTGGCCACTTCTTGCTCCTCAGCACTCTGCTGCTGTCCTGAAACTGCATCAACGTCAGTAGAAGCCGGCGTCCCTGCCTCAGTGCCAAAGCTGAAATCTGTGTGAGGAAAATACTGTATTAACTAAGAACCTAAAAATACCACTAATATGAAGAAAACCCAAGGGCCCAGGACCACCAAACTTCTCAATGGAAACACTGTGTGTGCATCTTCTATGCTACTATGATACTGCTGCAAAATTTACAGGAAATGTAACAGCAAAAATACTTGACTATTTTGAATAATCTCTTTCTTGTGAGACTGAACCTGTGACTGTACATCTGCAGAAGATGTTTCTGTTGTGTGTCCTGTATTCTACTTAGTTGCTGTAAGTGCACTCACATGTAAATAAAGTAAAAATAATGGAATAATATATTAAAGAATTTATTTGCAAAATTTAAAAGCTGGAAGAAATGGTCAAGTTTGTTGCAAAAACACTAAACTAAAAATATTATGACCAATGATACTCTTACAAATGTTATTTTAACATTAAAGAAAAAATTGTCAGGCTGAAATGTAGGCTATCATCACTTGGTTGCATAATAGCAACATATATATATAAAAATTGTAGTTTCTCCAATAAATTCTACCATATAAACATTATTTTTATTTTACATAATACACGGAGTCATAATGACCCCATCTGTTGAACAAATGTGGGAATAGATAAACAAAATTAATGAAAAGCACACTAATTTTTATAAAGCATAGTAATTTTACCATGATATTGCACTTAGTATCTTGATTAATCTATGGTTTCACAAAAACCAGAAGCCCTTTAAGTTTTACCTAAATGTTTTCAAAATAATTTAAATAACTTCCAAAATAAGTAACCTTTAATTTTTATATTTTGTGCCAAAGACATGAATGTGCTGCAGGGAAAACAGAATATTGCTTTCTAACTTCTGTTCAGTGTTATTCTGCTTTTTGCACAGAAGTATTATTTTGAAAAGTAGTTTTCCAGTGCTTTTTTTTAAATACTAAAACCACAATAGCATCTTGTAGGAACTCTTCTTGCGCCATTAACTTGCTAATGATTTCAATGGGAAATCAAAATAATCTCTCTCTACAGAAAATTGCTGGCGTACAACTTGACCAGAAAAAAACCCCAAACCAAACCAACAGCAATTTGTAATCAATTAATAAAATATACTATTACTTTAGGAAAAATATACTTGCTTTCGAACTTGCGGCCGTCATACTGGAAGGCGCTGAAGGAGTCTGAGTGGCTGTCTGAGCTGATGAGGTCACTGCTGCCCGCACTGGCCGGCGACGTCCACTCGGAGGGCACGCCTGGGTCATCCACAGCACGCATTTGGTTCTGCTTGTTCAATATATCAGGAAGGTCTTTAGGAACTTCCAGGCTGCCAGGACTGCTTCCTCTTCTTGTCACATTCTACATAAACAGACATAAACTACCTTACAATCTTGGATGGCTTATTTACATAAAATGGAAAGAGCAATCACACATTTGCCAAAGTCAGAATGTAACATATAGTTCATAAGTACCTAAATCAGAAATTGTCATCATACTAAATACATAGCCCAGATTTTCCAAACCCCCAGACAAGCAGCAGCAACTGAAGAACTAATGCAGTCAGGAAATCTCATAAATACAAATTGTATTTGCATAATGAATTTTTGGGCATGTATCATAAAAGGCTAGGATTCAGACTAGCATGGGCCACACATTATAGGTAAGAGAGAGAAAAATAGTAAAAAATGTATATTAGTCTAAATTACTAAAGAAAACTTATTAACCTCGGTTTCAGACACAAGCAGAAAAAAATGTCAAGGAATTTTGCCTTTTCTGGCCTATAGGTTACCATGCTATAAGGAAAAATTTAATTTAAACAGCAAGCAAATAGATTTTTAATTCATGCATTAACACCCTTATGATGAAATCACGACTTTGGTACTGGTTTGGACACCAAAGACCACATATAGCAGAAGTAAGACATGCAGATTTGCTCCTGTACAAGTAAGGTGGTGATCTATTTGAAGTCTTTCTTTAAGGTACATTTATCCAGATAGGACTGTTTGCTTGAGAGGGAAGAGAGATAAAATGGCTTGAAATGGCTTGAAATCTTTATGCATTATGAGACTAAAGATGCCTTTCTTTTACACTAGGCCAGGTCACTTCTGCATTCTTTTACTATCCTACTATTAATTAGAGTTTAACTTAGACTGACAAGCTTTTCATGGTAAGGTTTCAGCATTCAATAGATATAGCAAGCTAAAACTAATCTTAATAAGTTGCATCCTGTTTTAAGAAGGCATATTTATTGTTGTGTGCTAACTACAAAAATGAGTGGCAGTGTCTGAGTATTTACTCAAACTTAGCTCTTTTCTGCTAGCTAAGGAAAGCATCAATTCTCAATACAAATAGTTTTCTCTCTTCTGGGCCAACTGTGATGATTTCTGTTTTACTAATTTGCAGACTAAGTTAACCTTTCTGTGGACTTCAAGTCAACATTTTGTGTTGTAATTCAAGACTTACTAACAAGAATACTTTGCACCAACAGTTTCATGAACATGAGTTCAATACAAAAGAGGAAAAAAAGCATACATATGGACAAAATCTATACATCCTCTCTTGCCATTTACACAAGATGACGATAAAGAAACAATTTTTTTAATCATGTGGAAAAACCTTCTTCTGCCCCTTATTAGCAACAACTCCTTATTGACAACTTTCTATAGGAGCAAATCTTAAAATGATCTTCTTTAAAACTTCTAAGCAGAAAAATTAACTAAACCATTTTGAAACACTATATTGAAATTGTTAGCCATTATGTTCTTTATTTGCAACTTTTTTTGTGTTTTCCCTTTTATTGCTAGTTAATAAGCACTTATCTCTTCAAATCAGTTGTCTCATTCTGTAAGCATTCAACAGTAACTAGAAATTCTCCACTTAAAATTGGTCAAAATTTCTCACTATGAATGCCATTCCAAACAACCTGACACTTCTAGAAAAGTGCAGGAAGAAAGCATATGAAAAGCTGGTTTGACCACCAGAGCACTATTTACAAGAAATCATTCAACACTTGGAAATGAAATTTAAAAAGTTAAGGAAAAACATATATTGCATCAGTTTTTAGTCTGTTGCATTGACTATACCTGTAGAGAACAGTACTGTACTATGGCATGCTACTAAACCACATACCACTCTGAGTACTGCAAATGTACATATAAACTATTATTCTGAAAATGCCCATGTACAAAGATTTTTTATAGGCGCAATTAAGGTTTAATTCAATGAGACTCTTCACCTGACAGTAACTTCTGCATTGATTCCCAATGAAGATTTAACAGCTATGAAAACACAAATTGTATAAAATGGCACAAATCTATGTCAAAGTCAAGAAATAATTAAGCAATATTCTTAATTCTGATTCATAAAAGCCAGAGAAATACATTTTAGTGAACTGATTTATAATGTCATTGGCAAGTTCACACATATATGCAGACTTAAGTATTGAAATGTAGCAAGTTTAAAGGCTTACCAGTGCACTACCACTGCGGAGTCTCTCAGCTATAAATTCATCCATGAGGTCAGGAACATTTGTATTGCTACTGCCAATATCACTATCAATAGGGTGCAGCTTTTGACTCATGTCCTCTCTATTAGCTAAAAGCAAACGAACAACCATTTATAGTAAAGAACGCACCAAGGCATTTTCAAAAAAAAAAAGTAACAAATTAAAAAACCTGCCAATTAACAAAAATAAAAAAATTAAAAATCGAATTTGCCAAACATGCATTTTAAGAATGTCTCTTTTAAAGCAGATTCTACTTTCAGAATTAGTACGGCTTCTTCTTCCCACTAAGCAGGGGTTAGTCGATTTCCAGTTCCACCTTTAAGAGCAGGAAGCTTTACAGGTAAGCACTACCCAAAGTTGTTAATGCTTGCTTTAAGGGTAAAGCATATGTTCTTCCTCCATATCACAAGTAAAAAATCCTAAAAATGTATATAATTCCTACAGGCTTCTTCTTCATTGCATTCCTAACGAAAAGCAATTTGGTGGAAAAAGTAAACTAGGTTGCTATATACACTAATGATAAATGGCAATGTGGCACTGTATGCAGGTAGTATAGATGGTGCAAAGAAAACACTACATAATAAAATTGCATGCTGGTACATGGAATGAAAATTCTAACTGCGGATGATCAATGGCTATGAACAATTAATCAAGTTCACTCATTTATCAGTGTTATATATTTGATATAATTATACTGTTCATATTTAACTGTCGTTGTTACACCTGACTTGACAATATTAACCTTTAAAGTCTTCAAGTTATTCTGGTTCTTTTTATAAGATTTTTTTCCCTCAGTGTCATCTCTCTTGAGACCATGGTGTAATTTATTCTAGCAAAAAGGCTCTGTTAAATGTTACAGATTTCAAATAACAGGTACTTCTAAAATTGGTCCTTCCTAGATATCTCTTTTTCAGAAGTATAGATTCTGCAGAGCAGCAAATCGTTTTTGTGAGACCCATGACAGTAACGCGCTCGGGTGCTGTGCTTACAGAGACTGCCCTCAGGTGGCATTAACACCTCAATGCAGGATGCATTGCAGAATCCTGTTAATCATGCCAGCATAACAATGGGAAAAAGGAAAACCTGCATTACTGCTGAAAGTTAATTGATTGTTCATTTAAGGTTACGTGAACTAAGACAATGGATATTAGAGTGATAGCCCTCTTTTTTGATCAGTCCACAGAGGTCTCATGGTTAGCAGGAGAAAGATTCATGAGACCTTCATGAACATCTGCGATTCCAAGAGAAAAAGAAAGCAATGAAAGATGTTGCCAAGATGTAACTGCAGCCATTTTGATGAATGAATATAGGAAGGCCTATGTCATGTTTTGAAAAAGACTCAAACAAAACCTTATGATTAGACTCAGAGAACTGTTGTAATGAAATCATTCCAGTAATGGCAGATTGCTGTTCCACACTATTGAAAAAAAAAATCTAAACTGACCTCCAAATGTAAACTTAAGGAGTTTTGTTTGTTTGTTTGTTTGTTTTGGAGGAGGAAAAGGAGGAAGAGGATGGGGAGGAAGAAGAAAACACACTAAATGAACCAGAAATACAATCAGTTCAACCGAGCTGGTCAAGAGCCAGGTCCTTTTGATAAACAAACTACATTCAGAGTGGAATAGCAGATTCTGATAAAATATGCATATGCCCATCATTCAGTAGGCTGAATTTCAAGGCTCTGCATGGCAGATGAAAATTCAGAAGTCTCAAGGCTTAATCCTTTATTTAGGTCATTTACTGTCTCTTCCTCTTCCCTAACCTGATGGTCTTCAGCAGCAAAGAGGTTCAACTAAATATCTCGAAAAGAGAAATTAGTAATGTAAAGTATGTAAATGTAACTTATGCTGGGAGAAAAATCAGCTGGCTGTAGGCGCATGCATAACCAAACAGGGAAAGCAGTGATCATCCCAAAGCCTTTTGATTGCTTATCAGAGCTTGCTTCAGTTGCATTAAGCCAAACTGGTGCTGCCTTTCTCCTTTTGCGCTCTGCACACTGTTAGTGCTCACCTGCAGCTTTCCTTCCAAAATAGCCCATTACATGACTGTACAGATCCCTCAGTGGAGCCTCTGCTGGCATTCTGTTCTGCCTCTGTGGGGAAACATTTGCCTTCGGCTTCGAAAGAGCATGTACAACAGTTTTATAAACACCACCCAGGGAGCCCTGCTGTTGTGCTGACTCCTGACCTGGTGGCCTAAAGGCACTACGATTATGGAACTGACTAACTGCAATACCTTCTTTCTGCAACACAGCTGCTTGAGTTTCTGTAGATTCCTTAATTTCCTTGCTGCCAGCTGAAGCAGCATTGATTGCATCTAGATGTCTATATATTCCAGGTCTAATCAGTTCTGTGGCAGCTGATGAGCTAGTGCTTGTACTGGTACTGCTGTTGCTGCTACCACTGCTGCTACTACTGAAGCCACCAAGTTTACGAAGTCTTGCTTTCCAAGCAGCCTCTTTGCTCTCAAGAGGATTGTAAAATTGAACAGATTCTGTAGATGGCCTAAAAGTAACATGAACGCTATTTCTTTTTTTAGTTGTTATTTTCATGATTTTGGCCCTATGAGTTACAGTTTCAGATATACTCCTTTTAGTTGGTGCCAGTTTGCTTGTGCCTGTGATGTGCGGCATTTGAGAGTCAATTTGTGCTTTAGGAAGAATTCTCTTTGCATGGACAATACGTGAGTTGGTCAGTTTTTCATTAAACTGGGCACTTTTATGCTTTTCAGCTACCACTGCTTCCACAGCTAAATCTACATCAGCTTCAGTGGCTGCTTGCCTGCACAGGTACCTCTTCCCTTCTTTGCTGCTAGGACTACTTGACCCAGGATCATACATGCTTTCATACTGTTTATTAATATCTAACTGTCTGGCTTTATTGAGCACTTGATTTCTTGTAAAAAAGTCTACTTGAGTAGGTGTAATATTACTTATAAAGCCACTTGGGTTTTGTTCTAGGTCCAGCTCTGTGTTATTGTCTCTTTCTGTAACAGTGATGCTATCCAGGCATTGACCAGTCTGATCTCTATTTTCTAATCCATCCAGTGGTAATCTATCGTTCCTATTTCTATCAACATCATGAGCAAAAGCCTTACATTTATCTATCTCAAAGTTACCGCAAAGTTCTTCTTTTTCTTTAAGATATTCTCTCAGAGAGGAAAGGAGATCATCTTCGCCTTCAAGGTCAACATATTGGCTTTGTTCAAAGGCAGTGTTTGCAAATTCTACCGGCCCTATTAAATGACAAAGATGGTCATAAATACTATCCCCAACTTCCAAGGAGGACTCTCTGCTATTTGTATCAGTGATATGGCTTTCAGTGGATTTATGCATTGAAGAGGTCTCAGTGGAACTCTGTAAGCTTGGAGCATGATGGGATGAACTGTCAACGACAGGAACTGCACCTTTGGCTCGTTCAACTGCGAAAGGTTCCAGGATGTCAGAGGTGCTGCTGCTTCGTGGCAGTGGCTGTTCCTCATTTAATGCACCAAAAACTTCACTTGGAGCATCCTCACTCTGTGAATAATGTCTGACTCGAGGTGGACGTGGAAGAATTTGAGCATCGTCAATGTCTGTAGAAAAAAGTATATGTAACATGCACAAAAATTTACGTATAGAGACAATATATATTTACCACTATATCATACTTATGTGACTTTAAAAGCCAGGAAAGTCCAGAGCCTTGTTTTCTTAGGTATGACAAAAATACTTTTTCCAATACTAGAGTGTTAAAAACACACGCACATAATATCCAGTACAGAATGTAATATAAATGAGTTAGACCATCAGAACACAGTTTTAAATGTTAACATGCATGAGAACAAACAGTGAGATCATGGAACATTTGGAAATACAGTTAAAGCTAGAGCTGTGCCAATAAGTTCAATAATTCAATCAATATTATTCCAGCTAGCTTGTTGAGGAAGTGGTTACCAGAATACAAATGAGTATAAACAGTAGTACTCCCTTTGTCAAATTTACATTTTCAGAAAAATGGCAACTCCAAAGAGAACAAACAAGTTTTTTTAAAATTAAGACTCTCTATTGAAGTGGCATACTTGTATGAATATGTATAAACTACTGAAATATCAGAAAGAATACTAAAATACAATTCTAAATATTACAAGATATGTAATCTTGTGTATACTCAAAGACTAAAAATTTGAGATAACAAAGAAGAGCTGGCCCTATACAGAAAAGATGACTATACATAATGGTCAATTTAAAGGTACACCCCTTTTCCCTAGAAGGGCATTTTGTCTCCTGTCTTCAAAATGTGATCCTAAATACTTAATGAAGGTTTACGTCTCCTCTTCTTCCAGTTTTACTTGAGCAAATATAACTTATATGAGGATTACAGAATTAAGGATTCAGATACTGAAAAACATTCTGCAGCCTCACAACAGTTAACATTAGAGTAAACCCGGTTTTGTCTATGAAAAGACTAAAACATTTGTTATGACCACTTGAATTAGTGATTTCTTGCCTCTGTTGTGACTCCTAATATGTTAGTGTGGGTACAAATCATAGTTAACTGTAACGAAAGCTGCAGTTCAAATGTGGATCACCTAGGAATTGTACACAAGTATCTTCAGCTCACTTTACATCAGCCACAAAGATAAAGAACCTTCACACACCTTTTCAGGTGTCCTGATATGTTACAGGAATATTAAATCACCAGTGTAGGCATGGCTAAATATTCCCTACAGACAATTCAACTTACTGCAAGATTTCATCCTATCACTTGCAGTCTTTTTATGAGATAAGCACTTGAACAGCAAAGTAAAAGCAGCTTACTCACTTCTCTGTTAGTTTCTTTTTAAAAGAATCCTTTATTCCCCAGATTAATTTTTTTCTACCTACTACTTAAAAAGTTGTAGATATGCTTTCAAAATCAGGAATAACAGTAAAGAGCTTAAATGAACACCAGCAAAAGTTATTTGCTACAATAAACAGACTTACCTTGTTGTTCTATCTAGAGCATTTAACTTCAGGACTACAATGGTGAACTTACTTAATATCAGAAAAAAATTCAAACTCCTTTCTCTCCCCTGACTTTGATGTGTTACAGCCAAAATAAAGTAACTATGTTTATAGTTCTGTTTTCATGTATTTCAATTATTACTAAAACTTATCTATAAATATTTAAAAATATTTCAAATCAGTACTTTGTGGATCCATATAATTCAGTAATATTGAATACTGATAATCTGAAGTCCCCTTAAAAACCTGTTTTGAAATGCTCAGACTTTTCTGAGAATGTTTGAGCTGGAGTTGAATTTTCTCATATTTTCCTTCTGAGCAAAGCATATAAAGTGGAGGAATTTTATATATATAAATATATATATAAATATATATATATAGAAAATATACAGAAAAATATAAATATAAATATATATATATGTACTTAACTACAAAGAAGAAGATGAAAAGTGGTATTTCTGTGCTCAATTTTTCAGAGAAGCTAAAGTTTGAAAATTAAAGTTTGACCTTATACAAAGTTTACTGTACTGTAAAGAAGTTACAAGACGGGAAATGGAGAGACCTATATTGGAAAAAAAAGAAGAGACATCCAAGCTACCTCAGAAAATAAACATGTACTGAAAAATAATCAAATACAACACAATCTATTGTCCTTTCTCTCTTCAGTTTCGATAAGGAACAATTTTCTCATCATTGTTCTTGTTCAACTCATTACTAACCACATGAATGAACAACGTCTGAAAAAAATGGTGTCTCTCTCTAGCTGGAACTGTTATTTCAAACTCTCCAGTGACTTAGGCAGAGATTAACACATGTTATGCTTACATAGCCTCAGGCTATTTCTTACAGCTATAAAGGAAGGACCACAGGATTCATTCAAAAATACGTATGATGTTATATATGAGATTAAAATATGGAACTATGATACACTGAACTCATCTTGAGCCTTCAGTATGCATATCTATTATAAACTCAACCTTATCTAAAGCAGCAGCCCAGGAATTGCATGCTGTGCTTGCATGGAGTGATCATGAGTTTCCAGGATGTTAAAAATAACAGAACAGAGAAGTCACAATGCACACAAAGCAGCTTCACACATTGAAATAAATTCAGCTAGATTTATTTCAATGTTGATCCAGAATTCATTTTAATTGCTCACATATGCATGACTAGCACATACAAGTACACACTTTCAAACAAACACGTGCTTGTGTCAATGGAGATTTCTGTTTTGTAGAACAGAGGAAGAAACAAAGGGAATGAAAAACGTATTGTTATTGCAATATCAGCCCTGAAAACACAGGCAATATTTAAAAACCTCAAACAAACTGACCCTTCACAACAAGGGCTCACTTTTGCACAAAGGATATGTAGTCAAACTGTGACACCATAAACTCCTAAGGAGTTTGTATGTTGCAACTGTGCACAGGAAGGCTGCGCCCCTGACACCCTGTGTGCACTTGGGAGAAACACTGCCCTGGTTCCTCATTATACTACAGTGAGGAAGAGATTGAAATTGGTAGATCTGGCCAATCTCACCTAATCACAACTTTCCTTAAATCAATCTTACCTGCCCTTTTTCTGCTAGAAGGCAGAAAGAGAAGGTAGCTTTTCAGCAGCAAGTGAGAGATAGATAAGCTAAAATACAAACTCATGGAGAGACACATTTTGACAAGACAGCATGACTACTAACAGAATATTCCCATATAACACTGTGAAAGGTTTATATTTCATCATGGAAAGTTAGTTCGAGAAGTGGAAAAAAATAATGTTTTGCTTCTCAGCTTTGTTATTTTTTTTAATAAGAACACACTCATGCTGTGAGTTGCTGGGATTAAAGAATAATTACAGCCATACTGACATCACAATTATGATTTCTTTATATTTAATCTTAATGATTACTTACTGATTTGGGAGCAAGGTTGTAAAGGCGTAATATGCATCTTCCTTTCATGTTAATACTTTATTTGAATCTTTTACTCCCAGTGGATAAGGAAAAAATCTCCCATTTGCAATTTGTTAGTTTGCCCATTGCTTCTAGGAATCTTGCCTGCCTATCATTGATACTTTGTTTGACAAGTGATCTTGAACATGAAAATCTTCAACAGCTCCAGAATGAATGGTTACTTTACCAGTTATCTTGTGAAAGTGTAAGACTGTATTTTTTATGATTCTAACAGTCTAAATGAAAAGTTCTTTTTAGAAATATTGCAGATTTGCAACAAATATACTGTACTAAAACACTTCGATAATTAAATACCTTAAAGCATAAACCACTTTCTGGATACTATTTGAAAAGCTGCAAATATTCTGAACATGGAAATACAGCACAACTTAGAAACTACATGAAGGAATTACTATCTTACAAAAAGCATCCTCTATGATGCTAGATGACTAGATGGCAATGTTGAGTTTTTGCAATGTATTTTGTCAACCTACTGACTGATCTTCAAGCAAAAACATTGTCCCTCAATAAATAACAAATTACCTTCTGCCTTACTCTTCAAAATTAATATACTGTACATAAGGTAAAGGTTCTGGCATAAATAGTTTTTGTTGGACTACCTGTCTAGATTCACCAGTGTTCAGTGAGTCCACTTTTCAATGAGAAGTTTCAGAGCTAAAAAGGAGCTGAATACTACTTCCAGAAACTTAAAATTAGGCATCCTATTATTTTGGAATAAGTTGAAATGTTGTATCCTTCAAGTTGTGTTAGATTGTAAAATCATTTTGGATAACAGGAATTTTCACATAATCATGAAATTAGATGAGGGGCTGTCACGGCTCCCTAAATATTGTTCATTACCTAGAACACATTTAGGATAGAAGCAATTTGATTACTTCCCAAATTACATGCTGTACATCTGGAAACAGAAGGCTCTCAGAAAATAATATATTTACTGTAAGAAAAGGCAAGGAAAATGATAAAGCTCCATGAAAAAAAAAAGAAAACAAAGTAGAGAGTGCAATTGAAAATGCAGAAAATTAAAAGAGCAAAGTGCACTCTGATCCAGCAGACAGTGTTCCTTTACTCTGTTATTTTCCCATCAACACTCTAATCACTTGCCTTACTTCACTAGAGCTTTTTAGTTTTCTGGCACTGTTCAAGATTCTTGAGTACATCATGAAGCTGCTGCAACAGCCATCTGTTTGCAAAGACACCAAGACCAGGAAGGGACACATGAGACGTAAGATGCAAGCCAAGACTTTACAGAAACATCGATGAATACTTTTGCCCTCTTTAAGACAGGAAAATTAAGTATTAGTGATTATGTGATGAAATAATAGTTCACTGTGAAAGCTCACTACCTTCTGCAGGTGCTCTTAAGATCTTCATTAAGAACTGACTATTTCCAACAATGATGGCCAGGTAAGATGTACTTCCTAATAGGTTGTTCATGTATAATTCTTACAAAAATTTCTACCTTCTAAGTTCTAATAATTTATATATCAGAAGAGATACCCTTTGTACTTGTACGTTTATTAATTCATTACACATAATTTGTATTTTATTAAACTTTGCTTGTGATGTGAAGAATTCAAATACTTTATAATAATTCATTGTGAAAGTCTGGTCTCTCCCAAGTGGGTACCTTGAACTTTTCTGATCCTCCATCTATGTTTTCAGACTGAATACTAAGGCACCAAATTTCTGTTTCACTACAAGAATTTTGTGACACATGACAAAATGCAATTATGAAGACAGAGTAGTTGGTACTTCTTGGGTAACAAAGGCAGGCAGGAAAGATAGCAAAGAAAAAAAAATCTTCAATAAAAACATTACAGTCATTAAGTCCTTCTATTTGTACACAGCTAAATCTCTATAGACTCCCACTATGCTTTTGGTTTGCATTGGGGTTTTTTTTACCCACTGGGACAGAGGCATAACATGATTGTCAGCCTTATACACTACTAATTTATACTTAAATAATAGCTGGAAAAATAACATTCTTTCCAAACAGGCATTTTTAAAATCTGTGCTAATTCTAATTGTTGAATCTGTTTGTTCAGAGAAAATTATCCAAAGTAAGCTACTGTCAGGGTTGTAGACAACCACCCTGCTGGACCAAACAGAATGTTGAGAAAAACCACAATTCTAAAAAATGGACCATTTGGGAAATGACACCAAAACACAGCACTTTAGAATTACAAACTACAGATTTTTTTTACGTTTTTATATATTAATGAAAAACAGTCATACTCTAAAGCATATTATACGGTATCATATACTTCCTTTTTTCCTGAGAACTGAAGTGTATTATCATAGTTGTTCACACAACATCTATGACACTGAATAAAAAAAATTACGTAGAAAGATGTAAATGGTAAATGAAAGCAAAATTCAGTTTCCCTCCCTCACTCATCACAAATCAAAATTTTAGATTAGTTGTACTCTCTGGTAGACAGATGCTAAATTGTTGCTTAAAAGTAAACTGGAAAAGTGAAGAAATTTCTCTAATTTTCACTCTTACGACAGTAAACATTGGCACAGCACTAACTTCTAACAGTTCCAGAATGAATTGTAAAATAGCATGGTATCTTACATAACTCAAAATATTAATTCTTAATCTCTTCCCCTCTCCCACCATCCCCAGAGTATTTTTACTTTGAAAAATTTAATGATTTAGCAGAATTTGAAAGCAGAAGGTTTAAAAAAGTGATAAAGGGGGTGCAGAAATTAGCAGAGGTGGCACTACCTGAAAGCTCATCAGAAAGGGGAGTGAGAACAATATCAGGCAAGAAGGGTTTGGAAGTATGGATCAGAACAGGAGCACTTTTAGCACTGCGTATATAGGCCGATGGCAGAGCACATTCACCAATGGATCGGCTTCTCATGGCTTTAAAAAGGAAAAGAAAGAAGTGGGGAAGGAAAAAAGAAGAGTGACTATAATGAAAGGCTTGTGTCACAGAAAAAGCAGCAACAGAGAAAACAAAGATAAAAAGGAAGAAAATTCAAAAATTAAAACATTTCAGCACAGCAGATATTGGCAGAGCTGTAAGAAAGAAAAAAATCAGTGGACACATAAGACATTCTGAGTTTTCAACTTTTATGTAAAGCAGCAACAATGCCTTTATTATGACGATTACAGAGATTTTGCATTGAAAATCAAGAAACTAATTAACACTTTTTCCCACTGCATTAAGGGTTGAAAAATCAAAGTTAAAGTTACTTCATAAGCACTCAGAACTTGAATATTTTTTTTTTAAACAGAAAAAGTAACTTACACTACATTTTAATTTTTCTAGTTTCCTTTGATTTTCTCCTGAAAATGCATCTCTTTGTTTTACATATACCCATACTCTTGAATTTATGTTCTCCAAAAGAGACTCAAAAGCATAGGGAGAAAATGATCAGTTCTTTGTAGAGAAATTTGTATAAAACTTGTTATAGTTCCACATTAAAAGTGAAATGACTGAAGTGAAATGGTTTGACAACAAAAAGCATTAAGTTGTTTCTTATCTTTTTCTTCAATCAATACTGGATAAATCTTGCTAAACTGGTATTAATTCACCTTTTCATATCTCACATCCTGCCAACATTCCTACAGAATGGAAAGCTTAGATAAGAATTGTGATATCACAATCAAGGTTGTATCTGTAGCTTTTCTAATAGATTTAAGTAAATCTTTATGGCATTTGTTTCCCTTTGTCAGAGTAAGCCATAGCAAGAACTGATATGCCTTCAACCTCAAAGTACACTGGACTACCTTCATTGTTTCAAGCAGATTCCTTTTCAAACTGTTGTAAATTTGCTAGCTTGTTTCAATTATTGCTGATAAATTTCTTTAAGGAAAACTTCAGTGCAACTTACATAAATATTATGAGGGCAATATTTGAACTTTTCTCTCTAGGTATATATATTTTTAAAACAGGATGGAATACTTAGAATCTTAGTGCTCCTGATCTGCATGGGAACCAGAAGTACATGAATGGAGTGCATTGACGGTTAAGCACATCACACTTCTAAACCAGGTTAAAGAATTGCTACTAACATCAACATGCAGATAACCTGGGTAGGTCACATAGAACAGAAAATACATTTAACATCAGTTTGAAAAAACAATTCAGAAAGACAGACCTTTCAAGACTGAAGCCATACTCAAACTTAGTTTGTAAGACAAAAACCACTTTTTAAAGGCAATTATGTGTAAACCTTTAGTATCTCTGTTTAAGACATATAGTAATAAAATTTAGGATACAGTGACAGCTAGATGTAAGACATTCATCACTGTGAATCTTCAATGAATGCAGACAAGAGAAAAAATAACAAGCTACACAGTAAATATTAAGAGTCTTTTCCAACCTAATTGATTATAAATAAATCAAGCTTTTAATATTGGATACTGTATTGATTACAAATCTTAACATAAAAGTGTTCCTCTTAATTTGACTGGATGTTTTCACCATAATACATTCAAGTAAGTAGTTAAGCAGAGGCAGGCTTAATATCAGAATGTGGACCATACATTTGACAATAAGTTAGTAAATTCTTGCTAATATATTTTTAGAACCTGCTTCCTAAGCCAAAAATCTAGCCTTACAGAAGATTTTTCAACCCATATGCATACTACATTTAAAGGTCCTTTTACAAAAATTACTTTACATAAGTTCAGGCTAAAAATGTACACACTGCATATCAGAAAAGCTGTGATTTTTATTTGAGTAACACGCACACACACATATTTGGTGCAGCAATAAATGTGTGCTGGCATGATGATGGCTCAAAAAATAGAGGTGCACAGATGTACACAAAAATGTGTACAACATAAAACAGATGAAAAAGAAACCCCAGCTTTTTCTTACCATAAAATATTCAACATGCACATCTCCCCTACTCAGATATAAAGAGTATATATTACTCACAATCAACGGGAATGTAACACATATCAGTTATCATGCAACATATTTAAGGTCTGACTCAGTTCCAGCCTTAGCTTGCACAGCTGGTGTTAAACTGAAGATCTGATCAGCAAAATGCTCTATAGAAGATTTTACTTTTTGTGACTATTTTTGTATTATGTGACCCTGTATTAATTGGCACAGACTAAGCAGCATCTGGAACAGCTCTCACTGCAGGCCTGAGAGGCCAATAACAGAGAATGGTTTGCAGGCATTTTAGACAGATGTAACATTTTGCAACATTTTCCTCATTAACATTTAAACAACTTGCAGAGTTTGGGATTCTGATTGTGGCAACTCTTTGTGAGCTTTACATCTCTTAAAATCAACCTAGCAATGCTGGGATGCTTGTCCACAAATGGTATTCTATAACATGAATAGAGCTGAAATTTTAAGTGATTGCAGTAATACAAACTTGGGCTATTAATATCAGATATGTAAGACAATTGGAGGAAAGGAAAAAAACCATAGAAGCTAAAGTACAGAGAAACTAAAATCAGATTAGTTTTCTGCTAATAAGGTCAATATATAGCCTGATTAGGATAAATTCCAGTCATTTTAAGGCTAACATCATATAAATAGCCATCTTTCAAATACCAGCAAAACAAAATAATTAATAAATTGACCAAACAACATAACCTTCTGACAGAATATCTGAAATACTAGAAGTTTGTGAAGGAGAAATTTTAACATGAGCTTTACCTTGTTAAGAAATTAAGATTTAAAACAAAACTACCACAACTGCTAATCACAGACAATCTACAGAAAAGCCAGAATTACATTGAAAGTATCTGTGGTCCATAAGAAAAGTCAGGTGCTGTCAGCATGAGACACAGGAAAGCTGTATAGCATTTGAATGTACAAAAAGGACAGGAAATTTTGGAGTAGTGACTTAATTTTCACTCATTTTTGCACAGCTTACAGGGAAATTAATTCTCCCACACCAACAAAAGCCTTAGGAGAGAACACATTTTTAAAATCAAGAATTTTGAAGATTATTCAAATAAACCCTTTGTCTTAATAACCTCTGTGACTTGAAAAAATTAATTGCAAATATTTTAGAAAAAGAAAGAAAATGTTAATTTCTGAAAACAAAGCAGAATTATATATTCAATGGCCAATATGCGTCTCCAGTTTCTAAAACTGTGTCAGAATGTACGTACTTCCAAGCAGTACCAGTGATGCAACAAGACTCAAAGCCAATACAAACTACTACAGAGACAGTAAAAAGGTAAGAGATGCTTCTTAAAAGGTTCTTATTTTAAATAAAAACTTAGAATCAGCTTAATTTTCCTTCACATAAGGAATAGCACTGAGATAATCAAGATGAGACAACAAAGCAAAGAAATTTGGAGTCCAGTTCATGTTAACATAGACTAAGCAAATCATATGAATATAAACGAGTTTTCTTTTGAGGAATTCACCTAAAGCCTTGTTCAGCAATCACTTATTTCTAACACAGTAAAGAGTATCTGAAAGTAATAAAAATTGAGAAATAGATGACTTAAGAAAAGAATTGCACACATCTGTGTCAATTATTATTGCAATATTCAGAGTATAGTAAAAGACAGCATATTTTATAAACTATGCAGACATACATATTTTTTACGTTTTCCTTTGCACAGTTTGAAAATACTCAATCCACCTTGTGTAGTTCATGAAAATACACACTCAAGAAACCATTGCTTACTCACCTATCCTCACCATTGCTCAAACCATTACAGCTTATTTTCCCTTCATATACACACAGTATTATTTTCCAGTCCAGCTTAAGCATGTGATCAAACTCATTAACAATTAATGTATCAACTGCATTACTTTCATTTGCAGTAACTGTAATTCTAGTAACCACAAGTTATTCAGCTGCCCTCAAAGCACATAAAGTTGCATAATTTACACATTTAACTAATGTGTAAGTTATTATAGATGGGATACTTTTGTGGGAAAAAGTTCTCCATATTGCTACGGAAGTCAGCTATTTATTCCTTATGCTTTCTCACAGGTGACTCCCATCAGCTGCCACAGATACTCACCAACTGTTTTCTGCCGTACGATGCTTCTTGCCTTTTCTGTTCCTGGAGAGCCAGTGGTTGTAGCGCTGCGTTGTCTCATTGGTGCTTGTCCAGGCTGATCACGGCTCCAGCCTCTAGAAAAGGACTTATCAACCGAAGACTTCGGGAATTCATGCCCAACTCCTGCAAAAACAGAATTGTAAATCTATTCATATCTATTCTAGTATCACCAGATAATTGTAGCTGTGTTCTTTCAAAGAGTTTTAAAGCTGGATGGAATAAATTGTTACCAAAGTACACATGATTTCAAAAGCTCAGCCAGCACTAACACTGAGGGATACTTAAGCTTCTTCAGAAGTGTTGGTTCTATTAAACTACTGTAATTTTCTTTTCTGAAAAAAATGGGTTTACAAAGGTTGTAGTCTAATAAAATACATAACTTTCCTTTGCTATTTCTACTAGACAAGGCACAAACCCATACATTTCAAAACACTAATAATGTGGGGGTTTTTCCAACTAATTTTGTGACACTGAGGAACATGAAATAAAGATGAGAAAACATACTCACACAAAATGCAAAAGCAAAAAAATGGGATGATGGGCTCAGAGAACAAGGCTCTTTGGAAATTGACAAAAATACTACAGTAAGATGAAACAAATTCAAATTTTACATTTATATTTAAGTAAATAAAGTTCATATGAGGAGCTATGAAAAACAACCCTACGTAAAAACCAGAAGTGAAGAATATTTGCAATGTATGTCGTTATCCACATTGAACTCATATAATCCAAAATGCCACAATCACTAAAAGGACATCTTCTTTGACAGTGAGCCCTAGTCCAACATGTTCATTGTTATTAGCAGAATAAAAAACAGGGCCAAAGAAATTTAGCATAATTTGTATGATATCTATTAATTTCAAAGCTGGACTTTAAAACTGCAAATCACATTAACAATGGAGGCTTTCTCTGGAACTCTGTTACTGAAGGCTAACAAACTTTTCTCCTGTGGTTCAGTACGGGTGATAACAGATTATTCAAAATGGTTTTTGAAGGATATAGTAAAATAACTACTCATATTCTTATCCCACATTAGACTTTTTTTAACTGTGTCTCTAGCAAGAAAAAGAAGAAAGCTGTATAATGTAGGAAAACACATGGTCAACTATAGAAAAATGTGTTTTCATCCACTTGCCACACATCAGAAAAACAAAAGTGTGAACTATGACTCTGCTCAAGATGAGAATCATAGAAGCATATGAAATGTTTTTAGCAAAAACAGCCTACAGGAACATCCTCTTCAAGAGAAGGAATCCACATAGATTACTTCCCAATGACAAATCCTAAGATACTACCAGGCAGTGCTTTCTCTCAGGTTTGACTGGAGAACCACATCAATCAGAATATAGAAATATAAAAAGTAGATTAAAAATTACATGTTTTTCCATCTTTATTACTCACCCTAAATATAATCTTGCCTCTCACTGTTAGATCACAATGCACTTTTTAAAGGAGAATATTATTATGATCCATGTTTTACAAAAGTGGAAAAAAGGACAGAAGTGATTTTTAATGGTCACATGCAGGAAGTCAGTCTCTGATCTGAAAAAAGAATTCAGGTTTTGCAACCTTCAATCCAGCCCTCTATCAAGGAGGACCAACTTCCTGTCTCTTATCAATTCCAGAACTGTACCATAACAAGCAAGTAGCTACCTCCTCTCCCCATATTATGTCTTACATAATTACATTTTCTGCAATGTTTAGGAATCAGTTTGAAAACAGGTACCACTATATGGATTATTAAAAGTGTACTTTCTCTTAAACAGTCCACAGGGTCATCTTAACAAAATCTGTCTTCACCATGGCCTAGTGATCAATTAGCACCAAACAAAACTATGTTCACCTTTGTATTTCCTCTCGTAACAACATTTCAATATCAGTATTCCAATTGTGCTTGCAATGGCTTAATTTTCACCAGATAAGAAGTACTGCTATTCTCAAGAAGTTATGATAGGGACTCAACTATTTAACAGCTTTGTTAAAAAGAGAAAGACATAATCCCCTATAATGTAACATTTTAGTTTAAATTCAACACAGCTTGAAGGACTCCATTCCATATGTGCCTATCTGCAGAAACAAATCTTACTGTGAGGATTTTGTGGTAGTTCTAAAAAGCAGCTTTACCTTAAAGAAACAGGGTTATTTCAGGTGATAGAGATGCATAATTAGGTGTACCAAAAAAACCAGTGAGACCAATATTATCCTGTGCCCAACATCTAATTACCCCAGCTCAAACTCAAACTAAACAATGTCTATACAGTGTTGTCTTACCTTTGCCTTTGTGTTTTTTCTGCTTCTGCTCACTTAATTTATCCAGAGGCAGGTCACTGAGGTCCAAGCTGTACAAGTTTCTAGCTAATACTTTAGTTAGTGTCTCCATTGTCAGTGACCACTCAGTGGCCAGCTCTTCCCAGTATGTCAGTGATGACATTACAGACAGCAAGTCATCCCAAAGTTCTCGAGAAATGTACACATTTAGATTTGCTTTGATCCAAGCTACTATAAGAGTCTAAAAGAACAGAGAAAAGTTGGGTTGTGAAAGTAAGTTGACAACATTCAAATGTTACTACTAAACAGGAAACTTCTAACTGCACAGAAATTTCTGTGTAGTCTTGCAATTCTTTTCCTCCCCAGTACACACATACTTTTAATGAATTATCAAGTGTTATGTTAACACAGGGTTCTGACTTAGATACAGGAAAAAGTGCTTTGATTCATTATCTTGTGTATTCTGTTTTTTTCTACTAAAGAATCTCAAGTCTCTATAGATTCTAGTTGCAGAAACCCCACCAAAACAGCATTCAGCAACTATAAACCTTTAAGGGACTTGCTACAGCTTTCTGTAAGGAATTACAGAATTCTCTACGAAATAAAAAAGCACAGATTTTGTGCTGACTTGAGCTAATTTTTCAAGGCAGGCATAAGGGAAGGACAAAACTGCACACATTGCCAGTTACCCTTGCCAGTTATTCCAACTCTATTAAAGGACCATTTTTCCATTGCACAGTACCTCAAAAACCATTGTCACAGTGTCATTAAAATGTAAGACAGAAAGTAACACATGTAACCAGCTCTTTAACCCACACCATTCACATTATATGGGTAACATATCAATGACTTAAGACAACAAACTAGCGAACAGTGGTGATTGTATCTAATCTCCTCATGAAATAAGGTTGAATTAATTAAAGTGAATGTATGTTTACTTGCCTGGAAAAGAGGTCCTGCAAGTCTTCCAGCTAAAGTGGAGTTTTTTCGTCCTTGATACTGCAAGAAAGTTTGAGGTGGTATTTTCAGCACTGATTCAGTAACCCTAAGCAGCACAAGTAGCATCTGTTCCCTGCAAAACAGCATTAAACTTAGAGTTACCATTTTGATATACTTCTGTACACGGCAGGATATTTTTAAAGGTAATAACCAAGTTTGATTTGATCAAACACAATCCAAACAGGACATAATGATTATAAAGAGCCTAACTTGGTTCTCACAAAAGAAATTACTCCAATCTTCTTTTCACATTTAAGAGTGAGGAATCCCTGTTGCCCTCAACATCTTCTGCCAAGTCATTCAATTGCCATCACCTTCAATGTCCTGAAATTGCAGGCAAAGTTTTAATGATTTTTCCATCTAAGCTTTTATTTTTTTTTCCCTATGAATTACAGGGCTTGGCAATGTTAAATTATCATTAACGTACTTTATCAATTATTTCATGTGGCACAATCTTTGCCATCATGGTCACTTCTTTACATTGATGTGAAACTGAGAAAGACAATAATAATGTAGTAGAATCTGTTTTCTATTATCACTCCTAAATTTCCCAGTGGTTAGCCTGGAACTGACTCCTCAGAAGAGGAGACAAGCTTCATATGACATGTAGTGCCAACTCTCCTTACCCAGAGTTCAGGAAATGCTACTGACAGATTAAATGCCAAGTCAAATTAAAATGGAGTAAATTAGACACTTGAAATTCCCTTGATACTGCTTCCTTGCAGTGGAAAATGGTGACAATATACTACCTTACCACAGACAACTATTTAAAGGAGTGGGAAATAATAGAACTGGCTTTGAAAGCTGGGTCCCTTGTACCTGCTAGGCACCTTAAGCACTAGAAAGGAACAAATCAGTTACACAGTACACAGACTCCTGTACACAACTACAGGCCAAGAACAACACACTTCTGATTGTCATAGTTATCCATGCTTATCTAGGGATTTTTTGTTTATTTTTAAATAAGGCTTTGAAGCTTCATGTATGTTGTCCTATTTTAAAACTTTGATACACGAGCAAAATGCCCTGGAAAACAAAATCATCAGTAGCTCCTTAGTAGCAGTCTGTGTATCTCCACTTACTCCTTTTTTCACTAAGGCTAAGCTGCTTCAAATTAACTAGGAACTTACTACAGGGTTTAGCAGAACAGATAAACTCCTCCCCCCTTTGCTAAGTTGTCTGTGACGCTCATGTTTATGTATTTACTGATTTAGAGAAACTGGTTCATATAGCCTATGCCACTCTACTGCGTTTACTACCAAGCAAATTTTCACATTTATCTTGTGAACTGGTAATCTAAGATAAAAGCATTAGCATTTTACCATGTCTTCTTGTCCATAGTTACTTGGACTACCATGTGGCGGTAGATATTAAGAATGCGTTTACACATATCAGTGTGTTCATCCAGCAGAACTTTAATTTCATTTGCAGGTTCAAGAAAAAATATATTTGAAGAATTTATTATAAAAACCTGTAATTAGAAAAGAGTGGATGTTATGAGCCTGAAGCACTTTCATGTTTTCAGCAATTCAGTTGGTAGAACCAGGAAGAAAAAATCTGTAACAGAAAATCTGTATCAGCAAAAGCTCTGTATACACACAGAAAAATATGTTTAAATATGTTAGTTTGAAGTAATAACTAAGCAACAGTAAGACTGACCTTTACCCCAATTTTTCTACCAACATGTTTGTGTATTTTTGTTCTCACAGACAGATGGTACAACAAGCTAGTCAGTATGATTACTTTAATAGGACATCAAAAATGTCCCAGTAAAAAAGTCCACACAAAAGTTCCACCTCTAAGGCAGCAACTGACCAGTACAATACATGTTAAATTATTTGACACAGTCCTAGTACATGTGTGTGCTTCAGCATGACACAGCCTGTATTATGTTCTGGGAAATAAAAGCACTTATCCCACTGGGATCAGTAAGGCTTAATGATACCTCTCCCAAAGTGTCTGACTTCAGCTGACAGTGAATTAGGGCTTTCAGAATGAAAATTATTAAAAAAAAGGAGGCAAGAGCACTTTAGGTCTTAAAGGAGTGACTAGTGAAGTACTCTTATATTTCAATGTAAGTTTAGGAAGCACCTGAATCACAGGCATGGATTTTTAATTATTGTTTTGTTTTTCCTAATCTACATGTACAGGAAATCATTGGTCCTACATCACAATTTCCCTCTACTTAGAGCTTTGGATTTTTAATAATTAAAACTATTACTATGCAGCCTTACATTCAGTAGCCTCAACTAATGACCTTCACCTACTCTAAGAGTCTAGAAATAAGCCTAGGAAAGCACTAAATGGGGAAAAAACGCAAGACAAAAGTCTTGGATTATTGATTCACAGAGGAAGTCAAATGTGGTTCCAGGCCAGAAAACCTCTCAAAGTGAAACGAACTATTGGGATAGAATGATGCCTTGACTCTGTTTTAGGTTAAAAAAAAGCATATTTGGCAATCAAATGAACCTTTGCCTAAAAAACTTCAACATCAATAATTTTTGAGACGTTCTCAGATGTGTAAACCTTTGTAATATATTGGAAATAGATAAAGATACTTGACTATTTCTTTTCTCAGAACACTTCATATTCTAAAAAGTCATTGTAAACAATGATTATGAAGCTTAAATTATTCTAACATATTTGAGTTCAAAAGTGATTTCAGTTACAAAGTTTATTTTTATATATAACAGTGTACAGCACAAAAGAACACCCTATTCAGATAATCATTCAACTTGTGGTAAAAATGCATTTTAATTAGCATATTTCACCCACAATAAAAGTGCACACAGTAAAGTGGTAAACACACAGGTCTATTTTCTTTTGTTCAGTATCAATTTTCTGCTGGGTAAAAGAACATTATGGAGGCTATAGTCATATACCCACCTCTGTGTATGTATGTGCACACACATACATAAAATATACACACTTCATAGGACCTTAAAAGCATTTCAAAGACCCTCAAATTATACACTCTTGATTTTCTATAGCCTCAACTTCAGTAAAGTAATTCATTAAACATTTGAAATGAACACAAGTTCTACCCTGCCAATTTTACTAGAAGCAGTTTAAAAACCTCTGTTAGGGAACCCCTGCAACTCTCTCCTTCCTTAAGGATATCACCAGAGAGTTGTGGAGTTGAATTAAATTTTTCAAACACTTACTGCTGTAAACTTAGAAAAATATGAGAAAATATCCCCATACACATTATTATTCATTGGATGTTTTGTGTGTGGTGATTAATGTATGTATGTATGTATGGCCAGACTTCACGAACGCAGATTTGGGCAGGGCTCTCCCCACATGGGTGTGCCCTTCCAGCCTGCACAGTGGATGTTTTAGGTGAGGC
>JAWWEV010000167.1:38629791-38648114 GCA_035583235.1 Hafferia zeledoni
GGAGTCCAGAGTGCTCTTGTTTCCACCACGGGACTGCCCCAGTGACTAATAGTGCAAAAGAAAAAAACCTCTAAACATTCTCACAAAACAGAATTATTTCACAGAATCACAGAATATGCTGAGTTGGAAGGGACCCACAAGGATCAGAGTCCAACTCTTGGCCCTGCACATGACTATCCCCAAGAGTCACACCACATCTCTGAGAGTGTTGTCCAAACACTTCTTGAACTGTCTCAGGCTTGGTGCTGTGATCACTTCCCTGGGGAGTCTGTTCCAGCCTCCACCCAATGACCTTCTGGGTGAAAAATGTTTTCCTAATACCCAACCTAAACCTCCCCTGACACAACTTCAGTCATTCCCTCAGGTCTTGCCACTGGTGACCACAGTGAAGAGATCATTGTCTGCCCCTTCTCTTCCCCTCAGGAGGAAGTTGTAACTGCAATGAGGTCTCCTCTTCTCCAGGCTGAACAGACCAAGTGACTTCAGTCGATCCTCATATGGCTTCCTCTCAAGGCCCTTCACCATCTCCATTGCCCTCCTTTGGGCGCTTTCTGAGAGCTTAATATCTTTCTTATACTGTAGTGTCTAAAACTGCACACAAGGTGAGGCTGCCCCAGTGCAGAGCAGAGTGGGACAATCCCCTCCCTCCACCGGCTGGCGATGCTGTGTCTGATTCCCCCCAGGACACAGTTGGCCCTCCTGGCTGCCAGGGCACTGCTGACTCATATTCAACTTAACTTGGACCAGTACCCCCAGGTCCCTTTCCAAGGTACTGCTTTCCAGAATCTCTTTCCCAAAAAATCATCAAGATGATCAAGCAATGACTTCAGCCAGCTCTTTGAGGATTCTTGGATGAATCTCTTCAGGCCCCATAGATTTCTAGTGATCCATCTGGAGCAGCAGATCCCGCACAATTTCAGGGTTGATTGGGAAGTTGTTCATTCTTGCAGTCATGGTCCTCCAGCCCAGGTCACTGAGACCCCCTTGGTCTGTCATCCATGTCAAAGACAGAAGCAAAGAAAGCATTAAACATTCCTGCCTTGTCTCTGTCCCTGTTTGTGAGGTGACCATCCTCATCCTGTAACAGGCCAATGATATTTCTATACTGCCTACTGCCATTATGCATTTGAAAAAACCCTTTATATTGTCCCCCACATTTCTGGCCAGCTTCAACTCCAGCTGAGCTTTGGCTGTATGAATTTTCTTCCTACAGTGGCAAGCAGCATCTCTGAATTCTTCCCATGCCACTTGATCTTGCTTCCATGAGGCATACACCTTCCCTTTTTGCCTTATTTCCAAGAGACGATCCATGTTCAGCCAAGTCAGCCTTCTGCCTCGCCTGCCTGATTTCTGACATATGGGAATTGCCTGCTCCTGTGCCTTAGTGTGGTGTTTGAAAAGTGACCAGCACGGATAGACCCCAGCACTTGCAAAAACCCTTTCCCAGAGGACTCTACTTACTAATTCCTTGAGCAGCCTGAAGTCTGCTTTCCTCATGTCCAGAGCTGAGGTTTTGCTGGCATTTTAACTCCTGTCAACAGAGATTTGAAACTCGATCACTTCATGGTCACTGTGGCCAAGACAGCCACCAACCTCCACTTCACTCACAAGACCCACTCTGTTGACAAGAAGCAGCTCAAGAAGAGCGTCTTTCTGAGTCAGTTCTTGTAGGATCTGTTCTATAAAGTTGTCATCCAGGTTGTTTAGGAATCTTCTGGCCCAGCTGTGTGATGCTCTTAGTTGACTTCTGGCAAGCTGGAAGCCCCCCGTAAGGACAAGGGCAGTTGACTTGAAGTGTCCCTTAGTTTCTCAAAGAACAATTCATTGGCATCATCATCCTGCATGGGAGGTCTACAGCAGACTCCCATGATGACATCCACATTATTTCTTTGCCCCTGGATTCTCAACCAGAGGCCACTGTGCCTTTGCCAGCTGTGAGCTCCATACATTCTAACCCTTCTGTTACACCCAGTGCCACCCCTCCAGCTCTTCTGCCCTCTATCGGTCCTGAAGAGCCTGTAATCATCCAACAGGGCACTCTAGTCACAGGTCTCATCCCATGAAATTTCACTCATGCCACTGATGTCAAATCTCTGGGACGGGACCAAAGCTTCAAGCTCCTCTTGTTTTTCCCTCATGCTGTGTGCGTTGGTGTAGAAACATTACAGGTGTGGTACCTTGTAGCCAAGGCCTCATGAGGCAGATTGAGGGATCCCATTAGTGCTCATTTTCTCATGTTTTGGCACACCATCCCATCATTCATCACTGGCAAGCCTGGTATTTGAAGATGTTGCACTCAAATGAGGATTATTTTTCTGTGATGTAAGGCAGAGTTTAATCTACATTCTGATGCAAATTAAAAGATATTTTTTACCATGTTACCCAGTGCTGGTCTATACACTGTGCTCCTTAAGGTCAATAAAGGTACAGTGAAACACCGTCATTAATGTAACATTATTTCCCACCATACTTGTTACATCTAAAATAATTTTTAAAATTTAAAGATGCCTTAGAGATGCATGGGATTCCCTGGCAGAAATACTGCATTTCATCACACTATTTTTGTGCTGATAACAAGAGTTTTAGATAGATTTAGATCGATAATTGAGATAAAATTAGATATCAAGTCTATTTCATACCTGCAATACTGACTGCACTCCAGCTCGTACATTTTGCTCTTCAGTATCAATTTCAGATGTTTTATGCAAATTATCTTCATAACAACCATTTCTTGTCCAGTTTGAATTTCTAACATGACTGGAGTTCACCCCTTTTTCCTGAAAAATATTTTTTCTTACAATCCCACAGATTTATAGACAGGTAATTTGGCTTTATATTAAAGGAAAAAGGATATAAAAGATATTAAATAATAAACAATGGCAGAAAAATGCACCTCAAAGACACAACAATACTTCGTGAAGCTTGTGGCAATTATCTTAGACATATCTCAATGAAATTATTATTTTCCTCACCCTTTTATTTTTATATAATTTTTATACAGCTGAAGGTCGGTATACTGTATAATTGACATCTTGGGAAGAGTTCATAAAATTACATGAAATTTTAAATTGAACTAACCACGTTCAAAAGTTACAGATAATGGATAAATTTGGCAGCTCATTCATGCAGTGTTTTACCATTGATTTTCCCCAAAAGATGTTCTGACATTGAAGTAAACCACATATCAACTATTAAGGAAGCCACTTCTCTTGTCTACTGGCACACTAGAACAATGCACAAATATTAAGCAATAATATTTTACCTCTTCTCTTTCTTTTCCTTTCTCTGATGAATTATGGTCTATGTTTTCATCACAATCTACAGTTGTGCACTGCATTATTTCTTCAGGTTCTTTCATAAATAAAGGTTTGTCCTCTTGTTGAATCCATTCCTGGTACACCTTCACCACTTTCCTCATGGCAGCTGCTTCACATATTGGCAACAGAAATGCCTGTGAGTAGAAGAAGAAACAAACTAACTCCAGTTACAATACTTGAAATCAAGCTGGGCTGTACAGTGTACAAGTTCCAAGAGATAAGGAGGAAAAAATACAGCCACTGTAGGATCATACTAATTATTCCTAAACATAAATGTTTGCTCACTTTGTTCCTATGTAAACTGAAAAAACCCTGATTTAAACAAGGAAATTTGTTAGGAAAGTACTTTGAAAACTTCATTGGCAAACAGAGAGATGAGAATCCATGCAGGTATATCTACCTAATACCTAGCCTGCTGAAATTAAGATCCAAACACTCATGAAAAATATGCAAAAGGAATGAGTAGAAGTTTCTATTACAACATTGTCTATTCAGAGGATATGGAAGAGTGGACTTAAGCCAGATCTAAATGACTAAGAAAAATACAAGCAATACACAATACTGGTAAGCCATCTATCTTACCTTTAGCTAAGTGAGATTTTACAAAACAGTATCCTTAAAACAAATTACTCCCTGAAAAGATTTTAGAATTACTGTTCCTAAAAATTATGCATTTGAGTTGGTGTAACAGGCGATCTGTGCCTCCAGTAGGTTTTCTATGTCTGCTGTGCTGGTAACAACAATAGACCAGCAACTTTTAACATTAGTCAGGTTATAGCTAAGCATAAATACATTTACCAAAGACCACGATGCCCTAATTATATTTTTAAAAGAACAGATAAACTACACTAACACATAGCTTTACAGAGTTCACTCTGTGAACATTGAAACCTATGTCTTCAAGGAGGGCCCACTTAACAAAAGTTTTACGTTCTCTCTGGAAACAGACATTTCATACCATTATCATACTAAAAAGAATTCAGCTGTGTATTACAGAATTAAATTGACAAGTTTATCAGTCACACACTTGCTCATCAAGTCTAACAGCCTTCTGAAAGCCCATATACATTTTTTGTACCCTGAAGTCTAAAATGCATAAAACTTGTTCCATACAGACAATCTTTCCACCAGCTGGTAAAACTGAAAGCTCCTCTTGACTAGAATAATTTAGCCCTAATATTTTAGAAACTTACAAACATCTGGCATATTAGAAATTATTTTACACTAAAAACTCACAGCTAAATAATGATGTAAATGAGGTCTCATAACTGCACATGAAATCCAAATAATCTACATAACTCACGGAGTACCTTGTGAAAAGAATGAAGAAAATTGCTGCCACTTTTCACTGTGGGAAGAGTTTTAAACAGACCATTGGTAATTTAGACTCTACATTCATTGTCTCAAGACTCTGTAAACTCTTGAGTGGCAGCTGAATTTGGGTAACTCTCTATCTTCTTCACTGATATGTCCAACCTCTCCAATACAACGGATGTGGATAAGCTTCTGACATTTACTTGCCTCATTCAAAAATATCCATTTAATCCAGATATAACAGTTTTAGATGTTTAGCTTTCTGCTGTTTAAAGCAATTAGTGTTGTGCATTTAACTTGAAATTTAGTACATTTTTTTTACCACTATTCAGAAAACTCTCTTCATCTTTTGATCTATAGCATGGTGCATAAGGAAAGTCTGTCTTGTTCTATTCTCCCGCACTGAACTCAAAGTTACTGTAAATAAAGATGCTGTATCCTGACACATGTTCTCGGTTTAAATTTGTTTAGCAGTTTCCAGTTGAGAAACACTATTTTGAGTATGCTCAACTAACATTTCTGGTTGCAGTGAAGTCAGAAGCCTAAGTTTTTACCTTCTATAGCCACCCGTCCCACTCTTCTGATGAACATTATCAAGGTAAGGACATTCAATTGCTCCTAAAACAGCTCTTTAGCAGCTGCAGACTCCCACAGGAGGCTTGGTAATACGGTTGGCTGTGAGTTCTAACAGCTAGTGTTGATGTATGAAAAGATCAAACATTCTCATCTATGGGGAACTGTGAAGTCCAAGTTAAATATTGTCAAACTGGTTACTAAAGATATAAAATTAGAAAAATCAGGAACTAGGGATATTCTACACAGAAAATATTTCAGAATTTTACCTTTTTAGTTCTTAAAGGCAAGATGACAGAAGAAAATGGTAGCTTTGTATAATGATCTGCTTAACAAGTGCTGTTTAAAGAAAACCATGACATAATAATAATTTACAATATAAAAATGAAGATTCGTGCATTGTAAAGAGGGTTTTTTACCTGTCGGAAAATCTCAGTTAGAAAATTAACGTTACTTCTTTTAGAAGAAAAGACTTTGCGGACAATTTCAATATCAGTTAAATGCTCTTCATCAATACTGCAGAGACTGGAAGAACTTGGTTCTCTCTCTGTTAGAGTACTTGTATTAGAATGAGACTGTTCTGGCTCTGCATTTCTATCCTGCTTATCAGTACTGTCATTTTTGCTGTCCTCCCTTGAAGCCATGCTAGCAGCTGCTCTCTGAAACAAAAATTAAAGAATATTCCATAGCTCATTTTCACAATAACAACAGAATCGTACAATTTAAGTTATATGACAGTGTAATTTAAAACAGTACAACAAATTCAAGAAAAAAACCTCCATCAACAAAAAAGGATTCACAGCATTTCAAGGCTTATGTCTATTTCATTAAAAACAAATTGAAGAATTTTAAAAAAAAAGGGCAGCATAGAAGGTCATTCCAAAGTGAATTAGCAAGCATAACATTTGTTTAGAAATTCCTTTTTTTAACTTTTCAATAGTTGTACTTATTGGAGGAGTGCATACTGCTGACATAACAATTAAGACAAAAACAAACCCATTTTAGTCGGTTTGGTTTTACCTGAATATTCTTTGGCACATTTTCACCTTCCATCCCAGGAATATGAGGTCCTGTATGAGGTTTTGGCTCAAGCCAGAAAGACACCAACCATCGAATGACAATAACACGAGCCTTAATAAAAGGTTCTTTTGTGCAATATATTGCCTCATTGGTTTCAGCATCTTTCTTAACCATTACATAGTGTGGCTTTGGTCTCATTTGCGGTATATCTGTGAAGAAATACAGTATCTTAAAAATATATGCAGAGAGAAAGCTGTGAGAGTAAGAAAGAAATCCTAAAACCATAAGCAATACATGTGAACTGTTAGAGGTGGTGTTTTGTTGCATTCACTGTTGCACAATTCATTCCAAGATGTGCTGAAATGGATGCAATAATTTCAAATATTATAAGACATCAAAACACTTAAATTTTCTCCTGGAAGGAGACAACACTGTTTGATCCAAAAGACAGAAACTCACTTCTGCTGTGCAAAACATTTAATTTTTTATCTGAAAGTGATTTCTACAGCCTTACAGCTTTGCTTGTTTTTTTTTCTAGGCAAGTAAACACATTTCTTTTCATTGTTTTCAGAGTTTTTTAAGCAACATGTTATACTTAATATTTAAACATAAACTTCAGCATATTTTCACATTTTTCATTGCAAACTACAAAGAAGTTCTAAGTAGCAAAATAACACTTAACTAGACTATTGCCTATATACGAAAACTATTTTCATAAAGAATTAAGATATTTTCAAATCTAATCATGGCTACAGTGGGAGATACATAATTCCAAAATGTATACAGCAGTGGCAATAAACACAGTCTCTTTTGGCCCTGCAATAGGTGAAATATGAATAGAACAGAGAAATCCTGTTTCCAAGCCCTGTGAGCATTACAGCTTCACCTAGTGCCACTTCTGCACTGGCTAGTTTTGCTGGACTTTGCTGCCAGATCACAGGCACACGCATCTTCCTATGACTTAGCTGAAAGATGATTCTGTGGCAATAGCTTCTCTATTGGCCTGCAGGGAATGTAATGAATAATGTCCAGTGGCACACCAGTTGGCAGGAACTGTGCTCATTTGGGGCCTATAATCAACAATTCCATTTTCTCCATCCCGTATTTTACATGATGGGTCAGAACTCTTTAGCTCTTCTAGTTCTCTGCTGTGCTAGAGTCATCAGTACTCCTGAATCTGCTTCAGAGAAAACTGTGACAGTACTTATTAACTCCGAGTGGACAGAATGGACATGTGTGGTAAAAGCATTACAAAGATGGGGACACACATGGATACATACTGTTTTTAAATTGTGTGTTTTTCTGTGACTCAGCACTGCAGAATATTATTTCTGGGTTTCACAACCCAAGACAGGGTGCAGAAGAGTTCTGCATTACTAATCATCAACCTGAAGCAGCAACGGTACTTTCATGTGCAAATGACATTTCTGCAGGAGCACTGTGCCAACCAACTCCAGTCCTAGCTCCTGAAGGGCAAGTATGCCATGTGCTCTAATACAGAAAGAACATGAATATTTGTGTGAGGACTGATTATGATATGTGCTGTCAAAACACTCCACTGCTGTGTTTCAGTAGCATGATTTTAACTTAGTAACAGCACAAAAACCCTAAACCAAAACACACACAAGATAAACAAAAATCAAAACCAAAACAAGAGTTAACAAAAACAAGGAAGCATGGAAAATGACAGTCTTATCCAGATACAGAGTGCCAGACTGGACAGAGGTGGTATTTCAGCACTGCCTCAACTCTTCTATGGCCTGTAGTACATGAGCAAGTTCCATGGTTCTATGGGCCAGAAAGCAGTTCAAAAATACTAATAGTGAGAGTCAAAGAAGATATAGTCACACTGAACAATATAAAGTTGTTCCCTGACTGTATCTTCCTAATGCAAGGTGAAGTGTTTTAAAGGATCCTGCATAACCTTGCCTGTTTACAGTGTCAGGAGCCATCTGGATAGCAGTGAAAAAGTAAACAACTACTTTCTAGGCAATGAAATTATGACAGCCTTTTTACGGCATCTAAAGTGAAGCCAGCCTATCTGTCAGACTGCTGCAAAGATTTCCTTGTTATCATTACAAGTACACAAAATCCAGCACCAGCAGTGAGGATATCTAAGCTGATATATCTCAGTGTCACTTCAACTGCCTATACTTAAGAAGTGATCCTGCTAAACCAAGGAATGTTTCCAGTACAGACTTCAAAGTTACATCCACACTTTTCAATGGAAGCATTATTTTAGATGAAAAACCCACACGATTCTTGCACCTAAGGAAGTAACAAATGCACAGAACACTTTTTGCAAAGTTTACAAATGGTTTATTTGCTGCAAATAAAAAACCGAGTACATTGTTTTCATTCTGTGGAAAACAGCAGGTCAGTAAGAAAATATAAAATTAGGATATCTTAAACAGAAACAGATATAACAGTATAATCTGTGAAAGAAGGAAGCAAATGCCTGATAGCACAGTATTTAAAGATGCAAAAATCAGTTTCTCTGGTATCTATTAGCATTCAGCAGAGCACAAAGGCAGCAGTATTTTCAGAAAGACTAAACATGCAATAAACATGGTTTTCCAGTTTCATGATATGCTCTCAGAACATCCTCTCCATATATTTTGTTTCGGCTGCAGTACGTGCTGCAGCTGCTTCTCAAATGTATCCTCCTTCAGCCATTTCTTCTATTTTCACATTTCTGTCCATCTTGGAAGTAGGTATCAAGTCTTCAAATGAGGACACATACAAAACCAAAGCAAAATAAAGCTTGTTAGATTGACTCAAATAGCACAAGAGGAAATATTCCCTTCCTCCAACTTTCCATTTTTCCTTTCTGTTCTGTTTTGGGCTTTCCACATCTGCTGCCCTTCCCCCTCTGGTAACCTGATGTGAGCTGATACCAAAAAGGGCAGGAAGCTGTAGGTGATGGAAGACATACACAAGGTAGAAAATCACAAGGCCAGCAAAACCAAAGTTATAATGGTGGACACCTGTATGATTTGATCACACGATTTTTAAGACAATAAAGCATTCATAAGGAATGAAGAGAAAGAAAGCTGTAGAACAGCTTTACAAGGAAAACTTCATTTATAGGGAAACTGTTGTTTCCCTGTAAATGAAGGAGCCCGTCTAAATAACTTGGAAATCGGAGAAACAGGCACATTACTATAATGGAAGAAGCAATGCCCCTGACATCTTACTGCCATATCTATAGCTCTTCTTAAATAGTTTCCAACTCAATCTCAAAAGATTTTTAAAAAAGACTTTACAATCAAAATAAAAAGTAAGGCACAACACTAGCTTTCTTGTAACTGGAATGCTCGGTGCTTGCTACTGTAACCAATATATTTTTCTGAAAAGAAAGAAAGAAAGAAAGAAATCTCAGTCTAATATACTCTATCCAGTAAAGCCTTATATCAATGCTAGCTTACTAAAGACACTGCTTTGATTTGTACCTCATGGCTTCTCCTAAATTAAACATTACACTAGTAGCATAAGAATTGTTTTAAGTAGCAGGTTCAGTGCCCAGGTTTGCCCTGCTTTCAGTCTAAATCCTGTAAACTCAGAACAGCCACAGGACTATTTTCAAATAGGGTGGGAAGATGCATGCCAGAGAACTTCTTAGAGGAGAAAAGATTATTCTACTTACCAGTGCTTCTGCTGTTTCCATCACTGTATTGTTGAAAAAAAAAATCCTTGTCATTGTTGCTGACTTGGCACAGTCTAAGGCACTCTCAATAATTTTGGAGATCTGTGCCCCCTTCTTGTTCCCCATTGTCTGCTTCTTTATTAAGACCTTGGAAGTTTCTTGTTTACAATTTTCGGAAAAACAGAGGACTACAGTAACACTGCTATGGAAGACTCAATCAAGATCTTCATGGAAAGAGAAAATGTAACTTCCGTATTTCTTGTTTGAGGGCATCAAGCAACAGTAGGTTTGCCTTCTCAGCACTTCTTAGTATCCCTCATGTAGCTATTTTATCACTCAACCTCTTCAGCATCTTCACATAAAACTCTTGTTATACTGTTACTGCTGGAATTACACTGTTTCTTCTCCCCTAGACGAGGAGGTCTGCTGTTTGTCTTTCCCAGGAAAACATGATTTTCAAACAAACATCTCTGAAATCCAAATAAATGAACATGGACTGGAAGAACCTAAGACCTTTTCAACAAACTTCCCTGACAGCCTGATTTTATACTATGGAATTGTGTGTTGACATCACTACTAATCCTTTTGAGATGCTGCACTGACAGATAAGAGGAGCAGTGAGGTGAGGTGTTTGTATTATTCAAGTAATGAAATAGTAACTTAAAACCTGTGCACATGGTATTGCTTTGTAAAGAAGGGTCTGGAACTTGGTTGGCTTACAACCAGCACCTGCATGGGTGCGTGCAAACCTGAGATAACAAACCAAGATTTGCAAACAACATTCTAGTTTAAAGTGGGCTAAAAAAACTCTGAGTAAAACTCTACCTAGGTTTGCTTAAACCTTAAATTCCACTCTCTGTATCGAAAGTACATTCTAGCACCATCAGTTTTAAAGACTGTGTTAAACCCTAGCTTCCTCTTCCAACTGCAAGCTCTTGACAAAATGCAGTAGGTACAAAAACCTAACTTTGCCCTGTCAGAACTATGAGCAAACAGTGTATGATCCAAACACTATAATTCTGTACAGATAAAACCAACACACTCAAAGAACAGCACACCAACACCTTTTATCTCAGCACCAGTAGTTTCTCTTCAGAGCACAACTGAGATAAAAAATAGAGGTCACATTCAAGAATTGTTTTACAAGAACATTTCATTTATCTCAGTCAAGTTAATATAGCAAGAATTACTCTAATGAAAGGGTCAGAGGCCTCCACAAACAAAGAATAGAAAACCATAAACAGGAACCATAATATTTCTTGGCAGAGGCAAGATCTGGTTAGCACATCCTGGTTAACGCATTCACACAGACTGTGTGAAAACAAGCAACTGCTCACATGCACATCACCAGTCAAACAAAATTATCATCCCAAGTTATGGGCCAGATGGCACCTGTGACCATCAGCGACTACCCAAGCCCCACGGACCACACCTCTGTGGACTGCTGGAACTTGGACTGTAAAAAGGTAGTACTGTTGTCCAGGTGCTAGGACCTAGCAGGAGATTAACAAAGCTTGGGAAGAAGGATGTATCACTGGCAGTGGATACAAAGGATGCAGAATTTAGGGGCCACAAGGACATTTGTTCACAACTCAGCAAGAAACAAATAAGACCGAATCAGCAATTGTGCTGAAATCAGCTCCAACTGGGTAAAAGATAATTTTGGCAGGCAGGGGGAGATTGTGATAGCCAACTCACAGCCCTCCGACTCAAGAAATCCATCGACGCAAAAGAAGAGAAAGACTGAGTATGCAGATTAATTAGCATAAGAAGCAAGGGAATCAGTTAACCAATAGAAAATAGAATACTAATTAATAAGAGAATTATGTAACTTGTAGCCAATAAGCATTAATTCCTTTGTTTGCTAAAATGTATAAATAGTGAAAAGACTGGGTAGTCGGCAGCAAACCTTATGGACCCAGCACCCCTTTCTGCACAGGACTTACCAACAAAAGAATGAACAAGGACCTCCACCCCATCACCGAGCCCACAGTGAAGAAGGATCAATGGGATTCACAGGTGGTAACTATCTTTTGCTTGCACTATCTCACTCTCTCACTGTCTTTCCGCTAAACACCTAATGTTACAAAATCAAGTTGGTATTGTTGAACTGGCATTTGGTCTTGTTTGCATCTTAACTTTGTCAGAGGTACCTCTCACTAATCATATCATAACTTCTGTATTAGATAAAAAGTAATGGTTTTATCAGCTGTGTTAACACTTACCAAGTATAGGGTTATACAAGCTGGTCTCCTTACAGATGTTTGGGAAAATAGAAGGTAAGTAGTATTTCTTAAAATTAGAGAATAAAAATGAAAATCCCTTTTCCTGGTTTTCCTTGTTCTTCCATTCTAAACTCTTAACCTTAACAAAAGAAATTAAACAAAGTAAACATCTATAAGTAAAAAAGAAAGATAACTTATAAAGAGGACATTCTGTCAGTTATTTCTTTGAAACAAAATCATATATGTTTTAATAAACACTTTTAGAAAGATGAAACAGAAACTATCTAGGAAACATCAATGAAACAAAGACTGTTCTCTTCCAAAACAGTGCTTCAAAATGAACTTGAACACATCAAATACCGAAACCAACAGAAATACATTCGCTTTTAGTCATCTTGCCAAGTCAGGGAGTAAACCCAAATTCACTGCTTTTACACTTAAAAAATACTTTATAAGAGTAGAATAATTACCCATGCCACTCCAAATACTTCTTTGACAATTTCTTTTAACACATTTCAACTAAAAAGTGTCCATATAATCATTTTAATAGGAACCCTTATTCATTTGTGCAGTTGGCAATATTTAACAAATTTTTCAATCACATACAACAGAAGATACGACTTGAAAGTTGAGTTACACAAATGTACTATTATGGATCATGAGTGCTAAGCATTCCCCATTATAAAATGTTTTCCTACATGCTAAGGAGTATGAAGCATGGTAAGTTGTCCTTAAGAAATCCAACATGCATTTTCCATCTTTGCTCAGGAGAATCTACCTGCCCGAAGAGCTGGGTAATCTGCCAAGTCTATCATAAATAATATAGAGGAAGACTTCTCCTTCCTTCCCGCGTCCCCCTTCTTTTCCCTTCTACTCCTCCTTTCCTTACTCAGAGTCACAGTTCTATTATGATCTATTTTCAGGGTCTTTAGAGTGGAATACAGATATATCTCGTCCCTCAATATAATTCAATAGAATGGGTGATACGTATCATTTCATGACACAAAGTCCTTTAGCAGAACTTAATATCAAAGAAGTAACTACTCAGTTTGCAACTATCAGTGCCTCTAAAGAAACTTTAGCAAAAGACTTGAGCACTCACATAGCAAACAAGCTGTATGACACCTGTCTCAATGATTTATCTGAATTTACATATAATACTACCAATTTGCTACAGAGAGAGCAGTTGTCTTCAAAAATGTTATGGGCTAGTTTACTTCAAAGTGAATAGTCAGCAATAAGCTTACAGTACAGATTACATGGATGATTACCTGTGTTCAAACTGGGAGATGCTGGGAGCAACAAAATGAGGTTGCGAATTATTCCAGCATGGCAAGTTCAGAAAAAGATAGATAAAAGGAAGCCACCAAATGTTTAACATGGGCCATGTTTGTACACTGTCTATCTTCTCTAGCAAAACCATCAAAAGTGTGAAAAACGTACGGATAAGCCACCCAACTGGGTTCTGCTGGACTAGTCTGATCCAGAAAGCAGTACTATGGAACACCTACTGCATGTCATGCAGTCAAGCAACTGACTGTGCATGGGAGAGCAGAGCAGGCTCAGAAGCAGCTTGTGCGAGTTGGCCAGCAAATCAGTTACATAACATACTACAGCTGGGCCACAGTTTTTGACAGAAGCTGCTGCCATGCCCTGTCCTAGGCATTTCAAGTACTGGCTGAGATCATGGAAGGGTCAAACTATGATGGGAATGACATAATGTGAGCCTGAGTTGAACACTGTGGACTAAATACTCATTCAAGTCTTCATTTTCTGCACACAGCTGATCCACTGGCTGAAGGCAACAGCGTAGGGAAAGGGAGGTGAAAATGGGAAGGGAGCTGAAATCAGCATTGCTGGAAGAGACTGACAAGTCGTTTTCCCTCTACGCCACAATCTAATGGAAGATCCTCCAGTGAAAGACCTAGGAATCTTCACAAAGAAGACAAGTGAAGACTTCTCTAGGAGAATTTGCGCTTTATAAAGGACACTTGAGGGAGGGATCTTTAAAAGATTTTTTTACATAATCTGCAGTGCTACAAACTATAGAACATACCTGAATTACCATGTATTTCAAAAGTGCTTCTAAAAAATAGCTTGTTAAATCTTCTTGTCCTTTATCTCCTGATTGTGGAGGAACAAGTGGAGTGATTTCCTCTATAGTCACTTGAGCTATTTAAAGAAAAACAGAAGTACATCTAACATTTAGACCATTTCTTCTCATGCATAAATACCTACCAAACTACGAAAAGCAGAAATGCACTGGAGTAAGCAGAGTTATAGGTAAAACAATCCACCCACAGACTAATGAAAATCAGGAAATTTTTTCTAATAAACCACCACAGAACTAATTAATATAAAAAGCACAGCAGATAACCAGGTTTTCTTAATGTACCTTGGGAATCTACCTGCAAAAACTGACTTTTTCTAAAAGGTGTAATCCGTTTCTTTTGGAATTTATGCAAACAATAGAGTAACATTTATGTTGCACAAATGCCAAACCTTTATTTACTTTTTCATAATTTTCTCATTTAGCAGTTGATCAGTTACATTTCTGTTAAATTTTACTAGCTGTATTCTTTGCCTTGACAGTGAAGCTACTTCAGAGTTGATTTTTCTCTTGTTTCTGTAGTTAGATGTTCATATTTCCCTCTGCACTCTGCATTTCACAAGATAACTCCAAAACACAGTTAAAGTACGTAGCAAACTTTTACCTGCAGAGATATCCTGTCATGAAATTTGTCTGCTAAGTTTCAGAAAATTTAATTACTACTCACTTACTACTGCTTGCCTCTACAAGCAATAAAATATTAAAATACTGGGTGAAGAGGAAAGAAGGCAACAGCACTTAACATTCATAGGAAAAATTGGTTAACTTCTTATTCCCATTTATGTGAATGCGTAGTTTGCACTTATGACCCCATCCAATTGCAATTCATTAATAAGTGAGCTTAAAATCCCACTAACAGGAATAAACTGAGTTAGGTGGCAAGAGGCTCCACTAAGTAACCAGTATCTGGTACTTAATTCTAGAGTGAACAAAGGAAAAACTGTTGTAAGAATCACCTCAAGAGGAAAATCATCCTCACTCTATTGATTACAGTCAAGATAATGACCTTACCATTAAAAGAAAACCATCTAGAAAGTACAAAAACCTTATCTCAGAATGCTTAAGCTTTCCTATTAATGCAAACCTTTACGACCTCAGGTTTTGTAATTTACAAGGTCCAATGCTTTTCAAAGATTTCAAGTTGCAAGTATACCACAGCCTTAATTGCCTGGTCACACACAGACACATTGGTCTAACAACCACTCATTCTCTGGAAGGCCACACCAGAAATTGCCTTGCAGAGCTTGGTCCCTGGAGTATGAACAAAGCCAGTGCATATGTTCAGTGCAAGCAGAATGTGCAAGTTTCCAGCAGATGCAGTATCCTCTTGCAATCTGAAGAATTACATAAAATTGGTCAGTTAATTTTCACCAGCTATGTGTTAAGCTACAATAGCCATAGCTGGGGAAAAACCCCCAACAACCACAAAAAACAACTTATTCTGAAAAACAACAAAACAGTTGTTACTGAAAGAAGACCTGATAAACTGCTAAGAAACTCATTAATAGCTCCATCATCTCCCTGGTTACATATGTACTTCAGCTTGCCTTTTCTGTGACAAGAATTGAATTATGTTGAGAACTGAGTAATATTACCAAATAACTTACTTTCTTGAACATTAAGTGGAGGGTTAATGAGATTATCTAGTGTTCGGGGGCCACATTCAGACTGTGGTGATGAAAATCCAGGAATCAAGCAAGAAAACATCCATAATTGTTCTTTACTACAGTTATTCTGAAGTGCTTGCAGCCACAAAAGAAAGAGACGCACACCCTCTCGACGAATCTTAGAAGGAAAAAAACTAGAACAAGTTATCTTGTCCCAGAACATAAAAAAGAATTTCCAATTGTCCTGCAGGGAGAAGAAGGTGAGTGACAAAAAAAAATGACAACAGACAATATGAGTACCAGTAATCAGCAGAGTCAAACTAATACATCTACTGCTCCTGCTGAAATGCAAGGGCAACCCTGGCACCTTCAGTGCTATTTGCCTCACAGAATTTTTCACAAGGTTTCTCTGAAAGAAGAGGAAGAAAACCAACACGTCTAATCACTTGCTTAACTTCAGCACTACAAGATGCCACATGACTTTCTCAGAAAGTAAAGATTGACATAAAATTTCTAAATGGGTTTGTGACTTAAAACAACAGAGCGAACTTTCTGTATCAGAAGGACCCATTCCACCCTTTTCCATTCCTCCTTCAATAAAGGTGATGGAGTCCTAAAGCACTCCCCCCTCCTGGCTCGCAAATGGAGAATTTGAGTACCAGATAAGCCTGCAGGTGGTTTACAGAGGAATGGTGTAGTTTTGGTACTGCTGCAAACAGCTGCATGTTACATTTGAGTCACTTTTTGTCTCGTGGTCAGCCATTTAAACTACTCCACCTACCAGCAGGTCTTTTTGGCATAGATAATCTTCCACTTCCAAGGTAGTTCTCATTCCTTCCTGAGCCCCAAAACCCGTTTCCTTGCCCCTAACAATGAATGGTAAAGGCAACACTTCTGCGTTAATGCAAAATCCTTTAAATGACTGGCTGCTCTATATAAACACACTACTGTGAGTAGTTCTACTGAGTTAAAAGGTAACGATTTGAAGTCATTCTTTCGTGACACACAAGTCATGATCTGGTCCTGATTCCTGTGCTTTTAGCTTAAAAATTTGCCCTTATGTCTTCATTTGTATTTTTAACTATTTTAGACAACAGTAGTAGGCAACTTTTTCAATACCTTTAATGAATTTCCAGTGTGCAGAAGTTTCTTCAAAATCAACCCTAAAAAAAAGGGAAAAATATGTGTTTGGGTTTGTCTTTTTTCTCTATATTAAGATGTCAGAGTTCTCGGTCAGACTTGATAGTAACTTTTAAACAAGTCCTTGGCAATCTCCAGTTTAATCTTGGTGACCTTGATATCTTCAGGCAACTGACTCAATGCCAGAAGAAAAAAAAACAAATATCACCTTTCATAGCTTCTTCATAATGTATAATATCTTTCCCCAAGGACTTTTGAGACGCGTACATTAAAAGTAAATCATTCTCAAGTCATCACTATGCATAACGTCAGCATTCCCCTTTTACAAATACCAACCTCAAGTCAATTTTGAAATGTATTACTAAAAGAAAAGAAAATAAGGAAAAAATAATAATTAAAAATTTGAACTTTTGTTAAAGGTTCAAACAAAGAAAGGTGTGTGTGTGGGAGAGAAGTCTTTCAGGGATTTTTTCTCTCCCTACCAACCCAAAGGTTTTGGGAGCTGAAGTGCCAGGACCAAGAAAAAAGGAGTGGTTGATGACTCTAGATTCCAACTAAATGGTGAGGCAGAGGTGAGAAACAGACCCCCAGCACCCGGGAGGGGGAGAGGCTTTTCCTGTGCGCTGGTTTTACTTTGTTTTGGGGCAGCTACTGGGACTGGAAGCCACTGTTTGCTGAGCTCGTGAAAGCTCCTTCTGGCTCTGCTCTTTGCCTTCCCCTCTCCATCTCTGGGCACCCTGAGCTTCAGAGAGGGAGAGAGGAGGGTCACAGCTGTCTTGGGATATGCTGCAGACTTTCTTTCCTGGGGACTGATTTTGGCTGCAAGGAGATTTCTGGGAACTACCATCACTCCTCAACTTCCAGCATTTCCTTCTTTGAACAAAGGACAAGGAGAGAGTGCTCTTCCCCACGGAAAAGGCTCCATCCTGCCCCTATGTGAGTCATTCATCCCCCCGTCTCTGCCTCGCTGGGAAAAGGCTGAGAACTCACCTTGTAGCCAGATGAGGCGCGACACTGCCACCTGCTGTCTGCAGATATAATTGCACCAGAAGGAATTGCAGTTTTTTGGAGGTTGTTGGGTTTTTTTGGTGCTCTGGTCTGTTCATAATTATATCTATATCTACATCTAGTAGTTAAGAACAGTTATCCTTCTTACATACATTTTCTAATTTAAGTTCTTTTTAAATTTAAAAGGGGTGTAGTGTTGGTTAGGGGTGGTCCTGTGGCGTAAAGGAGAGCACTCTGGACTCCGAATCCCAAGGTCCTGAGTTCCAGTCTCAGTGGGGACCATCCTCTGGCAGTTCAAGCCTCCCTGCCATCCCATCCCGTCACATCTCGGATGCTCAGCAGGGTCAGCCCCGGTTAGTACCG
>JAWWEV010000167.1:38648214-38658369 GCA_035583235.1 Hafferia zeledoni
TGCCTCACCTAAAAAATCCACTGTGCAGGCTGGAAGGGCACACCCACGTGGGGAGAGCCCTGCCCAAATCTTCCTTCACAAAGTCTGGACATACATATATAGTGTTGGTTATTGAGAAGAAATTCCCTTCTCTAGATTAAATACACACTTTGGTTTTCTTTAAACTAGGACAACTTTCCACCTTGTCTTTGTTCTTTCTCAGCTACTGTTCTATTTCTAGATGATGAGATTTAATTCTATCTAGAAGAGCATTCATTACATTGGTGGGGTTTTTTGTTTCCTTCATTTAACTTCTATTTTTATTCCTTAACCTAGCTTGCAAGGGTTTCAAGACCATAATCCTTGGGACACCACTTAAAGTTCAAAGAAATATAAACTACTAGTAGCTACTAATAAAAAATAAGATTAAAATAAAGGAAAAAAAACGAAAAAGTAAGGGAAAAAATCAACTTACCAATACTATGAAATTGCCATCTCTGATGAATTCTTTCAGGAAGGAGTTGCAAAATTTTCTAAAAAAAAAAGCCAGAACCCAAGGGTGTACATTGCAGATGTTCTCAGAAGAAAAAAGAACACTTTCACAAAAGCCACAGATCAGAAGCTGAAGCACCAACTCAGAAAATTCCCACACTGCTCTCCTTGGAAGCATTACTGTCCTTCCAAGGTGATCCCATTCCTAAAGCTAAGAAGCCCAAAGGTTCTGATAGGCTGTCTGAAAAATCCTGCCTTGGAGACTTCATATGTTACTGCAGTTCATCTGGCTCCACTGCCTTTCTGATGGATACTGCTGCTTATAGCATAGGGAATGGAATGGGATGTGTATCTGTCTCAGTTGCTCCTGTTCACAACACGTTGTATTAGGTTATTCCACCTTAAGCCAGGACACTCAGCTGTCAGCTTGCCCCTGTGGCACAAGCAAGTATTTGCTTCTGCCTTCTCAACAGAGGGATAATGAGCTACAGCAAAACACTCAGGACAAGACCTCTACACCTAGGTTAGAGGATGATCATCTTCAGACAGTAAGAAACAGAACAGTTAGTAATAAAGGCAGTTAAAAATTTATCATGTGGCACTTGCAACATTTACACCAGAGGCATTTGCAACTCATAAAACCCCTTAATTTCTCAAATGAACTCCTGGCTGTGGCCCTCGAGCACCCTGTGCAGCTGCTTCCAAAGGAGAGATCACCCAATATCCCTTTATGCAGGAACGAGTGAACAAATGAACGAGTTCTCTTTAGATGCACTAACATACCTCACTAATAAATTAATAATAATTGAATTTGTATTCAACCATGTGATAAGCATGGATCAGCTTTCAGTTTTACACACATAAAAAACCCCACAGTCCTTGTTCTAGAGTTAGATGGCTCCATCAAAAAGGAAAGACAAAAACTTGGCATTCTAGGCTATTTCTAAACTGGAGTGTCTGCTCAGAAATGTTCCGATTTCATTACATTAGTTTCTAATTCACCTTAATTAAGTCAAGATATGCTTTTGGAACAGATACTGTGAAATTCGATGTTCAAATAATTAATCTTTTTTAATATAAAAAGTATCTATAAAAACAATTCTGTAGTAACAATCTATTATGAGAAAAATTAGAGATAACATGCAATCAAAAAGTCAAAAAGATCATGACTAACAGACACTGACTTTATAAGAATTTCAAAGCATATAATGCAGTATGGGGGAAACACCATCACCAAAGAGTAATGAACTATCTGAAGACTCAGAAAATATCTTTTTCCAATTTAGACATCTTGTTGCAAAACTGCAAGTCAAATTCATTTGCTTCTCATGCAAAGCACATAAATTCAGCTCTAAGCAAAAGGAGGAAGGAAAGCAGTTAAATGCAAAGTGTATTTCCAGGCAACTGTAGAATAACAGGACTTAATTCAATTCAAACTATCTTACCTCAAAAATAAAAAGAATAGAATCTAATTCTTCTCTCTGAGACTTGTGACCTAGATGCAATTAAAAATAAACAGAAGATGCACTTTAATCAACAAAACAAATATAAAGGCACTGACAAAGATCCTTGAATGTGTAAAATGAAGAAAACATGCATTTATACAACCATAATTTTGTTCTAATTATGCAAACAGAAATTATATTCCATAAACACAGTTGATAAAAGCTACAGCTTGTATAAGTTCCTATTATAGCATCAACAGCTGGGACAGACTAAGTTATACAATATCTTGTTAAACAATAATTCTGCAGGACACCAAGTGTAACACTTTAAGAACCCACACTTTGCAAAAGGACAAACCCCACCATAAGAGAAGAAATGCCTCTTGCTCACCTTCAATGCGCACACACCTCACTGCTCTCCTTTAATTGCAAAGTCAGTGCTCACACATATTTCTGCACAGCCAACGTTACAACTTGTGACCATACAGGGCTTTATTTATAGCACCCTGCTTTACTTTACAACAAAAACACAAGCATAAAGACAAAAAGTGTTCTATTTAGAATACTCACCTTTTTGTTTAAGGCCTACTTCAATAGTCACAAAGTTTTCAAAGAACACATAATATATATGTGAGAAGTGTAGGTCAAAAAACTGTTTGAGATCAATTGATTCTGCATTCTCTGAAAAACAAAACAGAACACTGTTTATTTCTTTCAAATATTTGGAATCAACCACAGCATAAGGCAAGTTATTACTGTTAAAGAGGCTATTGAAGTTTTCATTCTTTATACTGAGGCTAATGAAATTCAGTATGGTACGCTGTAAGTGCCTGGTAAATTTTAAACCAGAAAGCAGCATCTTCTTGCACCCACACTGTTTGCATGACGGTAATGCCAGCAAATCCTAATTTCATCAGGACTAGCACTGTATAGATGAATATGATTTTAATCGTTGATTTCATAGAAATAAAGTTAGCAATGCTGCCCAAACTCTACAGCAGAAAGACCATCATGACCTCCAACTGTAATTACTAGACACAACTAAGCTTACTAAAGAAAGCAGAAGGATGGGAAGTGAGGAACACATCTGCTCTGTGGAAAAACAAACTGGGAGGATGCAAACAGCAGCACTGGATTCCTGCTGTTGCCTCCCTATTCCCTCCGAGCCTCAACATGCACTGTATTTTCTAGTCTGGCTCAGCCCCCCACAGTCCTTTGATTGTGCGGTCTCAGGAGATCAGAAGCTGGGACTTCAGGGACACCCTGAGGTGGAAACAACACTGCTAAGTATAGAGGGATGTGGTTTCTTGTGTACCCCATGAAAGTTTCCAGACTCTCTTCCCACAACCCCCTAGATGATTTTGTGCAAATCTCCAGTAAAGGAACAGACTGATTTATCTCGATTAATTTTAAACTGACTGTTTTAAACAATCAATTCCTTCAAGCCTTAGTACACGCTGAACCAAAAGACACTCCCTGTCCTCTTGTTTAACTACATAAGACTAGAGAAATTAAGTGGACAAAACAATAGCATGGGAGCACAGAGAAACAGAAAGACAGCATTTTAAATGTCAAAACTCTCCATTTTTGGAATAGTGATGTGAAACAAACACAAACAAACAAAACTAAAACATGAGTGCAGCCCTTTCACCAGCTCTACACACTGAGACATCATCTTTCACTGTAGATGTATCTTCTGTAAATCTCCTTCCAATTCTGTATTGGATCATAGGGTTTTTAACCCTTTTTAGAATGACATGAATCTTTATTATCTCACATGACTCGATATACAAATAGCAGAGTATAAAGCACAAAAACATTGAAAGGATGGCCAAGAGCATGGCTATTTTCAGTTACGTTTATCATGCAGCTTTAGAGGACTATCTTAACAGAAATTTTGCTATAAAAGTTTCCTATGCAGATTTTGGTATATCCCAGTATTCTGCCAACATCTTGCATAGTGAGTGTTGCAGAGCCAGAGCACTCAAATACAGCGGACAGTGCTAGGTTAGCAGCTGAGATCAACTCTTCAGCAAGGCAGCTCAGTCAGGAATAAACGCAGCAGTCCACTGCAGCAACCAAGTGCCTGATCATCTACAGGACCACCAAACACCTGGGTTTGCATAAACAGAATCAGATCAGCAGATGACCTGCTAGAGTTCAGAGGTAGAAATGTTAAGGAACAACAAAAAACAATTCCACTTTAAACAAGCCAGTTGTCAGGGCAAGTGCACACCAAATGGGGCAATGACTAAAGCACAGGCACAACCATTACAACCACTTCCATTCATAGGGAAAAACCCTAAGTGAGTCCGAGACTATGGACAAGAAAATATAGCTGGAAGAAAATAAAAAGAGTTTGAGATGGGAGGATGAAAGGAAAAAAGAAAGCAATGATTGGGACTCCCAGGAGAAAGAAGGGTGGCAGAAGGTATCTTGTAGTCCATATATTTAACTGCTAATGGGAACTGCACATGGGAAGCAGTAGAATGGTTCACTTGATGGAAATGTGCAGAAAATACTAGTTCCAAATACCAAAGGGATGGGAAGCAGTTAAGCAGGGCCTCTGCCAATCAACACCCAGGAATGCAGCATTTCTGCAGGCATGTTAAATATTTTGCTTCCTGAAATAGGCCCTCATTCTTTCCCCAGACATGGGTCAACTTTGAAGCAGACAAAAAAACCCCAAAACCACAAGACAACAAAAAAACACTAAAATACAGAATTTTTAAAATTATTTTTATTTTGGCTTTATTTAAGAAAAATGTGGTGTCCATCACCTTAGAAAATGCCTTGAGAAGCATTGCTAGACCGGTACTATTACCACTAACATCCAACTAACATTAACAACACACCTTTGGAATACAGCTACAGCTCTCAAGAGTAGGAGGAAAGCAAAAAGTCCCCTGACTTTGCAAATTCTTTAGCTAATGCATTTCACTCTGATCTCTCCCTAAGATCATACTTGATAACATAATCAAAAGCAAGTTTTTAAAATTCAAACCAGTTACCAACAACTGAATTCTTGCAATAAACTCCAACACATCAGATGGAAGAAAATGTAACATTTTATTTAATGGGAATTTTGTTCTCTCATTATGTGAAAATAATACTTTTTTAAAAACCCACAAACAATTTCTGTTAATGCTGAAGAACAGCTTTCCTTCTAAGGGAGGTAAAACACAGTTGTTCTGATAGGTTTGCCACCTGGAGCAAAATGGCATCTGCTCATCACCAAAGGACACCCACAATGTAAGGAGAGTGTACTCAGTGAGCTGCTGGAACCTTGTATTGGTTGAGAAGTTTGGAACTCATTACAAATACCCTGATGAAGAATTATGGCACGAAGGAGGGGGGGGGGGGGCAAAAACAGATACAGCATGGAGACAACAACGTAAACCTTAGAAGAGTTTGATGTGGAAATCATCTAGTCTGGCCACTTGTAAACATCATTCCATCTTACAGCTACCTCAATACTGAATACAATCCACAAGACTAATACATGCACAGAGAGACTATTGCTCTCCTTCATTACTGTAACATTAAAACTTCCAGTTATATGCTGCTGTTATAGCTTTCTTCATTAATTAAAGATCTGGGTTTTTTCCTAATGAAAATGTGCCTAAAATATTCAGTTTACCTTTACCCTTTTGATCAACTAAACATAGAGCTGCTCAATTCTTACACCTTAAAATATTTTCTCCAACACTGGGTCACTGTCTCTTCTCTATATTCTCTCAAAGTATCATAAATGTCACATACAGAGGTAAAAATCATTTCCTCTACAGGAAAGCAGCACATCCTTTTCAGACAGTCTTGAACTGGGAATTTGCAGGAAGTTGCTTCTCTGTTTTGGCTAGTTAAGCCTTTTCTGTCTTTTCAAGAAGAGAGGCATACCCTTATTTTTAGGTAAAGTAGGATTAAACAAACAGGCTTTCCTCCATAACTTTCCTAACTTTATTTTTTTTAAAAACAAACTTTTTATTCTTCTACCACAGATCATGTAACTAACACAAACTAATGTACTCTGTGTCTTCTTGTTTCTATGTTCAGACTGGGAGGGAAGGACTCAAAAATAGATCTGGCACCATATGAAGTAATTGGAAAAGTTCCTCAGAATGTGAGAGGGAAAAATGGGACATTATTGTAAATTAAACTTTCTACAGTACAAAGCATAATTTTAGTAGACTAAAATCCTGATTTCCAGCATTTTTAAAAAGCTGTTTGTCAAGAAAATGCAGTTTTCTTCATCCTTTACAAAAGCAAGAAACATTATAAATCTTTGAATGCTGATTTTTCCTTAATAATTTTCTGTAACTTAAAAACTGGCACAAATCTGATCTGTATTAACGCTGTGTGTTCAGTGGAGGGGTTTTGGTTTGGGATTTTTCCTTTTGTTTCAAGGAGAAGGTTACATTTAAGCACAAAGAGACACAGTACAGCTTCTCTGTCCTTTTCTTCCTCCCATAAAGCTTCTAAAAGAAATATTAGTCTTTTTGAGGTTCAGCATTAAGAACTTCAGTTCCCTTTTTTGGTTTATGTTTTAGAAGTTGTATTCAGCTTACGGTTTTCTGTTTTAATTTAATGCTTGAAACAGACCACCAAACTAAAAATGGGTGACTGGTTATCTAAGATATTTGTATGACTCTCATCACAAAAGCATTCAAGTACCAGATCCACTGGAACTCCTATTTCCATTAAACCCACTGAAATATGGAAGTTCTGCTGTCACCTGGTACTTCACAGACTGCAGCTGCAGCAAGGGAGGACTGAAGAAAAAAACCCTCAACAATCAAACCAAAAAACCTCCTATCAGCTTCTGGGACTGTACTTTTAGAAACTAGTTTTCTGTATTTTCAAATGGCCAACTCTTTTGAAGGTTAATTGTTCAAAACTTTCTGAAAGGTCACTTTCTTTTCAACTATCTCAGTAAAATACTCAAAATTTAAGTGTCCATGGTGACCATTTTAGTAAGCAAAGATTATAGGCCAAAGTTTTCTTGTAGAAAATTTATTCTGTCTGAAAGAAAACCCATTTCCTCCAATGCTTTTATTATTGTTCATTTATCAGCACATCCCTTTTTAACCAGGACTAATTTCCATGCAGAAAAGTATTTAAAAAAAATTTCACCCGGTATTATTACACATTAGAAGGAGGATACTATTTGAATAGCACGTCATACTTAGAATTACAAGGAAAAGTAACAGCTCAGAGAGCTCAACAATTACTTCGCCAGATGTAAAACATGAATGAGAAAAAGAATCACAGATTTTTGCTATACACAACACCCCAATCCTTTGCTGTAAGAAGATGTCAGTGGGCTTTAACTTTTATTATACACAATTTGTCTTCCCTGTTCATTTTGTTTTCTAAGTATTACCCTACAAATTACTATAAACTAATCCATGAAATCTGCTACATATTTATAAGTGAGTTGAGTTAGAAAGGGGAAATGCATCTGTATCATTTAGATGATTGCCTGCTGTATAAAACTAAAATTTTATAAAGCAAGTAAGTTAGTACCTTTCTGCATAGGGCAGAACGTTAGAAGTAAACAATCAAAATACTGAACTTAAAGGGAAACCTTCCCAACACAGACCTTAGATATATATTAACTTTTCTGAGGAGAACGTTCATTAGTTTACACTGCATTGCAGGAATTTAACAAAATAGCCTGTGTAATTACAGATTAAGCTGTGGTTAATTCTATGTTCTATTTTAAGTGTTTCAGAATTTAATACTATGTTTATATATAAAACTGTCCAGGCACATAGTATCACAAAAACATTATACTGCCTCACTCCAAGACTTACTGGCTTTTGGGTCACTTTCTTACCCATAACCAAAATACCAGCGACAACTGCAGCAAACAATGACCTGGAAGACGGCCAGACTTCGGGATCTATTTCTGTAAAGCAGAGCCCTGCTACAGACTGACATGTTTGGTATCAATCCTTGGAACAAACCAGTGCCATTAGAAAGCAAGACATTTCCCAGTGTCCTCAATTTCAGTTAACATACAATCAAATTGGACAGTATTAATTCTCCATGCTGAAAAATTTAAGGGCTTCTGTACAGCAAAACAGTCGAGAGGTTTGGTTACACCAGGACTGTCTCTGGAACAGAAAAGCCTGTAACTGAGACAGGTTACGTGGAAAACCTCAGGAACCAACTGCTGGCTCTGGCATAGTTAGTACTGTCAAAGAGCTCTGATAACAGACCACAAATGCAAATCTATTAAACAAAGGCTTTGCATTGCCCTTACTATTTCAGATCTAACTAACAGCTATTTACCAAAACCAATTTTTTAAAAAATGGTAATTTTGTCAAAGAAAATATTCTGAAATCTTCTAAAGGACTTCTATTTTGCATCAGACAAGTCTGAACTCCCAATCACCACCATCTTTCAAATATAAATACAAAAGAAAAAAAATCACACAACAAAATAAGCAGGTTAACAGCAACAATGACCATCACCTCCATATAAAATGTTAGCCCAGTGCTTTACAGCAATGAGCAGAAGCAGCTGCCAGCTTGCCAAGCTAATTCTCTCAAGGTGCTTGCAACCCCCGGAAGAGTTACACTAGTAAACGTTCAGGAAACACTTCCATAACAATTCACACACGTTCCAGAACTTAAGCCTTTATTTATGCAACTCCAAACACTTCCATAGTAATGTACTTATTTTCATTCCAAACTGCCACAAGTTGAATCCACACAAACCTTTTCCTTCACAACCAAGTGATCGGAGCCTCCCCTTCGTCTACCCTTGGGCTTTGATCTGGTCCAGCCTTTACCCTGGCAATTCAGCAGGACTGGTCACTGCTGCACTGAGCACAACATTAGGCAGAATATTAAAGCAAAGCAAATCTTCCCACTCTGCTCCCAACCAAGACATAATGGGTTCAGGGCTAAGTCAAGATTGACAGAACTTGAAATCTAATTTCCTAAACTCCATGGAACCCACAGCTACATCTGTAAGTTAGAGCAGGGACACTGCCCTTTGCAATTGGATTTACCAGAAAAAACAACAACAACAACAACAACCACCACCAAACAAAACACAAACAAAAGAGAAAAAACCCCAAACAGATCAAAAAACCAAACCCCTACAACTCTTGCCAAAAATAATACAGCTTTGCATGTCCACAGAAACTTCTGGAACAGTTATCTCCAAGCAAACTCCAGGCAGCTAGTTTTGTTGTAGCTTCTTGTTTGGTCTCATTTTAATGACCAGAAAACATTTTTCATTTATGGCTGATGTTGATGATGTGCAACACCAATGAATGCCATACAGCTGAAGCATTAGGGCCGACGGCCAGAGAAATAGATTCCTTAAATTAAAATCCCTTTAGACAAATGCAATCTCTGTTTAAGTATATTATTTAATATTAAATAATAAATCAGAAAGGATACACTGGGTCCAACGCAGCCCATTTCCTTCTGACCAGTGTATCTAGACTTTCCCCTTCAGAGATTTCTTACAAGAGATGGCAAGCACTGACCAACCACCAAGTATAACAAAACAAACCAATAAATAGCAGATTACAAGCCTGTAATTTCTACTCTACAAAACAGTGAAAAGCGGGGTGGGGTTGGTGAACCCAACCCAAAAAGAAAACAATTATCTTAAGAACTCAGCTGTATAAGTAAATTTTAAACCAAGTACATTCATTTGACTTACTTGCACACAGTAACATGACATAGAAATCATTAAATATTTAGAGGTTTCAGCCTTTTTTAAAAAAGAAAACCCATTTATTCACAAATTCTGACAAACTCAAATTCAAGAGGTAGCACCAACATATTTGACATCAAAATGAAAACTCAATATTGTTAAGGTATGACCTTATGAAATGGTCACATATCTACTTGTCTTAATTATTCACAGAATACTCAAAGCACTGTTTTAACAAAAGGATATATCAAGCAAGATTTGACACTTGAAAGATTATTAGAACAAACTTTTGTAAACTACTATTTAAAAAAAATTAAATTTGAGTTTGATGTTGAAGTCTGATTAAACAGTGAAATATAATAAGAACAATGCAATATGATCCTCAAAATCACAATTTGCTGCTAATTGTCTCAGGACTGCTAAAAATACTTATATTTTCTGGAAAATCACAAGCTTCTTTCTGCAGGCAATACCTTATTCCAAGGGGCAGTCCCGTGGTGTAAAGGAGAGCACTCTGGACTCTGAATCCCAAGGTCCTGAGTTCGAGTCTCAGTGGGACCA
>JAWWEV010000167.1:38658431-38668982 GCA_035583235.1 Hafferia zeledoni
CTGGAAGGGCACACCCATGTGGGGAGAGCCCTGCCCAAATCTGCGTTCGTGAAGTCTGGCCATACATACATACATACCTTATTCCACAGGGTGCACTCTGTGCCTCCCCTTCCATCTGCTGGAGAAGTCCCAGTGATCACCTGCACCAGCTGCAGGTGGCAGCCTTCCTTACAGCAAGGCCTCCCCTCTCAGCCTCTGCCCTAAGACCCCAAGGGAATCCCATCTGACATTCCTGCTCAAGGTTTAGATGCTCTAACACAGGCATACACAGTAGACAAAACTGTTGCAGCATTTCCAGCGTATAGAAACAAGTCTGTAGCATAGTTTGATAAAAAGTCACACACTGACCAAATTCCCATCAGGGAACTGTGTGTGATTCAAAGGTACTTCTCAGAACTGAGAAGAAAAAAAGTCAAACGGAGCTGGGTGGGGTAAATGTTTCCCTATGGGAAGAAACTAATACATCTCAAAAGAATATAATCGATCAAAGCAGATAGTTCTAGTTGTTTCAAGAAATATACTGCAGCAAGAAAACAATGAAAACCAGATTACCTTCACTCACAGACTCCTAAGTCCCAAGATATAAGACTTAAATCTCTTCCCAATTTTTCTTGACATTTCTTAGCAATAATAATATTTCTTACTACTTGGAGGTCTCCTAAAGGCTTTAACCTCTACTAAAAAGCCTTTATCCCTGCGACAGGCATAAATTTGACATGTTTTATTTGCTTTAACGAGTGATTTAATCAATTCTGAATTAGTCATCCAAATTTCACATAATTTTCTTTGGTTCCTGAATTACAAAAAAGGCTGAATAGAGCCAAACTGAGACAGATCAGAGACAGGACACTGGAATAAAGTGGCAAAGAGTAGTTGTCTACAAAACTGTTTCGAAAACAGAAAAAGAACACCAAACCCCAAACAAAAACAAATGCATTTTCCCCGGTGTGCCTGTAACTGATTGCTAGCCTAGCACTCAAGAGTTTCCCAAGACAAAAATATTTTACTGTAACTCATAACTTCAAATTCAGTGAGCCTTAATAGACTTTATTTCTTAGTCTTTTCATGTGTTTACATATTTTCACCATCTGTCCCTACAGAAGGGGTTTTCAAAACTGTCAATATCTTTTCACATTAAAGTTTTACTCTCATCTGAGTCATTCTCATACCTAAATCTTCTATACACTGACTATGGCAACAAGACTCCGAAACCCCAATGACATTGGGTGTAATGGTACACCACTACTTTATGAAGACACAAGATTTCTACATATCTGGATGCAAACTAATTTGCAGTTTACTAAGTTTAAACTGCATAAACAATGTCATTTTCAACAATGACACCTTTTCCTAGAGGAATACAACTCACTGCATGCTAAGCTATTTGTAAAAGGCATTTAAAAATAATCTAATGTACAGTACTTTTAATTTGTTAAAAATAAATGCCACACCCTTTGTGCTATCTATTCACTTAGCTTCATATTAGATACTTTGATCTTGTTTGGTCTCTTCTGGTCCTCACTACCAAAGACATAATATCTTAAATATTTTTAGATAAATCTTGACCTGCACCATTGCCTTGCAGGATGCAACTCTCAGTTTTTTACCATAATTAAATTTTTAAGATTCCTCCTCTTGGGCTTAATAGACAGCCAGCACTCTATAATTCACAAGCACTTGCCTATTTTCATGACTACTCTGTTATTTTGGCTTAGTGGAGAATTGCTGCTTTGGATGTCTTCACAAAATAGAATGAAAATTAATTAATACTCCCTTTCCTCCCCTCAAGTCTTGACACTGAATCCAAGCCTATGCCTAAATTTTGTTGCTGAACGAAGGACTAAAAAGTGCAGCAAAAAGAAAAAAAAAGAACTCTGGTCCAATACATTTTCCAGGCCTACTGAAAGGATTGCAAATTAAAGAAAAAGAGAATATTCACTCCTTCTCCTGGATGTGAAACTGCAGAAAATTCTCTTCTGGATAGTCTTTTAGTCTTCAATGTCAAGGGACTAAGAGCAATAAACAAAAGAAATAATTTTTTATTCATGCTGACCTGAGATTTCCTCCCTCACCCCTCAGATAGTCTGTTGGCAAGAGCCAACTTGGCTCCCTTGAACACACGGAAACATGGCAAAGATTCTGCTGGGGGAGTTGTCACTAAATCAAAAATGGTACGCAGTCTATGCCACTCAAGTTGCAGGATGGTGCCTGTACGAGAAGCCACCTCAGGGAGCAGTTTATCTTATGTGGACACCTCAGGTTTTTAATCTGGTCCTGCAGATTAGTCAAAGAAACAACTGGAGAAGAAAGGGCATACAGCTTATGTTTGGGAAGCCACTTTGGGCAGTAGAGAAATTTAAGGAATAAGGCAAGGAGGTGATCACAGCAAAGACAGACTTCAAATGAACTGCTGTACACTTGTCCTGCACTACAATAGGAATGTGTATAGAAATACCTTACACCTCTACTCTAAAAAAGACATTGTTTTTGTACCTCATGTGCCTAACAATATTTGCATAATGACAAAATCTTGTAGATGCACCCAAAACTGACAAGCTGAAGAGTAGTTGCATATTTGCCCACTTCCAGTCACACAATATATTGTCCCAAACTTGGAGAAAGGATATTGAGGGAGCTGTGCTTCAACAGCTGAGACATACACATGGAGGGTGGGGAATCATATGAAAACATGCCCAGCAGATTTAGGTCTCTCCTACAGGTAGTACACAGAAACCTTAGATTAGATAAGAATGTCTTCTTGATACAGAGCTCGTGGCTTGCATCTTACAGCATATTTCCAATTATTAAAAAAGCTGAAGAAAAAAACCATAAAAACAAACTGCGAGCAACTGACATACCAAATCTAGAACAGATCTATCAAAATCACTAAGAGTGTTTTGCAGACTAAAGCAAAGGTATAAACATTCAACGTACTTTAGCCACAAAACCTAAGTTCAGACAGGTACTTAGTTTCTTTAGAATGTTTTTTCCTCTTAGGTTTCAACTGATGAAGTAGCTAAAAATCGACATAGCGCAAGCTACCACTGGCTCAGTACAGGTTGTTAAGAGAGTGGTACATTCTTAGTGAAGCAAGAGGATACATCTGACTACGGAAGCTCTTGGATAGCTGGCTACACAACTCTGCTCCATTTCAAGTCTAGATAATTACTATGTTGCAGAAAATAACTCATGCAGCAGCAGATGGTGCAACATGGCAACACCTGTTCCTTCAAACACCAATGCAAAAAAGGGAGCAATAGCCCTTTTCCTTTGAAAGGAAAGGATCCAGCTTTGGAGGACAAGGCACATAAATAATGCCAGACTGTGGACAGAACCCAAAATAATCCATTCAGCATTCTGTGCTAAACACAGAATGCAGTTGCCATTGACCCAACCCTGCTCACATGTCGCTAAACTGTCAGAAGCAACACAACCATTTACAGAACTGAAGGGCTCGAAAGACATTCAGGAGCAAACTTGTTTTTTCAAGGACAGGTTGATGACAATTACTTAGATTTTTACTAACAGATATTTTGAAATCGTTAACTCTAGAGGGTTTTTCCCATTGTTTTTTCCATCAAGCAATTATTCCATATAATCACAATTTCCAATTCGCTGGTCAGGTTCAATGGTTGTTCACATGGAACTGCGGCAGTATTTAAGGGCTTGTGTGCCCTTCTTGACCAACCGGCAAACCAAAAGTGCTTTCAAACTGCCTGTATGGATGCACATCCACACCTATTCGAGTGAGCACTTGCTGGGGTAGCTCTTACCTTGAAAACACACACAAACGTAAAACGTGGATTAAGGAGTCACAGCCCCATTTGCGCTCACCAGTCACTTTGACTCATGCCCACCAACGTACCAGTTAGCATTCTAGAGAATAATTCACTGGGTAAGCACACCAGATTTTCGCCTCCTTCCACGGTTGTCAAAAGAATTCCACCTCCAGACGCGGTGGACACGTCCGTATCCCGCTGGCACTGCGGGAGCGGAGCATCCCGGGCCCCAGCACATCGCAGCAGCCCCGCCGTGCCGGGTGGGGTTCCCCCTGCCGCGGGGTGGGGTCCCTGGCCGGAGCGGAGCCCGCGCCCGTCCCCGGCCCAGCCGGCCCCTCCGCGCTCCCGGTCCCTTCCCCCCTCCCGGCCGCCTCACCGATGAGGACGCGCAGATGCTTGAGTCGGGTGAGCGGGTCCTTGCGGGTGTCCAGCACCTTCTGCGTGGATTTCCGCACGTCCCCGTGCGGCTTCTTGGAGAACATCCCGCCGGGCCCGAGCCCGAGCCCCGACGCCGCGCTCCAGAGGCAAACAGCGGCCTCCGGATCCGCCCGCTCCGGGGCCCCTACATATCCAGAGCCGGCAGCGCCGCCTCGTCGCTCAGACCGGGCTGCGGCGAGGGCGGAGGGCGCGGCGCGGAGCCAACTCCCCGCGGGCCGGGGGCCGGGCCGGGCCTGCGCTCCCCTCACCCTCCGCCCGCTGCTTCACGACAGCCGTCAGGTGTGACCCCAGGCGTCCCCATGGCAACCGCGCCGTGACGTCACGGCGGCGCTGCCCCGCGCACCTCCAGGCGCGGCGGGCGGGGCCGGGAGCGGGACCGGGAGAGGAGTTGGAGAATGGGGCTTCAGAGCGGGGTTGGAGAGCGGGGCCGGGAGAGGGGTTGGAGAGTGGGGCCGGGAGAGGAGTTGGAGAATGGGGCTTCAGAGCGGGGTTGGAGAGTGGGGCCGGGCGGGCAGCGCCGCGCCGCGGGAGTGTCTGAGCACCTGGGCAGCAATAAGGAGGGTAGGAAAATATACTTCAACTGCTTATAAGTAAAATGTGACGTCACCACATTACACAGCCTCTCTGGCTATACAGAGACGCTACAGTGTAAGGGGGAATCCTGCAGGCAGTAAGGAAATGAAATTCAGGTGGCGACCGTGTGCACCGCGGCAGCGACTCCAAACCTTTACTCAGGCCTCAGTTGTGCAACAGGCAACGATGTGTCTCATAGTTCCTCTTTCCACACCGGTCCTCAAAGTGCTGCAACTCCTCACCCTGAGCTCCTGCCCAGAGTTGCTTCTCGCTGGTTTCACTGCCTACGCCTTTGCTGGCATCGAGGCTGAGCCATCACACATGTCTGGGTCCAGCATGATAGTCTGGGGCATCCTCATGTCTTCTGTGCTCCACAGGTCATGCCCATGCTGTTCCTACAGCAAAGCCAGAAGTGGGCTCAAGAGACCACATTTGTCCCAGTCTATTCACAGCCTCATCAACAGCAGCAACAGCCAGGGGAATTTAGTTAGAAAGGCATCAGTGAGGGAGTTGGTGTCATCTGCCTGCCTGTGTGGTCTGCCCGAAAGCATCTCATATTGTACCACCTCTGGAAATCAGATCTGAAGATTAGCAATATTAGGTAATAGCTAGTATTACAATCCAATTATTTGCTTTATTATAGCACACATTTCAGCTCTAAAATCTGATGATATGTTAATTTCTGTGCTTTGTTTTCTAGATTTCATTAATTCTTAGCACATTTCTACATTTTGACAATCTTTAAAAGATACCTTTTCTTTGGAGAATTTGCTTGCTTGCTTGCTTGTTAATTTTTAGATCTTTAACTGGAGGCAGAGCTTAAAAATAATAAATAGAGTCAGACATCAGTAAAATATTAAATGACAGGAGGGAGTGGTGTCAACCAAGATAATAATGGCTTCTACAGACAACCTCCTTGTGTAGATCACACCAGGCAGGAAGGGCATGCACAGAAAAAGCCATGATCTTGAAAAGGCTTGACTTTGAAGCATGTGACTTCAGTGTCTTTGAATATGTATGAAGGACAAGGTTAGAAAACAGCAGGATTAGTTAGGGAGAGGGTAGGTTCTGCTGCATTCCAGGCTGCTACTACTGTACCAGTTCTATGCATTTCTACTTTAAAGAAAGAGCTTTAAAAACAGTTTTGTCCAAGTGTGGAGAGACCATCATAACTAAGTTTAACCGAAGTTTCAGAGTAGTGTAGACAATTAAGTGCTGCAGAACTTTTCTCCCACTTCTTGTTACTATCTCTCCAGGGCCCCATAGGACCTCAGAGTAGTAGGGGCACCTGGGTCACATGTGTACAATCAATTAACTTCTCAGAGTTTATTTATGATTTCCAAATATTTCAGCTGTTGCCATGTACTTCAAAAACACCTGAGTATCAAAGAGAGCACAAACTCTTCAGCTCTAGCCTGATTCAACAGTTCACATTTCAAATGGAGAGATTATGTTTTGGATTCCTGCATACACCCACAGTTATCCAAGTTTCTGGAACTTCTGCTTTACTAATATTTACACCACATTAAGGTACATGATTAAAAGTGAGTAAAAAGTACTCAGAACTTCTCTAAGTATTTCCCAGTTTTCAGGTAGCTATCATGAATCTTAAACCTGACCCCTCTGAGGTGCACACACTGAAGAGCTATTTGCCCACATGGTCCTTAGAGGGGAAACAAGAAACTTGAAAGAATTTTTAAGAACTGTTCCACTGCCTCTGATCTTTTCATATTTAGCTTCACCATTTCCTTCCTGTGGGGGTTGTCCTGCTTTTGAGAAAGAAGCCTCTGCAAATTGCACCCTGGCCATTGGAATGGTGTGCTCTAATCTTATGGGTATATTGCTTTGCCTGTGCAACAGTATTCCTGTTCATCTTGAGTAACAAATTTTTAGTTAACTTGATTGCAAGTATTTAATTTTGAAAAAGACCCCTAAACTTAGATATTTAAGGTTTGAAGACTCAAAGCCATGGTTATGTGCAATTTAGGAGCCTAATATAACATTGATATTGGAGATGTTGGGCTCTCACCTAAGCAGTCAAATTTCAGGATCCTTTAATGTATTTCTAGTATAAGAATAATGGAACATCAGCTGTTCCTTCAACAAAATCCTGTTTCTGTGAAAAAAATAACATGATTTCTCATCTCATTTGCACAACTCCACATCTCACAGATGAAATGCTTCTGTGTTTAAAGGAAAGAGCTCTTCATGAGCTCATACTCTGGGTTTTTTGTTAAGCAGTGTATCAGCATTAATACCTTTGTGTGAGCATCTGGTGGAAAGTTAGAACACTTCAGTCTTTCCAACTACCAAAGATCCCAAGTTTGAATAAATTTTTCCAAGAACTACAGGATTCGTGAACCCAGTTTTCCTCTGAATTTTTATGCTAGCCACCAAATGTGGTGAGTCACCTTCCTTCACAATGATAAACCTTCCCTTGTTTAGTCTTCCCCCACCTATTCGAGATGGGCAGGAGGCTGGACTGCAGTTAAGTCTTAATTACATGTGTCCAGGTTGATAAGCTGACTGTTGTCCCTTGGAAGGGTAAAAGATGAGCAAATACATTTTCCTCTCTGGGACATTAATAGTGATTATTTGTTCCAGATACTGTTTCAGAAAACATGCAGAAACTTGATATCTTTAATACTCCTGCTCTCATGTAATATGAGATCTAAATTAGACAATAGCTTTTAAAGGAGCTGGGAAATTGCAACTGGAAGAAGGAAAAAAAAAAAGAAAAAAACCCACTCTTAAAAAAACCAAACCCCAACCCAACAATCATTACCTAAACTTTGTTTTCTTAACATGCTAGGACCATGTTCAAAGAACAGAAAGGGTGTATACCTTCATACACTTGGAATTTATTTTCAGCTGATGTAATCTATTAATTCCTGTTCATCAGTGCCAGAGAATTTAGACTTTTGCTATACAAAGTCACCTCTAGCTCACAATGTTTGAGTTCTAATGTAAACACTAGCACCCATATCTGATGTGAAAGTGATGCCTTAGGAATTTTATCTATTATGGATTTTTATATTTTATATATTTGTGGATTTTTGTATAGCTGTATAGTTTCTTACACTCAAGGTAGCAGCTAACAGTTTCTAGCAGTTTCTCACAGTTTCTCATGGTTTGTGCTACATTTCTGAATTTTGTTTAACTGTCTTTTCAACAGACAAGATAGCAGCAAGGACATCGTGTTTGGAAAACGTGCACCTGGACCAGAATAACAAGACAAAACAAGATAAGAGGCACAGAACCCTTGAGGGCACTCCAACAGTGCAGTTCTGAAGTTCTGAGGATGGTACCAGGGTGGTACCAGCGCCAAAAGGTTCTTGGGTTGGATGTTCCCATTAGATATGATGATTAAGTATGGTTATAAATTTGTAAGGACACTACACTGCGTGCACATCTACATACTTTGTGCACCAGAAACTTTCATTAAAGAACTGCTCTCTACTTTCCCTATATTAATATTGTCTTGAAAGTTTTTTTCCTTGATTTTAGGCAACAAAAGAGCTTTTGAAATATGAATAGACCAATACAGGGGCAGTTGCAACAATTTTTTTAACCTAAAGTACTCACACACTTTCTTAACCACTGAGATGCCTTATTTTTCTTCCCCAACTTATGAAATAGTTTTGCAAGATTGACAAACTCAGAAGAAAAACCTCTGAATGTCTGCCAGCCTCTAATTTTGTGCAAATTATTTCCTTTCTATCATCCTTTCTGATCTCTCCTGTTATCTCACCTGCAGGAGTGGACAGTATATTCTGGAAATAGGTCATATCTCTTTGTTTTGATTAGTAGTTTTAAGCTTACTTTACACCATTTGCTGCATATATCAGATTATCTTGCCTAGATAAGATAAGAGCTGAGGAAGGAACACGATCCAATAGCCTTCAAACAGAGCTCACAGGTCGCACTCTGTGACTGCTACTTTAACTTGCTGCTGACCTTGACCTGCAGGGAAATCTATTTGATATACTCTTGTGACCCACATCCTAATATTGCACTTTGAAATTGAGGGTGAAGAATGAGATTTAATTTGATAAAATATCCAGTGCATAATTTCTTAGTGATAAAAAGTGGCATAATTTGGTTTGCTAGAATTCACAAACACCCCAGTGCTACCACTTCTTTCTGGCTAATATATTGATGTCCTGTCCTGTTGGGAGGACCTCACCCCTCACAACCAAACTTGTGATTACCAGTCCAAGACATATTACATCTTCAAACTGGGATCAGAAGATATTTCAAAACTCATTAAGATGTGCATTATATTCCACACATAGTAAAAGCTCTTTCGCCCCTGCTTCTCCTTGAAGGTTTCATCTATAGCTGCATCTTAATGACTCACATTATATATCTTTGGCTTCTGCCTTTACAACCTTCTTCTTGTCAGAAATATTCAGTTACTATGCAATTGCTCACTACAACAAAAGCTGGCAACTAGGTTGATAATCTGAAAGTTAGTAACTGCTTTTCAGATTCTAAAGTAATACATATTTGCACTCACTGCCTCCATTCTGCAAATTGGGTGTAAAATTACTGCTCTAGCTTTTTCTAAAGATGTCCCAGACTGGGGAAAGTGGTATACTGAAATTTTTTCAGTATCAGCGTTCAACAGAATTTCCAGTTTTGAATTGTTGCAAAGTGTCCCTGTTAATAGACTATGTCTCTTTCTAATTATTCAAAAATACCACAAAAAATGCCAGCTGTTAATCCCCGCTTCCCCATATAATGTGGAGCCGAGTGGATAAGAATGATGATAATCACCTTTGAAATGGTTATTGTACTCTGATGAAGGGTGTAAGTTGTGATCCAGGAAAAAAAATCATACCTGTGTAGGCACCTAATGCTTCCTTTCACTTACCTTGATGGTCAGTCTACAGACTGGTCCTGTGGTAGCTGACTGGATTAATAGCTGGTATGTACACACAGTAAGACATAAATCTTTGCAAGTCCTCTAGTAAGCTAGGCAGAATGTCTTCTTTCCCCACTCCTTCTAGCATGTACCCCTAGAGACCTGATCAAGATAGGTGTTGCCACTTCTTATGGTAAGGGCTTATAGGTGATCTGATAAATTATTTCTGGTAATAAATTATAAGCTACAAGCACTATGTCACCATGCCTAGTCCCTGGAAGTTGCCTTTTGTTTTAGCTTTTATAGCACTCCGTTTGGACAGTCAGGTTATTTTCAACCAGTACCTTTTTTTTCCTCCTCAAGCCAGTAGATGTTTCTATTGCTTTAGCTGGGTAATCCCCCCCCTCTCCTGGCTATAAACAGAAGTATGTAAAATTGTGTGTTATTAAACAAAGTTTCTGGCTTAGCTCCCCATCGTGGTTCCTGCTTTGCACTGGGGCATGGGAGCTTTGGTTTCCTTCTGGAGTTTATTTTTAGCTCCTTTAGAGCTAATTCCAATTGTTTGAATAGGAAGTTACAATCAAGGCAAAGGTTTCCTGTCTTCCTGTCATTTATTTCCCTGCTCCTGTTTCCAGTAGTTTTTTGTAGTCCAGACCCTTTGATTTCTAGTCTTTTTATCTTGCTAGTCCAAAAGGCAACACTTGAGTTGGGGATTGTGAGACATTCTTATTTTTTAATTTTTTTTTCCTGAATCCCTATGAATATGAAATTCCCCGGTTTTCTTTTGGTATTAATCATTGTTACCTCAAAGGAATACCAGAGATAGATAGATAGATAGATAGATAGATAGATAGATAGATAGATAGATAGATAGATAGATAGATAGATAGATAG